>CM025852.1:469709-634151 GCA_003952965.2 Morella rubra
TCAATGTCGATTAGTGATCTCGTGTAAGAAAATCACATTAATTAAGCCTTAATATTCTGTCCTGAACCGAAAACGGTACCCTGATCCATTTACACTTCCATGAGAGAGAGAGAGAGAAGAAAAGCAGCTAAATGTTCATCACTTGGCAGATACAACAAAAGAAAAGGCCACAATTTCGAGTATGAACGGTGAATATATATGAAAAAGAATTATTTTTTCCTCTTTATACGTGCTGGTCAATGCAGAGTTCCATTTATCAAATTTGGAAAGGATTGAGTCAGACCGGGCTCATCTGTACTTCGCCTTGCATAGTCACCCATATGCCATATGGCCATGAGATGCGGCTGTCGCCTCCTAAGAAGAAACTATGAGACTGGGGGAGATGAGTTCTAGGACTTTTTGTGGCTAAACTTGGACGGATCACGATGTGGATCCCCTAGATGATTGTGACTCAGCTGGAACAGAGCTGGCTTGTTGCAATGTCAGGATTTTCTAGCAAATTCGTATGTCAAATTTGGTAGCTCACTAAGCCTGTTAAGAAAGCAAAGCATAGGTAGCCTTTATTTTGTTTCTATCTTGTATCACAGTCTTAAACAATGTTCAGATATGTGATAAGTCAGGATGTGGCAATAATGATCTCTACGTTATTAAATATGCTCATAAATGGTGGATCAGTAATTGAATAATAATTAGTGCGGTGCTGGCTGTTTGATTTTCCTGTTCATATGTTACACATATTACATGACTTACGTCCATAGTGGGAAGCACCCCCTCCAACTTCACTGATTGTAATCCAATCGGCTTGTATAAGAATTCTCCAATCAATCCCAGTTGCGACAGTCCTCAGTTTCAGAACACTTCCAATTACCTGCGTACCGCTATTCGGAATGGATCAGAGTTTGAACTTTTGCACTTCCCAAACTATTATTTTTCTTACATCACGCTATCCAATCATTGATTTCAAACACTCAGTACTTTCGTAAAAAAATTTTCGCTTCAACTCATGTTTGACGAAAATTGCAACTCAAAAACCTCTATGATCAACAGAGATATTAGGAATCAAAACTCCAGGACCAGGTACTAAACTCTTTTTTCTTCTTCTTAAAGAAAGTTAGTTACCATTCCTTAGCAATATTAACACTTTTCACTGTCAAAAGACAAAAGCAAAAGTAGCCAAAAATGTTTTATCTTTTGACAAATACCAGAGAGAGAGAGACTGCAGCGACATCCGCGGGCTTAATCTTCTCATTCACCCAGTAGCTGAGAAGTCTTCTCAAACAGGCTGCAAGGGTACTGCTCAGAATGGATCAGAGTTTGAAGAACGCTGCTGAGCAAGGAAACACTGGGTTCTTATACTCTTCAATCCAGACAGATCCAGAAGTTTTGGACAACGTCGATAAGATTCCATTTGTTGACACTCCTTTACACGCTGCTTCATCCGCAGGGCAGATCCGTTTTGCCATGGAGATCATGATGTTGAAGCCTTCATTTGCTAGGAAGCTTAATCAAGATGGTCTCACCCCCATGCACCTTGCCTTGCAGTATGACCGTATTCCACTGATGGTCCGGCTACTTGATGCTGATAAGGACCGTATTCCCTTGGTGGTCCGTATTCCATATTATTCTCCCGAATGTATTTTCGCCCCAAAACAGAGTTTTACTACTTGTTCATCATAGGTGTGTAAATATGCATTTTACTTCCCCCATTCACACCTGACGTCTCACGTTTGTCTCTACCAAATCACTTGCCATTCAAATCGTTCTTTCTTTGACTGAATAACGAATGTGTCGACCTGGACTTGGACTTTTGCGCTATGGTTCGAATGGATAATGAGTGTGTGGACCTGGACTGATCTTGAAATTCCAAAAGCTCCTGTCCCTGGTGATACACTTTTGTAACTATTTTAATAATTTTTTTTTATAAATTTTCTCTATTGTTTTATTTATTATTTTTGTCATAATGTTGATAATGATTATATTTCCTAATAACTGTTAATTTTTTATTTTTAATTAATTTTTATTATTTTTGTAAATTTTTATTTGTTTTATAATTTTTGCACAATTTTTATCTTTGTCTTTTAAATTTTATGAATATTTTTTATTATTTTCATATTTTATCTATTTTTATAATTTTTTTTTATATTTTTGAAACTATTTTCCACTTATTTTTTGAATTATATATTTTTCTGAATTTTTAAAGGAGTTTTTTTATTATTTTTATTTTTTGAATATCATAAGAACTATAAAACTTAAAATATAAATCATTTCAAATTTTAAACAACCAAAAAACCCTTACAACAAAACAATATTTAAATCAAAAAATTTGAAAGTTGAACTCAAAAGTTAAACCAAAATCAAAACGATCCCTGACAAACTCCTAAAGGAAGATAACAAAAAAAAAAAAATTTATTATGTAATGTCAAAAAAGTAAAGATTTCATACCACTAATAGCCTGAATATTAGACGATTTTACATTGGCTAGCTTTTTTAAAATTAAAAACTTATCCATTTTTTAAAGAAACCAAAAATTCATCAAGTAATAGCATTAAATTGACATATTTCAAAAGCTGAAGATTTTAACAAGGAAATGTGAACAAAGACATAAGGTTGTTTGGAACCTAATGTTCAGGATCTTTCGGAGTGGTGGGAAATATGTAAACAAATTACACTTATCACAACGTAATATTGCACAATAAAAAGCTAGTACTTTAATTGACAAGTAAACTCATAAATTAATCAGCAAGTGAACTTATAGATATTCATCATAAACACAACAATCAAAAGTGATTCTTAAGAAATAGAAAGTGAAGTGAACTTGTGGCACACATCAATAAGGCAATCAAAAACAAAACTCAATCTATATGTCATTGTAATCCAACCCAGTAAACATTAATCTATCTAGGTCTATACTAATATATATGTTTTATCATATAAATGAGATCTACATTCAACCTGTAAATCTAATGATTCTCAAGTGATAAATATGATCTTGCTTTCGGACAATTCTAGATTATATAGCATCTATCAAGGTTAACAAGTATCACTTTTCTCCTTCACAGATTTTTGTAATATAATTGAAATTAATTAATCCTCAAATTAGATTTGTTTTAATGTTTATGAGCTTCCAAGTAGTTGTGACCATGCCATCCATTTCACATATATTTCAAGAGGGCGGGCCTGGGTTAAAAAAAAAAAAAACTTAGGTGTAAAAACAAAAATTGTGGGAGCCAAACAGAACAGTGACTTCTATTTGCCCCTAGCATCCGTTAATGTCAAAACTACGACCCATTTCCAAACAAGCTATCGCTTTGCCTATGCCTCTAGTGGTTCCTTGTCTTAGGCACCAAAAAAAAAAGGGGGCTCCATTTTTAGCATAATTACAAGAATTGCGTATAGGAGATCTCTTTGTTTGTAAAATTTTAGAGAGATTAAAATTTTAAAGTATTGAATTTGGTGAAAAAGTGAAGAAATAGATGATTTTTAATATTTATTATAATAAAAAATAATAATTTAATAAAAAAAATTATATTATAATTTTTTATTGTATTAAAAATTAAAAAACGTGTTAAATTTTAGTGTGCAGACGCCCACCGCGCAGGTCGTCAACTTATTTCCCGACGATAAAGAACTTAGTAACAACGAGCTTTTTTTTTACCGTCTCTAATGCTGGTTAATGGGGACGCGCTACCTGATGTTGCTAAAATAAAGTCTTGCCAGAGCCAATATTTCTTGTAGTAACGAGCGCGTGGACCTCGACTTGGAATCTTGTGCTACAAAAAGTCGTTGCCAGAGCTAAAAAAAGTCTACCAAATCGCTTTCCCATTCAAATCGTTCTTTCTTTGACTGAATAACAAGCGTGGACGTGGGCTTGGACTTTTCTGATTTGGCTAATGAGTGTGTGGACTTGGTCTCTTGAAATTCCAAAAGCTCCTGCCCTTGATGATATGTTCCCTTGCCATCTCGACCGTGGCGACTGGTCATTATCCCTAAGCAGGTTCCAGATGTGGCATGCCCGCAGTCCACTCCTTTCCTTTTAACTCATGCCTACCACTCCTCAGATGAATCAGAGTCTGATGGACGCTGCCAGCAAGGAGACATTGAGTTCTTGTACTCCGCGATACTAGGGGATCCAAAAGTGTTGGACGTCATCGATGAGATTCCATTTGCTGAAACTCCTTTACACGCTGCTGCGTCTGCAGGCCAGACCCATTTCGCCATGGAGATCATGATTTTGAAGCCATCATTTGCTAGAAAGCTTAATCAACTCGGCCTCACCCCCATGCACCTTGCTTTGCAATACGACCAAATCGAAGTGGTGCTCCGTCTACTTGACGTTGACAAGGATCTCGTCCGTGTCCCAGGAAGGGGGGGTCTTACTCCATTGCATTATGCAGCTGAAAAAGGATTCCTCGATGTTTTAGCTGAATTTCTGTGCGTCTGCCCCGAGTCCATTCAAGATGTGACAATTCAAAGGGAGACTGCTCTTCATATTGCCCTGAAAGAGGACGTGTTCGATGCTTTTGAGCTCCTTGTAGGATGGCTTCGAAGGGCCTGGTCTAGAAATGCCTACTCGCGTGAACGGATTTGTCTGAACTGGAAAGATGCGGACGGTAACACTGTGTTGCACATTGCTGTATCGAAAAATCAAACGCAGGCGAGTCCTCTTACATGCATGTTCTCTATTAGACAAGGATAATAGAATTGCGGTATCATGTTTTGCAAGGGGCTGGTCGCCCAGTAAAGATTTGATCTCAGGAACATGAAAATTTGACCTCCAATGGCCTGCATAAGGTTTTGGTAGCTATATATAATGTTCTTTTCTTCTTAGATTTTAATTTGCAATATTTGCTTTATTTTTTTGTATGTTCTTAACTTTTTTTTAATGTTAGTATTTGGAGCAATTATGCATCTCTACATTATGCAGGGGGTAAGATTGTTATTGGATTGTGGAGCTAATGTGAACGCCAAGAATTCAGGGGGTTGTACGGCTCTGGACGTCTTGCAAGGCGACAACCAAGAGATCAGGAATTTGTTGTGTCGTGCGGGAGCTCGAAGTGCTTCTTCTCTGCCTACAGCTGCATCTTTTAATGATTTCTTGCGTTCTCCTCTCTCACTTGCTGGCAAGATGAAAATAGGCTTCTATCGTGAGGCAGGGAACCTAACAAATGAAATGCGCAATGCGCTGCTGGTGGTTGGTGCACTGCTTGTAACAGTTAGCTACCAAGGAGCACTCAGCCCTCCTGGTGGCGTTTGGCAAGATAACTACAATCCCGGAACCGATCAGCTCAATTGCACTGCTCTGATTAATAGCAACAGCAGTGATCAAGTCGATCAAACCCCACACCAGGCCGGGAAAATAATCATGGCCCTTTCCAATTCATATTATTTTTTCATCATTAATAGTCTGACCTTTTATTTTGCAAACAGTCTTATAATCATGCTCCTCCCCCATTGTCTTATCGGGGTTATGTTCTGCGCACTTCTTGCGTTCCTGTTTCTGAGCTACTATGCCGCAAAAAGCATAATACTTCCTTCAGCTACTCTGCTTGTTCTAGAACAGCTAGTCATCCTTAACCTTGCAATTTATGCTCTGCATAATCTCCACAAGAGGTTGCGAGGAGAATTTAACCGGGCTTTATATAGGCTAGGGGGTAACGTCCCTTTCGAGTTGCTCAGGTAGAACTCAGCTTGTTTCAAATGGCAAGAGTGATGGGAAACATGTGGGAATCAGAAGTCAGCTTGCTTTCTTCTGAATTATCGAATTGTGCTTTGAATCGTAGCTGGTTTTTTTTTCAATCAGCTTTGGCTGTCTCTTTTAGAGACCACGCTGGCTCCCTCTGGTTTTATCTACACGGAGCGTTCATTGGCATGTACTCCCATTGTTGTTGAATGTCAGGCATTGACCTTGGCTTCTCGAGTCGCTACTCATCATGGCTGGAATCATGTACTCCTTCCCTTTCGTAGATTTCTAGTCGACAAAGCAATTTTTCTCATCTCTATTGGCCCCTTGTACGACTCTTCTCCCTTTAGGCACCTATATGTAATGATCAGATTGTACAATATTGGATTTAATTATTTCAATTTGTGGCCAGTAAGTTTGAATACAAACTGTTGGTGTCTTGAGGTCTTCTACACAATTCTATTGCAGATATTGAAATATTGTTACGTGATGTAATCGAGTAACAAAAATCCTCGTCTCTTGATTGTCGTCAGCTTAAACATGGCCAGCAGGGTCAAATCCATTGCATGTTTTATATAATGTCACTCAACAATATAACCGTGTGATATCTCATGTCATAACAGATAATAAAATATTTCTTGAAAAATTTAGCCTCAAGCTTGGATCTGTACACTTTCTTTTTTTTGCTGAATAAAATCTATATTAAAACTAAAGGAAACTACGAACCAAAGGCCATATCACAAGTCTGGATATGCTAGAGAAGACGCAAAGAGGAGAAAAAACCCACACAGTTACAACTAGCAGCCCATTGAGCCAACCGATGAGCTAAAACATTGCACCTGCGGGGGAACCAAGCGACCTTCCAATCACATCCAAGAGTGTTGATCGACGCGATCATTCACTAGCTAGTAGCCTCACCACCCCTTAACTTTCCTTGTTTTTTTTTCCCCTATATATGCATTTCTTTTTGGCCGTAGGATGTTGTGATTTAATTGTGTCTCTAATTAATTAAGGGCCTCTTAATTATGACTACCCCATGTTATAATTAGTTCAATGTTTACGGTTTTGTAAGCTATTTGTTGGTGATGTAACACAAGAAGGTAAATTTTTGTTGTAAAATTAACATGGAATTTCATATTTTCGTTTCTTAATATTTCCTATAGCTAGCTATATACGTAAAATAGTTTTCTAGGGTTCATTTATAAACCTATGGTCATTTGGGTCAGGGCGTCAGGTAAAGCAATAAGCCTCGAACGGGTTCACCCCAATATGCCCATCTTTAAAAAAAAAGAATTTCATATAATAAAAGCTATTAGTAAAATAGTAGGGAAAAAAAAATCAGCCTAAAAAGGTTTGCATCAGTGCATCTTTTAAGTGCCGTTTTAAAATTTATATTATAAATTATCAAACTCGGATTCTTACACCTCTAGGGGCCAACGAATCATAAAAAAAAAAAAAAAAATCAAAATTAAGACCTCATGGTTAAAATTAAAAAAAAAAAAAAAGATTTCGTGTTAATGTTAAATTATAATATAGAGATGCAAATGGTAATTTTATTGAAAGTGCAATAATATTGTAGTATCAAACTTGATAGTTTAAGGTGTAAATTAATTGTAAGGAAGTGTGATAGTTATATGTTACAAAGTATATTTTTCTCAATTATATATGAAAATAAACTAATAACACATGAATTAACACCTTGTATGTCTCCTTCGTTGTTTGGAATAACACATGAATTAACACCTTGTATGTCTCCTTCGTTGTTTGGTTGCTTAGAAAGGACAAGAAAAATAAAAGAGAAACGAAGCAATAACTCAATTAAGCTGATTCTTATTCTTTTGCTTTTTGCCATTGTTTTCGACATCAAGAGACAAAGCCACCTCCCACTTTGCCTACATGGTTTGAGGCTTCGTCGTTCTTGCATGAGGCGAATTAATATTCAATCATGTTTGGTGTTCTGATAGATACTCTTCCATTCTTAATTTCCCTGGTTTTTTTTAATCAGCTTTGGCTGTCTCTTTTAGAGACCACGCTGGCTCCCTCTGTTTTATCTACACGAAGCGTTCATTGGCATGTACTCCCATGGTTGTTGAATGTCAGCTTTGAGATATATATTGTTTCATGAACAATTTGTGATAACTGTTGGGCTCTTGGGATCTTCCCCATGTACAATTCTATTGCATCTAGCCCCTGATATCAAATTGTCACCTGATGTAACAAATTCCCCATCTCTTGATTGTCGTCTTGCACGACACGGCCAGTGGGTTCAAATCCATTGAAATTTTTCTACAATATTGTCACTCAACAATATAACCTATCTCATGATTATCTAGACAACTGGTTTTTAGGTCATATATCTAACACTCCGTTCTCCTCCTCCTCATCTGCTACTTAATTTTAACAGCAATCATACTGTCTGTTTTGAGCATCCTCGTTTCAACGCTCTACTGTGCTATCGTTTCGCCTCTACTTTTGTTGGTTGTTGCAGTGCAGTTTCAGTTTCAGAGAATTCCCCTAGATTTGTAGATCCAAGGCTAAGCAGCTGTTAATTCGTTCATCAAAGAAAAAATATTTCTTGAAAACTTTAAGCTCAAGCTTGGATCTGTACACATTCGAGAGTGTTGATAGACGCGATCGATCATTCACTAGTAGCCTCACCACCTCTAATTAACTTTCCAGCTTGATTCATTTTTCTGTGCATTTCTTTTTAGCCGCAGGATGTTGCTTTTAATTGCGTATGTAATTAAGGGCCTCTTATGACTACCCCATGTTATTAGTGGAATGTTTACGGTTTTGTAAGCTATTTGTTGGTGATGTAAAATGAGAAGGTTTTTGTTGTCAAACATGGAATTTCATATTTTGGTTTCTTAATATTTCCTGGCTACGTAAAATAGTTTTGTAGGGTTCATAAATAAACCTATGGTCATTTGGGACAGGCTAAAGTGCAATCCACAGCCCAACCTAACGGAAGGTTCACCCCAACACCTGATCTGTTTAGAAGATAAAAATATAGTAAAAAAAAAAAATCACATTTTGCATCTTCTAAGAGCCACCGTTTTTAAATTTATATTTAAATTATCAAACTTGAAATCTTAGGCCGGTGCCCAACTCACAATTCCTTGACCAACAACGCCGGTCAATTCTTATGGACGCCGACGAACTCGTCAACCCTTCGACTTTTGAAAACCTTCCGCAACAATCAATCTTGAGAAACCCTCAAGATCCTTCAAACTTTGGTGATACAATCTCAATAGAAATCAAGTATGAATTGATAAATCTTCAATCAGCAATGTCCCACTTTCACAGCCTTCCACCAGAGGGAAGAAATCAGACTCTCAAGCTCAGGTATGAACAAATCGGATTTTCGCACACGAAGAGAAAATAGAGGATATTCATATAGAGAGGACTTTTTGGGAGTAAGAATATTCAATAGTCTTCTTAATAACGCAAGGGCTTAGGGAAAGATTTGTACTGTTTTAGTAAGAGTAGAAAGGTAAAACGAAGTCATTTGGAGGTTTTGGCAAATTTCTAGAATTTTGATTTGAAGTTTGGTAAAATCCCCCGCCAGGCTAACCATACCAACTGAAAAACCTCTCAACTGTTTAGCAATGTATCCCATACTTTTCAGATGCAACCAACAATCTTCAGAAGCTTCTATCATATTCTTTTGGTCTCCACATCCTTCATAAACCAACCAAGTTCTATATACATTCTAAAATGAAAATTACATTTGTAAAAGATTGTTTTGCCCTTGGAAATAATGCCAACATACATAGACACTTTCATTATCCATTATGAGGAGTGGTATGTTAAAAGAAATGGTCAACCTTTAAAATGCCGAAACTGAGGACTGAGTGAGGAGGGTGGCTGCTAGTTCGAGGAGAGTTTTCGAAAATCCCTGTCTTTTATAATGGTCAGTGATGGGCCATGAATTGTAAGGCCCAAACTTGGCCCAACTTCCCTGGTTTGACCTTCTACTGAGGTTCCCGCTTGACCATTTAAATCTCGGGAATTGAGAGTCCTCAAGGCTTGAGACTTCTAATCGAGCACTCAAGAGGGACCTATGTGATCGGACATGATAAGGTTCTAAGTTCTAATCTCTCGTTGCTAATGAACTCCTAATAGGATTGTGGCTCCTCCTAGCCTATAAAAGCAAGGTAGTCTTCTTTTGATTATGGACATGCTTAATTCCATAATCTATGCACTAAACACTTGATTCAGATTTAACTTGATCATCGAAGACTTGATCCGAGGCCACCTTGATCATCGAAGACTTGATCCGAAGCCACCTCCACCGATGATTCTTGTAGAAATAATGCCAACATACATAGACACTTTCATTATCCATTATGAGGAGTGGTATGTTAAAAGAAATGGTCGAGCTTTAAAATGCCGAAACTGAGGACTGAGTGAGGAGGGTGGCTGCTAGTTCGAGGAGAGTTTTCGAAAATCCCTGTCTTTTATAATGGTCAGTGATGGGCCATGAATTGTAAGGCCCAAACTTGGCCCACTTCCCCTGGTTTGACCTTCTTGAGGTTCCCGCTTGACCATTTAAATCTCGGGAATTGAGAGTCCTCAAGGCTTGAGACTTCTAATCGAGCACTCAAGAGGGACCTATTGATCGGACATGATAAGGTTCTAAGTTCTAATCTCTCGTTGCTAATGAACTCCTAATAGGATTGTGGCTCCTCCTAGCCTATAAAAGCAAGGTACTTTTGATTATGGACATGCTTAATTCCTTCTATGCACTAAACACTTGATTCAGATTTAACTTGATCATCGAAGACTTGATCCGGCTCACAGTTCAATCATGGTCAGGGTGGACATTAGACATAAGCTTTTTCTTTCCCTAGCTTTTCACTTCAACTACGTTCATCCGACCAAGATTTTTTGCTGCATGCATTTTCCATCTCAATTTCCTTCATCCGTCCTTCAGCTCCCTTAGCCGACTGCATGAATTACGTTGTAAAAAATCTTCCTAATTACAATCAGATTGGTCATGAACACGTGAGATAACCATTAAACTCTCATCAGAAAATCTAATCAGAGTTTTTCAGAACCCCGTGCAAACACAGCAAATCCATAAACACACAAATTACCCGATACGTGTAACGCTAGAACTTGGGGGACGGTTTTTGTGTTTCTTTTCTAATACTCTGTTTTCTTTCAGTAATATTAGGCCTTGTTGATAATAATCATAATAATAAAAAAGGGTTTTCTACCCTTGCTCGGGTGGCTGGTGCCATATATAAAAGTCTGTATACAGTATATATAATATGTTGATTACCTTTGAGTGGGATGCTATTTTGTTTCTTTCTTAGCTTGTGGTCTATTAACTATTTGGATGGTGAACTTTTCTATTTTTGTACGAGTCATCATTCATTCCTTGAGATTTTACTCTTGATAGCTTCATCAGCTACCCTTTATAGGCTTCCTCCAGGTTAAAGAATCCACGTGCATGAAACACAATGACTGTAAAATAATAATAATAATAATATGAATCCACGTGAAGCACAATGGCATTTTCTTTTCAAACTGGAGGACTTGACTTTCGCTTTTTAGTCTTGTTTAAGATTTTCTGTACGACTTGTCTCTGGCTTTTGTCTGGTTTAAGATTTCGAAGCTTCTTCTTTTCCAATTTTCAATATCTTGTTGCAAATTATAGGAGCATCTTTTATTTTATTTTTATTTAAAAAGATATATATGAAAAAGGAATCCGGTGTCGTTTGTATATCACTCTTTTTGATCATATGCCGCTTGAATAAGCGTGAGAGAATTAATTAGACCGCCACGATGTTTGAGCTTTGTATGGTCGTTTGGGCCAGGACATATAGTGCGATCCCCAGCCCACCCTAACTGAAGGTTTGGCCCAATTTCTCCGTTCCTAAGATAATTGTATTTCTCGTTCCCTGTTTGGTTGCCTAGAAACTGCGAGAAATAAAAAACGGAAAGGAACAAGAAGTTCGAGTCTTGGATTTTTCTGCCTTTGTTCTCTTCTTTCCATCGTTTCCCGATTCCGATGTTTAAATTACACGTTAACATCGTAAACTATTACCTTATTTATAATAGTCCCTCTAAAGTACCCCTCCTAGCAATTGCTCACATCAAAGTAACTTTTTTTTATGCGACAGTTTATGTCTTCTCTAACAGCTCTATCTTTTATCTTTAATTCTCTCCAGCAATCACGGAAAAAGTGAATGGGGGGATTAATCTTGTCACTCGCCCAGCAAGAGAATTCTCTCATAAATTCCTGCTGCGACAGTTCTCAGTTTCAACATTTGAAGCTCAGGGAACTTCCAATTAACTGCCTACGTCCGCTCCTCGGAATGGATCCGAATTTGAAGTATGCTGCAGAACAAGGAGACATTGAGTTGTTGTACTCCTCGATACGGAGTGATCCAAAAGTTCTGGACAACTTCGATCAGATCCCATTTGTTGACACTCCTTTGCACGCTGCTGCAGCTGCAGGGCAGACCCTTTTTGCAATGGAAATCATGACGTTGAAGCCGTCACTTGCTAGGAAGCTTAATCCAGATGGTTTCACCCCCATGCACCTTGCTTTGCAGCATAATAACAACGAAGTGGTGCTCCGACTACTTTATGTTGATAAGGACCTTGTCCGTATACGAGGAAAAGGTGGTGCGACTCCCTTCCATTGTGCAGCTGAAACAGGAAACGTCGATGTTTTGACTGAATTTCTAAAAGCCTGTCCCAAGTCTATTACAGATTTTACAAATCAAAGAGAAACTGCTCTCCAATTGGCCCAGAGCAACAACTCCGATGCTTTTGACAGACTGAAGGCATGGGTTAGAAAGGCCAAGTTTGCACCTAATCGCTTCCCGTGGCTAGAGGAATGGCTGAACTGGAAGGATGAGGACGGCAAAACTGTACGGAAATTATAAATGCAAAAAGGGTAAGTTCTCTCCATTCATGTCTTCTGTTAATTAAACAAAGAGTATAGTGTCGGTGTCAGGGATCCGTATAGATTCAATCTCAGTGACATTTTTACCATTTTTGTTTCCCTAAAGGGGGAGAGCTGAAAGTCCTCAGCTTTTAACAATAATAGGATGAGTGATTATGCAATCTATACATTATGCAGATGGTTCAATTTTATTATGACAAGGTTATGCTGTTTCTTTTGGGCGGTCTTGAATATGAACTACCAGATGAAAAAATAAATATTCTGTTGGTGGTTGCTACGCTGATCATAACAGTTACCTACCAAGCAGTACTAAGCCCTCCTGGAGGATTGTGGCAAGATAACTACAATCCTGGAACCGATCAGCTCAATAGCACAGGTCCGATGAATAGCACCATTAGTGAACTGCCACACCGCGCGGGGACAGTGGTCATTAGTAACTTATATTCTACACTCTGAATACTCTAACCTTTGGTAGTGTCTTAGCCGTAGCACTTCTTGCTCAGCCTACCTGCTCAAAGTTCCTTGTTTTCTGTTCTCCTTGCTCCTCTTTTCGCTTCTTTTCTGCTACTTCTGGTCGACAAATATCATAAAGGCTGGTACTTAATCTTTTCAGCGCCTCTGCTTTTCTGTTGCTTGATGCAGTGCTTAGTGAATGAAAGAGTTTATATCTTTTGTTATCCTTGTTATGAAGTTGAAATGGATAGAGTTCTTGAATATTTTCATCATGAGTTAAATAAGATTTATTACGGAGTTATATGTAAGATTTATTTGGATGTTACATTTTAGAAGTTATAGTCTCATCGTGGATTATAAATATCTATGTAACATTTGTGTTGTTTCTTAAGTGAGTGGAATAAAATTTTTGTTTTAGTATTTTAATTTTCTCTCTATTCAGCTTCACAGAGAAAGTAGTGAGTATAGCCCTTGTTGAGTATTTTTGCCGGTGGGATGTATGTTTTGCTAAGGGCCTCTTATGTATTTTTGTTAACACTGCAGCACCGGAACCGCCAATACAACAACGCATAATCTTTTCTTATGGACCTCTTACCTTTATATTGTCTCCCCTGTTCCATTAGGACCATTACACAAAACAGATGAAATCCCACGTTATTCTCCGGAATGTATTTTCGCCCCAGTCGAAATTAAGTGATGATGAACTTGCATTTCAAAAATTAAAACCATATAAGGAAAAACCTACATATGATCGGTTGTAAAAGAAAACTAGTAGGAATCCCATAAAAGGACTAAGAAAATCACTAAATGCTTCATGCTAAGTAGAGAAAGAGTTGTGGACGATAACAATACACATAACTACCAAGACCTATACGAGCTAGTAATAAAAGCACCGACAACTTGGATACAGCAAAACCAACAGGGAAGCCGGAAAAGATCCACAAGGGACCAGAGAATATGTCATTTACTTGCCTTAGAGTTCCAGCCAGTAGCAGCTACTATCTTCAAGGAGGTGAGTTCTAGGACTTTTGGTATCACAATAGCTAAACTTGGATGGATCACGATGTGGATGATGGATCCCCCAGATGATTGTGACTCAACTTGAACAGAGCTGGCTTGATGCAATGTCAGGACTTTCTAACAAATTCGTATGTCAAACTTCTCATTCACCCAGTAACAGAGAAGTCTTCTCAAACAAGCTGCAAAGGTACTCCTCAGAATGGATCAGAGTTTGAAGAATGCTGCTGAGCAAGGAAACATTGGGTTCTTATACTCCCCAATTCGGACACATCACACATCCAGAAGTTTTGGACAACATCGACAAGATTCCATTTGTTGACACTCCTTTACACGCTGCTTCATCTGCAGGGCAGACACGTTTTGCCATGGAGATCAGGCCGTCATTTGCTAGGAAGATTAATCAAGATGGTCTCACCCCCATGCACCCTGCCTTGCAGTATGACCATATTCCACTGGTGCTCCGAATACTTTTTTTTTTTTTTTCCAAGCAAAGAAACTGCATTCAAAACATCTAGAGAGAAAATGCCTCAAGGGGGCTTAAAAAAGTCACTGACTCCTAAACAGTAATCCAATAATCCCAAAAAAATGCCTAAAAGCCACCCACTTAGCCAAATTATCGCAATAGAATTAGCTTGGCTTAAACTTTAGAAAAGGAGCTCTGAATACTTTTGATGTAGAGAAGCAGTATAAGGAGCTGATGGATGTGCGACACACATGAAGGCAAGAGAATGCCAGCTGAAATTGAGACACCTCAGCAGCTCACACACAGAATGAGTGCAAGTAGTAGAAAGCATTTAGAATTCTGTTCAGATTGTATTATCTTTCCTTTGATTCATTTTTATTCTTTACGTATACAGAATCTCCTCTTTATTTTCCTTTTGCCTCATGCTTTGGTGTTTGTTTTTGGCAGCTCAGGCAAATGGGACACAGATAATAAGATATGATCGGTGGCAATTTAGACCAGTCCCAAGATTTTTAGGTGCCGGGGCTAAGCAGTTGGTCCATAGGTAAAATCTGTCTCCTCTGTAGCTCTGCTATCGAAATCCTCTTCATTACAAAACAAAATAATAATTCTAGTCAGTGTCGGTACAAAACGACACAAATTTCACTCTTTGAGCACTCACAGTACTACCAAAAAAATATCCCATAAGTGAAGAAAATGACACAACTATACAAGAACAAATGGCCATTTATTTAGATGGGAGCACAGAAAACAACTCGTTTTGAAACTGAAAAGGACAACATATATGAACTCGCACCACAGAACTTCAGATATTTTTCTCTCGCAGAAACAAATTTTTTTTCAAAATTACACTTTTTAACATCTTAAACTATTTACCTTATCTATAATTGTCCCTCTAAACTACCACTCCTAGCAATTGATATCGTCAAAGTAACTTTTTTTATGAGACATAGTTTATGTCTGCTCTTAAAGCTCTATCTTTAATTCTCTCCAGCAATCAGGGAAAAAGTGGATGGGGATTAATCTCGTCACTTGCCCAGCAAGAGAATTCTCTCATAAATCCCAGCTGCGACAGTTTTCAGTTTCAACATTTGAAGCTTAGGGAACTTCCAATTAACTGCCTACCACTCCTCGGAATGGATCAGAGTTTGAAGGATGCTGCTGAACAAGGAGACATTGAGTTCTTGTACACTTCGATACGGAGTGATCCAAAAGTTCTGGACAATATCGATCAGATCCCATTTGTTGACACTCCTTTGCACGCTGCTGCAGCTGCAGGGCAGACCCTTTTTGCAATGGAAATCATGACGTTGAAGCCGTCATTTGCTAGGAAGCTTAATCCAGATGGTTTCACCCCCATGCACCTTGCTTTGCAGCATAACCAAAGCGAAGTGGTGCTCCGACTACTTTATGTTGTTAAGGACCTTGTCCGTATACAAGGAAAAGGTGGTGCGACTCCCTTCCATTGTGCAGCTAAAATAGGAAACGTCGATGTTTTGACTGAATTTCTAAAGCCTGTCCCGAGTATATTAAAGATTTTACAAATCGAAGAGAGACTGCTCTCCATTTTGCCCTGGGAAAAGACTGAATTACTGGAAGGATGGGGACGGTAAAACTGTAAGGGAAATTATAAATTCAAAACGGGTAAGTTCTCTCCATCCATGTCTTTTGTTAATTAAACGAAGAGAATAATGTTGGTGTAGTAGGGTTGACCTTGTTTTGGAAGGGGAGTATCAGGAATCCGTATAGATTCAATCTCAGTGACATTTTTACTCCACCCCCAACCCCACCCGTCTCTCTGAAGTGGGGAGAGTGGATAGTCCTCAGCTTTTTACAGTAATGGGAGGAGTGATTATACAATCTATACATGATGCAGGAAAATGGCGGTGCAATTCGTCGTCCCTCTTTTTTGCAGAAGTACATGACATACGCCAACAATGAGTTCTCAAAACAACAGATGAACTGCGAAATATTCTGTTGGTGGTTGCTACGCTGATCGTAACAGTTACCTACCAAGCAGCACTAAGCCCTCCTGGAGGAGTGTGGCAAGAAAACTACAATCCTGGTACCGATCAGCTCAATAGCACAGGCCCGATGAATAGCGCCATTAGTGAAGACCCACACCACACGGGGAAAGTGGTCATGAGTAAACCCTTTTCATATGCATTCTTCTTTCTGAATAGTCTAACCTTTTATATGACCGCAGCTATAACACTCTTGCTCCTCCCTGCTCATGGTTTGCTTGGTTACGTGTTCTCCGTCCTCCTCCTTCTCCTCCTTGTCTGCTACTTAATTTCAACGGCAATCATACTGTCTGTAGGGAGCATGCTCGTTTCAACGCTCTACTTTTTTATCCTTTCGCCTCTGCTTTTGTTGCTGGTTGCAGTGCAGTTTCGCAGAACAGTACAGCAGATAAATGCCGTCTATTAGACGAATCCCCCTCGAGTGGTAGATCCAATGCTATGCAGTGTTAATTCGTTCATGAAAGAACAAATTATTCTTCACACTTTAAGCACAATTTTGGATCTGTACACATCTGAGACGTGTTGGTCGCGATCATCCACTAGTAGTCTCAACCACCTCATAACTTTCCTTGCTTTTCCTTTTTCCATGTATTTTTTTGCCGTAGGAGGTATCTTTTGCAGTTTTGCTACGGGCCTAATCTTATGACTAGCCCATGTTATTGGTTTAATCTTTACGGTTTTGTAAGCTATTTGTCGGTGATATAACACAGAAAGGTTTTTGTTGTTAAACGTGGGATTTCTTTTTCTTTTTTGGCTAGGCAAATGTAATATAACTAAAAAGGGAAATACAGAGTTCGAAACAAAGACTGAACAGGAAGGTACACATCAAGGGGGGGAAAGGAGGATTGTCATAAGACAGCAAATCAAAAGGAATGCGGGACACAGGAATGTTTCCACAAATTCCTACTTGAGCTGCCCATTTGGCCACCCCGTGAGCGAGTCCATTAGCAGATCTGTACCTTTATCTTGTCTCCCCTGCTCCATTAGGACCATTACACAAAACAGAGGAAATTCCATCTTATTCTCCCGAATGTATTTTCGCCCTAAAACGGAGTTTTACTTCTTGTTCATCATAGGTGTGTAAATATGCATTTTACTTCCCCCATTCACACCTGACGTCTCACGTTTGTCTCTACCAAATCACTTGTCATTCAAATCGTTCTTTCTTTGATTGAATAACGAGTGTGTGGACCTGGACTTTAGACTCTTGTGCTATGGCTCGAATGGATAATGAGTGTGTGGAGCAGGACCTTGAGCTGGACTAGGACTTTTGAAATTCCAAAAGCTCCTGCCCCTTGATGATTTTTTTCCTTGCCCATCTAGACCCTAGTGATTTTGGTCATCATCCCTAAGCAGGTTCCAGATGAGGCATGCCTTCAGTCCACTCCTTTCCTTTTAACTCATACCTACCACTCTTGTCTCCTCAGAATCTCAGATGGATCAGAGTCTGAAGGACGCTTCTCAGCGAGGAGACATTGAGTTCTTGTACTCCGCGATACTAAGGGATGCAAAAGTTTTGGATGTCATCGATGAGATTCCATTTGCTGACACTCCTTTACACACTGCTGCCTCTGCAGGCCAGACCCATTTCTCCATGGAGATCATGATTTTGAAGCCATCACTTGCTAGGAAGCTTAATCAACACGGCCTCACCCCCATGCACCTTGCTTTGCAATACGACCAAACGGAAGTGGTACTCCGTCTACTTGAGGTTGACGAGGATCTCGTCCGTGTCCCAGGAAGGGGGGGTCTTACTCCATTGCATTATGCAGCTGAAAAAGGATTCCTCGATGTTTTGGCTGAATTCCTGTGTGTCTGCCACGAGTCCATTCAAGATGTGACAATCAAAGGGAGACTGCTCTCCATATTGCTCTGAAAGAGGACATGTTCGATGCTTTTGAGCTCCTTGTAGGATGGCTTCTACGGGCCTGGTCTAGAAATGCCTACTCACGTCAACAGACTTGTCTGAACTGGAAGGATGTGGACGGTAACACTGTGTTGCACATTGCTGTATCCAAAAATCAAACGCAGGCGAGTCCTCTTACATACATGTTCTCTATTAGACAAGGATAATAGAATTGCGCTATCATGTTTTACAAGGGGCTGATCGCCCAGTAAAGATTCGATCCCAGGAACATGAAAATTTGTCCTCAAATGGCCTGCATAAGGTTTTGGTAGCTATATATAATGTTCTTTTCTTCTTAGATTTTAATTTGCAAGATTTGCTTTATTTTTTGTATGTTCTTATTTTTTTTTTAATGTTATTTGGAGCAATTATGCATCTCTACATTATGCAGGGGGTAAGATTGTTACTGGCTTGTGGAGCTAAGGTGAACGCTAAGAATTCAGGTGGCTGTACGGCTCTGGACGTCTTACAAGGCGACAACCGAGAGATCAGGAATTTGTTGCGTCGTGCGCGAGCTCTAAGAGCTTCTTCTCTTCCTACGGTTCCATCTTTTAATGATTTCTTGCTATCTCTTCCCTCATGGCTTGACAAGATTCAAATAGAGTTCTTTCGGGCAGGGAACCTAACAATTGAAATGCGCAATGCGCTGCTGGTGGTTGGTGCACTGCTTGTAACAGTTAGCTACCAAGCAGCACTCAGCCCTCCTGGTGGCGTTTGGCAAGATAACTACAATCCCGGAACCGATCAGCTTATCAATAGCACTGCCCTGATTAATAGCAACAGTAGTGAAGTCGATCAAACCCCACACCAGGCCGGGAAAGTAATCATGGGCTATTGGGATTCATATGGTTTTTTCATTATTAATAATTTGACCTTTTATTTTGCAAACTTTCTTCTAATCGTGCTCCTCCCCTATTAGTCTTACCGGGTTTATGTTCTTCCCAGTCCTCGTGTACCTGTTTCTGAGCTACAATTCCGCAATGAACATAATACTTCCTTCAGCTAGTGGGATTGTTCTAAGTGAGCTAGTCATCCTTAAACTAGCATTTTCTGCACTGTATATTTTCCACATGATCAGGAGGCGAAGAGAATTTTACAGGCCGGCTTTATATAAGCTAGGGGGTACTAACCATTCCGAGTTGCCCATGTAGAAGTCAGCTTGTTTCAAATGGCGGAGCGAGGGAAACATGAGGGAATCAGAAGTCAGCTTGCTTTCTTCTGCATTATCGAATGGTGCTTTGAATCGTAGCTGGTTACCCCCTCCCCCTGGATTTTTTAAATGTAATGTTTATGCAGCCATTTAACTTTTGCTGTCTCTTTTAGAGACCACGCTGGCTCCCTCTGTTTTATCCACACGAAGCGTTCATTGGCATGTACTCCCATGGTTGTTGAATGTCAGCATTGAGATATGTTTTCATGAACAATTTGTGATAGAACTGTTGGGCTCTTGGGATCTTCCCTTTGTACAATTCTATTGCATCTAGCCCCTAATATCAAATTGTCACCTGATGTAACAAATTCCTCATCTCTTGATTGTCGTCTTGCACGACACGGCCAGTGGGTTCAAATCCTTTGAAATTTTTCTACAATATTGTCACTCAACAATATAACCTATCTCATGATTATCTAGACAACTGGTTTTTAGGTCATATTTCTAACACTCCGTTCTCCTCCTCCTCCTCCTCCTCATCTGCTACTTAATTTTATCAGCAATCATACTATCTGTTTTAAGCATGCTCGTTTCAACGCTCTACTTTGCTATCGTTTCGCCTCTACTTTTGTTGGTTGTTGCAATGCAGTTTCAGAGAACTGTATAACAGACAAGCGCTGTCGATTTAGAGTGTTAGTGCATTTTTATGTTGGCATCATTCCGTGCCAAAATATGTCATGATCGAGTTGTAATTTTGGTCCTCACATTTGTTCAAGAGTTAGAGTTGATGGTCTGTTCAAAGTCTTCATCACGTTCAACCACGTTCAACAAGCGCTCGAGCGTCCTTGAAATTTTCATTCAGAGACATCACGTTCGACAACGTTCGAAAGCGTTAAGATTTTTCAGATAGAACATCACGTTCGACGAGCGCTCGACGACGCTCGAGCGACATCGCGGTGAATTTCAAAAATTTGAAATTTTTGAATTTCCTTTTGAAAACTTGGAAACTCTACTAGGTTCGAGGGAAGTCATCCATAAGGGTATTGAGGCTTCTATTGAGCATATATGTGCCTCTTTCTTGAGAGAAAAACCAGAAGATTTATGCTTCAACATTGATGAGTTTTTCTCTATTTTTCTCAAATATCTCTGTAACCTTCATGTTGTTGAAGGCGTGCTGAAGAACAAGGTGTTCGTGAGAATCCATAAGAAGAACCTCAAGGGTTGAGGTGAATGCCGCTTGGAGCGGGTCTGAGCAGGGAGGCTTAGATTATTACATCAGGGTTGTCAGAGTCAAGCAACTGGGGTTGCCGTGTCTGAATCACTGTTTGTAAGGTTTTCTTCTTAGTGGATTTAGTGGCTGCTAGCCCGAGTGGTTTTTTCTTTGAATAGTTTTTCAAAGGTTTTCCACTTCGTCATCAAATCCTTGTCTCTTTTTGTGATTGAAGTTTGTTTTAATTTTTTTTATTTGTTGATTGTGTTGAGATTTGATATATCTAGATTGATCAATTTTATAACTTGTTTTAAAATTAGTATTAAATTTTTATTTTGGGGTATTCACTTATTCACCTAGGGTCTAAAGGTTTTTCAATTGATATTAGAGTTTAAACTCATTCTTTAACCTTTAGTCTAGATGGACAAAAGTCAGTCATTGTTGTGCCTCCATATTTTGATGGAAGCAATTATATATTAGAAAGTTCGCATGAAAACTTTCTGAAATCACTTGATGAACGTTTGGAGTTCTTGTGTTAAAGGGTGGTCTGCACCTCTATCTGATTTGAAGGTGTTAAAACACCTAAAGATATTAGTACCTGGACTATTAATGAAATCAATGAATGTAATTGGAATAGCAAAGGTTTACATTCTATTTTTATGGCTGTGTCTGCTGATGAATTTAAGCGTATATCTATGTGTGAAACATCTAAGGCAGCTTCGGAGATTCTGGAAACTACTCATAAAGGAACCAAAACGGTGAAGAATTCAAAACTTCAAATGTTGACCACAAAGTTTGAAGAGATTCGAATGAAAGAAGATGAAACCTTCGATGAATTATATGCAAAGCTGAATGACATAGTCAATTTGAGCTATAATCTGGGTGAAAAGATTCGAGAATATCGAGTAGTCAAAAAGTTATGAGATCTCTATCTGAAAGATTCAGATCCAAAGTTACAGCAATTGAGGAAAGTAAAGATGACACAAAGTTGAAGAACTGGGCTGCAAATATGAAGAACATTGCCTCACTAAGAAGAACAATCTTGCCTTGAGATCAGTAAAGAAGAAGAATTGAGTCAGGAATCTCTAGATGATGAGTTTCACTGTTCAGTCAAAAAATTCAAAATTTTTGAGATCAAAGGATGATTCAAATGAAGATTTAATAAATTCTTGCTGAAAAGAATCATGGTAGCTCCAGTGGGTTAAGAAAGGAGAAAGAGATAAGCACATTGTCTAATGACTCCAAGAGTAAAAAGTTGAAGTGTTTTGAATGTCAAGGTTTGGTCATATCAGATCAAAATGTTCAACATATCTCAAGTCAAAAAGGAAAAGCTATGAATGCTTCACTGAGTGATGATGAGTCAAATTAGCAGTGATGACAAAGAAGAAAAACAGGTAAATTTCATGGCTTTTGTAGCTAGTACTGATGGTTTTGTTTTGCAGGATATTAATAATGAAACGAGGACATCAGAGGATGAATCTGATTGAAGAAAGTCTTCAAGAGGTGTATAACAAATTCTTTAGGGAAAGTCTGAAACTCAAAGGAAAAAAAGGACCCTCAAGAAACTTCATGAGACTCAACTTGAAAGGGATAACCTCACTGCCACGCTTGAAGAATACATCAAGTCATTTGATGACTTGAAACTGAAGAACTTGGCCCTTGAAGCTGAAGTCAAAGACTTAGAGTGCAAACTAGAGAAATCTAATGCTCAACTTCAACAATTCTCTAGTGGGTCTAAAAAGCTTGACCACATGTTAAGCTAGGAGCAACACCTGGAAATAGAAAGGTTTGGGATACAACGAGTCGAGTGGTGCATCAACTTCAAATACTGTCTTCGTTCCGGCGTCATTGCCAGTCAAACAAGCAGAAATTAAAGCTCTCAGAGAAAGGTGAGTGAAGGTAAAAAGACTAACTCTCCGTCCATGAATACTCATTCTCATATTGTTCCACCTAAAACACATTTCACATCGGTTTGTTCCTACTTGTCATTTTTGTGGAAAAATAGGTCACATCAGACCTAATTGTTTTAAATTGAGAGCACAAGAGCACACACATAGTAACCCTTTCTCCAGCACTGAGCATACGAATCTTGAAAATCAAATCAAGTTCTCACTAAGCACACCATGATTATAAATGCAAAGTTGGAGAACTTGACCAAACAATCAACATATGTCAAGAAGATTTGGGTGAAAAAGGATGAAAACCTATTAGCCAACATGAAGGCTATTGGTACATGTTCTTCTCCCTGAGTATTTTTTGTTCTTGCATGCATTAGCTTAGGTTGCATTTATATTTCATTTTTAAATTATGTTCTTTTGTGCTTGCTTATCTTGTGAGTTCATGTTCTTTTATTTCCTTTTTTTTTTTTTATAATATTAAAAAAAAAATGATGATTTTTGTGTGCCTTCTGTCAACACATTTGGTAATTGGCCTGATTGACATACTTGAGATTTTCGAGCATGATCTTTTACATACTTTCTCAATTTATGTCTGGATTATAATATGATTTGAGAGTCATGCCTATTGTCTCTTTTTGGTATTAGCTGACATGATTTTCAAATGTATTTTGTCATACCCAATCACAGTGCACACTGAATATGGTTAGATGAGGCTTGACCGCATGTGTGAGTTTTGGGTCTGCAACCACAAGTGAAAGAGATCATGTTCATCAGATTGAATTGACCTTTGACTAGCTGACCTTATTCATTGCCCCTCTCAGAGTCATAGGCTCCAAAAGATTATCTCTACTTCAAAAGAAGTTGTTACTATTCTAGAAAGAAAAGAAAAGAAAAGAAAAGAAAAGAAAAAGGAAAAACAAAAGCAAAAGATGCAACATATTTAGGGGGAGAAAAACAAGCAACAAAGTTGCATACTCAGGTCCTAGTGGCATTGGGTTTGACTTTCATCTAGTGTGATATGTCTCTCTTTTCACTCATGGTTTCATTTGGATAGCTTTGACCTCCCTCACAAAATTAAGGTCTTAAGCCTCTCTGATTGTGTTTCGTATTTCACACACGTATGCAGTTCTCATTTTTTAATTATTGATGTTAAAACCGTTTAGAGACGTGTGGCATACAATCAATGAATATTATTTTTCATGATCATACAATGAGCTTGTATTGATTTTCCTTGCTCTTGAAAATTTTGGTTATGTCTCTTAGTTCCATGAATTTTGTGCTAATGTTTGGCATTTTATCATTTGCGCTTTTCAATAATTTTTCCTTATCCCATTATCAAATTGCGTGTTGCCTTTCTTATTCATCTCTTCCTTTGTGCATTATTGTTGGTTTGGTTGATTGGTTATGCCTTTAATTTATCTTATTGTGATATGCAATTCTTATGTCGGTTGATGCTCATTTTCATGTTTGCATGCATTTTATTTCATCAATGAGCATGGCATTTTGTTTCCCTTTGTCCATTCGTGACAAAAAGGGGGAGAATAGATTAAGGGGGAGCTAATAATAACTGGCTAAGGGGGAGAATAGATTAAGAGGGAGCTAATGTTTTGTTTCTGTACTTCATTTGCAACTTCAATTATATATATCTGTTTGTTCTCTCTGTTTTTCACTTGGTCTTTGAGATTGTGTTTTTCAGGTAACAGATTCAAAGACTCTTGAACACGTCTTTTAGGTCATAGGGTTGATATTCATGTAAATAGATCATTGCTTTGGTGATTAGCAAAGATCTATGTTTTGTTTATTTTATATATGTGGGTTTTGTCATGGAATTGCCAAAGGGGGAGTTTGTTAGTGCATTTTTGTGTTGGCATCATTCCGTGTCAAAATATGTCGTGATTGAGTTGTAATTTTGGTCCTCACATATGTTCAAGAGTCAGAGTTGATGGTCTATCAAAGTCTTCATCACGTTCAACCAGCGTTCAACAAGCACTCGAGCGTCCTGAAGAATTTTTCATACAGAGACATCACGTTTGACTAACTCTAGACCGGCGCTCGAGCGTCCTTAAGAATTTTTCATATAGAGACATCACGTTTGACGAGTGCTCGACCGCGCTCGAGCGACTTCCGACGAATTTCAAAAATTCCTGAATTTTTGGAATTTCCTTTTAAAATGTTAGGAAACCCTACTAGCTTTCGGGGTAAGCCGTCCTAAATATTATTGAGGCCTCCATTGAGCATACTTGTGCCTCCTCCCTTGAGAGAAAAACCCTAAAAGATTTGTGCTTCAACATTGATGAGTTTTTCTCTATTCTTTCTCCAAATATCTCTGTAACCTTCATGGTGTTGAAGGCGTGCTGAAGAACAAGGTTTGTTCGTGAAGAATCCATAAGAAGATCCTCAAAGGTCTGAGGGGAATGCCGCACGGAGCGGGTCTAAGCAGGGAGGACTTAGATTATTACATCAGGGTTGTCAGAGTCAAGCAACTGGGGTTGCCCGTGTCTGAATCACTGTTTGTAAGGTTTTCTTCTTAGTAGATTCTAGTTGGCTGCTAGCCCGGAGTGATTTTTCCTTTGAAAGGTATTTCAAAGGTTTTCCACTTCGTCACCAAATCCTTGTCTCTTTGTGTGATTGAAGTTTGTTTTAATTTTCCGCTGCTTATTTGTTGATTGAGTTGATTATTATGCATATCTAGGCTGAACAATTTTAGAACATGTTTTAAAATTGTTATTGATTTTGTTAATTAGAGGAAAACACGTATTCACCCCCTCTAAGTGTTATTGGGGTCTAAACCGGATTTTTTAATTTTTGTTAGTGCATTTTTGTGTTGGCATCATTCCGTGCCAAAATTCTACGGTTTTGTAAGCTATTTGGTGGTGATGTAAAACAAGAAGGTTTTTGTTGTCAAACATGGAATTTCATATTTTCGTTTCTTAATATTTCCTAGCTACGTAAAATAGTTTTGTAGGGTTCATAAAAAAACATATGGTCATTTGCGACAGGCTAAAGTGCCATCCACAGCCCAGCCTAACTAAAGGTTCACCCCAACACCTGATCTGTTTAGAAGATAAAAATATAGTAAAAAAAAAAAAAAAAAAAAAAAATCACATTTTGCATCTTTTAAGAGCCACCGTCTTTACATTTATATTATAAATTATCAAACTCGAAATCTTACACCTCTAGGGGCTAACGAATCAAAAAAAAAAAAAAAAAAAAAAAAAATCAAAATTTTAATCTCATTGTTAAAATTAGAAGAGAAAAAAAAATAGATTTCGTGTTACTATTAAATTATAATATAGAGAGATGCAAATTGTAAATTTATTGAAAGTGCAATTATATTGTAGTATCAAATTTGATAGTTTAAGGTGTAAATTGTAAGGAAGTGTGATAATTATATATATGTTTCCGAAGTATATATGAAAATAAACTCATATATATATGAGTTTATATGAAAATTATATATATATAAACTCAATTATATATATATGAAAATAAACTCAATAACACATGAATTAACACCTTGTATATATATGTCTCCTTCGTTGTTTGGTTGCTTAGAAAAGAAAAGAAAAATAAAAAGAAACGAACCAAGAACTCAATTAATTAAGCTGGTTCTTATTCTTTTGCTTTTTGCCATTGTTTTCGACATCAACAGACAAAGCCACCTCCCACTTTACCTACAGTTTGAGGCGTCGTCTTTCTTGTATGAGGCGAATTAATATTCAATCATGTTTGGTGTTCTGATAGATACTCTTCCGTTCTTAACTTCCCTGGTTTTTCTCCTCCAAGTAACGCCGTATGACAATTTCACCCCCCTATTGTCAAAATACTAGTACTGCTGAATCGAAAGATCAGAAGTGGTTTGATCAGCTACCTCCTATGGATGAGGAGGATATTTTACATGCCAATGATGCGTCCAAATTAATGCTGATTGGGAAGGTAGTATCGGATAGGAAGGAGAGCTTTTGAAGATCTGTGACTTCAGTGCAGACCGGTTTGCGGGACCATGGCTTTGTACAGGGACTTTAATTCTATTATTTCTCTAGAAGATAAATAAGGGGGCAGATCATTTGCTTCATCATCGATGGGAGATCTTCTGGTTCCATTAGTGGGCAAGCTAGCGGTGGAGAGAGAGAGAGAGAGTTTTCGGGAGGGAGGAGCACAAAGGGAGGTAGCTGGAGGCCTGGAGCGGCGGAACTGGCGTTTGGCGCAATGTGGTTTGTGGCATCTGGCGCACTCTGCAACCAGATATAGAATTTTCGGGATCAACCGGAAATTTTACCCACCCTTAGCCTATGTTTGGATGTCAATAATTGTTTTTTTACTCCAATACTTTTGTACATGTAAGGGTGGTCATAGAACGGATGGAATTGGTTTCGATTTTGGTACCCATCGGAACCATGTTTTTCATTCAGGTTCCAATGGATCATTAGTGGCAAGCCACAGAGAGAAAGAGAGATGACAGCAAGCTAGGGACAGAGAGAGAGAGAGGGGAGAGAGAGAGAGAGGAGATGGGCCAAGCCGATTGAAGAGAGAGAGAGGTTTCGGGAGGGGGAGCACAAAGGGAGGTTGCTAGAGGCCTGGAGCGGCGGCACTGGCGTTTGGCGCATTGCTGGCAGTGGCGGAACCAGGTATTAAAAGCCAACCATGGTGACTTTTAAAGCGAAATAATTGGAAATTTTTTTTTTCATACGTAATGCTAAAAAGTTGTCTTAGAATTACAATATCAAAAATTAAAGACTAAATATATTAAAAATATTGAAATAAATATATCGTACTATGTACTACGACTGAGAGGGGACAATTGGATCCTGCGTTTCTACATCTTCTGAAAATATTGCAAAACGACTTGTTCTCTATAGTTTTAAAAACCCGCTCGATGTACACTACATGCAATCATTCATCCAGTCATCTCCCATCCTATTACGCAAATCAGTCTTGATAATCTTCAGGCAGAGAACATTCTCTCCATGGTTGCAGTCGCAACTGGTAATACCAATGCCAACTCAATAAGCTGATAAACCAATGGATATAGAATATTCTTTCTGTCTCAACCATCTTCACAGCAAGACCTCCAATATCTTGAAGCCCAGAAAAATCATCATGCAATCTAACATCTCTAATGTAGGTGTCAAGCTGATCTCTAAGAAACAACTTCTCATTGTTGAGAAATCTTCTAATAAAACTCAGCAAGACGACATAACCTATCAAGATCAAATGTTGAGAATGAGTCCTTTGGATCAAGACATGTTATACAAAAAGTAACTCCGTACTTACTTCTGTGAAACGATCATTCATCTCTTGAGCCAAGAGGTCTGTGGCGCGGCGGACGGCGGTGGTTGCACGGCGCGGAGAAGAAAATCAGAGAAGTGAGGCCTGAGGGATAGAGAGAATCAAATTTAGATAAGTGAGAAAGAAAACTAGACAAGTGAGAAGAAAGGAAGGAAAGGCTGAAAGCCATACCTGGGCGGTGCGGTGCGGCGGCGGTAGGCGATAGCTGGTACTGCTGGTCTGATGGCGGAGAAAATTGAAAATCTGAGAGAGAGTGAGAGCGAGAGAGGCACTGGTACTAGTACGTCGCTGTCGTGTGTTTGTGAGAGAGAAAATCTGAGAGAGAGGAGCTGAAAGAGGCACGAATAGAATTATAAAAGCTTAAAAAAAATTTGAAACGACATGTTTCTACCTTCAGCAGCGTGAGAGAAAATTTGAGAGAGAGGGCTGAGAGATCAGATGCATGATTCTGAGGCCTGAGGGTGAGAAAAATAAAACGGTGCGTGCAGCGTGCTGTTTTAAATTTTTTTTTTGGCTGTCGGCTGTGCAATGTCTGTGGGTTTGGGCTCAAAAATTAAAAGCCTGGTTCGGTTTGACAATGCTTAGTTATTCGGACTAGAGGAAGCTTCAATTGGCCTGGGCCCTGGGCTCAACCATGGCGGGCCCAGGCCAGCCTATTTATATAAAAAAAAACATGTAAAAATTTATTTTAGGTGGAGCCAACCATGGCGGCCGCCATGCCTTGGTTCCGCCCCTGATTTCTGGCTGCGACAATGAAGGTGGGGGGGGGTCTTCTATTCTCTAGAATTTTCAAAGGAATCACAACGAATCCTTCGTTTAAGTGACTTGGGTGAAAATGCACAAGTTACTTTTTTTTTTTTTAAATAAAATTCAAAACGACGCATGAATTGTTTTTTTTAAAAAAATTAAGTCGGGAAACCGAAAAATCAAAAAAATAGTATCATAACGGAATATGCTGGAATGGGACCGGATATCCGATATCGAAACGAGATACAAAATTTTCGGAATCAATGGAAAACCACCCTTAGTCCTTTCCAAATTTGATTAATGAAACTCTGCATTGACCAGCACATATAAAGAGGAAAAAATAATTATTTTTATCAGTTAATGCACATGGTGGAAGTTGAACTTGGGCTCTTTTATTTTAAGGAAATTGGCAATTTAGTCACTAGGTTTATAGCACGCTGATAATATAGTCGCTAGGTTTCATTTTTTTGAATATATGGTCACTGAGAATATATAGTTGTGACGATCTGGTCCTTCCGTCAAACTGCGTTGAATTTTTAACGGAATAAAACGCCACGTCATATTTTTGCCCAATCAGCGCCCACTAACATGATTTAGCAGCCATGTCACCTTTAATAACCAAACTCACCATTCACTCAAGCATAAGATTTTCATAAACACTTAAACGACACACAGTATGTGAGGGAAGGTGAATAAAGGGTGTATTCTTCATTTTTTTTCCAAGCGAATAAAGAATGTATTCGCTGATTGAGAATGTTCGAAATCTTCTAAGTGTTCTCGTTATCAATCCCCCTAACCTTTCTAAAACTGCTGAGTGTTACTGTTTGCCCTAGAATATTCGAAGTCTTCGAAATGTGAAAGAAGATTTGGTGATTTCGAAGTGTGGAAGCAGATTCGGTGATTTCTTCGAAACCCCAGCAACTATTTGGGGGCATTTCGATTTCGGGGTGCACTGGGGTTGGATCTTCGAAGCACACGCTCTTGAGGTAACCCATTTCTTAATTTGCATTTGTCTCACCCATTCGAAGCTTACCCATTGCCTTTATTTGCCTTTGTACGCTGTCTTTTTGTATTTAAAACCCATTTATTTGGTGGCTGACCCATTTCTTTATTTAACCTTCTTGCAGGTCGGTGGTGGAGGACAAAATCTGTTCCCAATAATGTCGGAAGGTAGGACCACTTTCTCTATCCTTTCGGTGTCTTTTGTCTACATATTGAGTGTAGGACCACTTTCTCATGATATGGGCATTGTCTACATATGCACGTGAGTGGAAATGTTGGTTTCTGTTTTCTTACTTTCTAATTAGGTCCTTGGGTTTTCATTGACTAGTTGGTAGCTGATGAGGCTCAGGTCCTTAGGTTTGTTTGCTCGGTCATTAGGTTTTTATTCAAATAGTTTAACTGTTAGGGTTCATTGAATATAAACGCTCTATGTTTCCAGTTTGACGGCACTTGTGCTGCCTTCTTGATCAATATGTTGTGCAATTAGTTAGATCTGCTGAAAATTGATCTGCCTCTCAGTCCAACCACGAAGATGAACATTTAATAAGAGATTGGCCTGGTAATTTTGATGTTATATTTTTTGATTTGGATTTTTCTATTCTAGATTATGTGTGGTGGTTGTCACGCTGTTCAGGATTTTTTTTCATAATGATGCACACTTCGCTTGGTATAGGTTCAACACTTTCACAACATGTTCACATATGTTATTTTCAAATAGTCTTCAATTTATATGGTTATATGGCCATGGGGGCATGATTGTTTGATATGCTTTTCTTTGTTTGAACTTTCGATATCGTAGTTCTATTTTAACATCACTTCAAATGTGTTTGCTGTTAAATAATTATGTATATGATTTTGTAGGACGGTTGCTACGGATAGTGGTGTATCATGGTGGTGAATTTGTCGGAGGTCGAGATGAAATATATAAAGGAGGGAAGAGGGAAGAGTTGGGAAATTGGATACGGATTATATCTCTTCAATAGAAATTGAAGAGGCGGTGAAGTCTCTTGGTTACTTGAGGACGAGAGTTTTATGGTACACATTTGACAAAGAATCTTGGCTGAATATTAGAACACTAAGGAATGATAACGACGTGCTCGAGCTGATCAACAGAGCCATCACTGAGCAAAGAGATATACTCAATATCTTTGTTGACCACATAGTTGAGGAGCCTAAGTTTGCCGATACCGAGGATCACCCCCTTTTACTTACTGGGCCGGGCCTTCGCAAGCAGAAGATGGGGAACCCGAATCTGTTATAAGGGAACCAGAATCTTTAGTGGGGGAAGAACAAGCTGACAGTGACCCTGATTATGTCCTTGAGGAGAGATTTGAGAAGGCTCTTGAATTGAGTGATTTCAGCGGCACAGATGTCGACGAATCTGATTTGTATGATGATGCTGAGAGCCCGGATGGCAGAGGAGTTGAGAGTGATGATTACGTTGCAAATGTGGATTGGTTAGGGGCATTCCCGAGGACCGAGGAAGACAATGAAGCTGATGTACCTAGTGAGTATGAAGATGATGATGATATGCGAACCGATAAGGGTTCTGATTGCGATCAGGCTCCGCGAGGCAATAATTTCCCTGAGTTCAATGAAGACATTGATGTAGAAGCGGAGGTCCATTTGGAGCATGGTCTTTTGTTTCCCAATGCAAAGGTGTTCAGGAAGGCATTGAGGCAGTATTGTGTTCAGAAGAAATTTGACTTTGCATACCTTCACAATGACAAGCTCAGAGTGCAAGCCCAATGCATGGAAGAGTGCACATTCTACATTTTCGCATCGAAAATGAGAAAATTAGACGCGTTTCAGATCAAGCATTTCGTTCCTGAGCACACGTGTGGTGCGCACTACGAAAACACTAAGGCTGACGTGAAGTTCCTAGCACAACGGTACATGGCGAACTTCAGGGATCATCCCAGCTGGCCTGCAGCTGCTTTACAGAGCCAGATCGCCGTGATTATGGCATTGAGGTGCCAATACATCACTGTTATCGAGCGAAGAGGATGGCTTTGCTTAGGGTTCATGGAAACCAAGCTGAGCAGTTCAAATTCACGGGGCAATATGGGCTGGCACTTGAGAAGTGGAATCCTGGTACCTCTGTTGTGTTGGTCAAATCTGGTGAGCACTTTAGACGGCTGTATGTATGCCTTGCTGCATGCAAGGAAGGGTTGAAGCACTGTAGACCCATCACTGTGTTGACGGGTGCCATTTAAAGGGCAAATATGGTGGGCAGCTTCTTTGTGCTATCGGCAAGGACGGGAATGACGACATGTTCCCGATTGCGTATGCTGTGGTGGAGGCGAGACCCGAGATTCATGGACATGGTTTATGAATTTATTGTTAGACGATATTGGCCCAGAGGAGGAGCATGGCTGGGTGTTTATGAGTGACAGACAAAAGGTATAATCATTTTCATTATTTACTCTAGTTAACGTATGAAATAATACTTAACTTGTGTTATTTTCTGCAATTGCAGGGGTTGGGGCTGACATTTGAGCACGAGCTCCCGGGCGTGGAGCACAGATGCTGCTTGAGACATCTTCATGCCAATTTGAAGGGTGATGGATTCAAAGGTAAACAGTTCAAGGATGCATTATGGGCGGCTGCAACTGCCACAAACATCAATGCCTTTAAAGCCGCCATGCTCCGGATCGAGGTGAACTACTCTGGTGCACATAAGACACTCTTGGATCTTGATAAAAAACTTTGGAGCCGACATGCGTTCAGCGTGCATTGCAAGAGTGATATGCTCTTGAACAACCTCGCAGAATCATTCAACGCGTGGATTAAAGATGCCCGTGACAAGCCAATTATTTCAATGCTGGAGACAATTCGCCGTCAGTTGCAAATACGGTTCCATAAGAAGAAGATTGGAGCCGTGACTGCCCTCCAGCAAGCACCCAATGCCCTCTGTCCAAAGATTTTTAAGAAGTTAGAGAAGATCAAAGCTGACTCTAGGATTTGTGTTTGTCAATGGCAGAATGGACTAGAGTTTGAGGTAGACCAGCTAGATGCACCCAGGAGGGTGGTTGATCTGAATGACCGCACGTGCTCGTGTGGTAAGTGGCAGCTGTGTGGAATCCCTTGTATCCACGCTTGTGCTGCGATATACCAAAACAAGCAGAAACCAGAGGAATATGTAGCTGAGTGGTACAAGCTATCGACGTACCTGAAGGCGTATGAGCACGGTGTTCATGCTATGCCGGGGCCAGATGAATGGCCTGAGGGGGATAATGACGTAATATTGCCCTCTTTAGTACGTGTCCAACCTGGAAGGCCCAGGAAAGCCAAGAGGAGAGAGCCTGATGAGCCGGACATCCCATACAAAGTTAGTAGACGGGGATACGTGGTTACATGTGGAAATTGCTTCACTGAAGGTCACAATGCTCGTTCCTGCCCTCAACCTGAAAATCCAAATAAAAAAAAGTGGCCTAAAAAAACAAGGAAGACCACGTCGAGTGGGGAAGCAACATCTGCACCTTCAAATGTCCCTGTGGTATGTAATCTTCAGAACTTGTATGAATTGGCACCCTCTATGTAATTGGATAAATGTGTCATATTTTAATGTATTTTGTATGTACAGACCCATGGCAGAGCAAGGGGAAGAGTTGTGGGAAGAGGGCGAGGGAGAGGCAGGGGACGAAGGAGACAATGTTAATGAAGATGGAATTGGTCATGTTGATTCGGTAGATGGAGGGCATGTACCGGCTGTGGATGGGGGCAGGTTGCAGCAGGATATGGGGGTGATGTTGGTGGACCTGAAACATGAACTATTTGGTGTCAAATAGATATGTAACTATAATTATATAACTCCAATCATACCAGTTTAGCATGTTAATGTATGTTTTTTGGAAGCTGTAATTATACTGATGTGATTTAGAGGTACTTTAGCAACTGATGGTCTATGGACATGTAAGATTTTATTTTTTGGTGGTCGTGTACTGATGGGATATGGTCATGTAATTTGAACTTTTTGGCATTCTGTGGATGGGGGAAGTGTACTGATGCTTATGATATGCTTATGGCATTTTTGGTGGTCTGGTCTGGCCTCGCCTCGCCTGACTGGCTGTAGATAATCTCAAACAGGTTTATAGGAGCCTCTGGTCTGGCCTTCTGGTCTGGGTGGCCTGGTCTGGCCTGGCTGTAGATTATTTAAACAGGTTTATATAATATTCGAGCCAAATATGCCATATGCCCAGTTTTGTATAAAAAAAATCTGGTCATACTGGTAGCTGCTCATCCACTTATCAAAATTAAAAACCTTAAATTTCAAATCAGGGAAGCATGAAACTGCATTTTTATGTCTATACTTCAAATAATTTGTCAAAGATCTACAAAGAAGCCCAAACAATAAATCTATCCTAAGTACTCTTAAGGCAGTACACAATCATATTGCAAAGAAATTACAAGTACTTTTCATTTATACATAATCCATTCATTACAATTAGAAGGTCATTTCCAACACAAAATAAACTTGCCATTCTTTACAAAAGTTCATGCCAACTACACTGTCAGAAAGTAACATTATTATAAACTAACTACCCCATCAACATGTTTTCTAGAAGATCCTTATGAAGAATGCACCCATAACAGCGACTGCCACTAACGAAGCTCCAACAATACACTTCAGCCTTCTCACAGTTCGCTTCAATGCATCATTCTCCTTTTGCAGCTCTTTATTTCTCTTCGTCCAATACGGTCCCACCTCCATCCCACGGGGGCAGACACGAGGATCAAACCAACAAAAATATCCACAGTGCTTACTTGTCTGCAAACAGAGACACCCACAGATCATGCACTCAAATAGATAAGGAAATTTACAACTTACTAAGTGAAATAACTTACTTACGCCATAGTTTGCACAACCAAAAAAAGTCTCCCTGGATTGGAATCTGTCCAGGAAGATATCAACGGTGCTCTCAATCCACAGCTGCAAAACTTTATCTCATATGGTTGCTGCCGAATTTTAAGTGACGATGGCATTCCAGATGAAACATGACTGAATATGATACAAAACACAGTCAGATGTGCAAATTGAAACTGTTAGTAAATATTCCTCATTTGGTTTTCTTAGCAGAATGGTCATTCCTTATCTCTGTAATTTTACATCTATTTCCATCCTACTTCAGTCCTCAGACCTTAATACCTCCCAAGAATTATGGAAATCTACTGTTATACCAACAGCAAGTACTAAACTTGAAGAGTACCATTTCAATTGAAATTGCAAACCATTTACCCAATCACGATCAGCATCTATGAGTTACTCAAATAACATGCATTATTCCTAATATGCCAATCTTCCAAAAGGTATCCATTAAACAAATGTAAAAGGAAAGCTTCCAATAATCTCTTTCACTCTCTTTGGAGGGAAAAAGAAGCTTTTTTCTATTCAGTAGGGGAGGATCACGACAAAAAGAGAGATTGGCCATCTTTCTCTTTTGTATTGGTCTTGGGAAAGGTCAAGCCTACAAACATATTTTATATGGTGGATTCTTTAACAAACGTTAGTCTTCTGGTTACTAAAGGACAATCTGGGCATCTCCTAATATACCAAAAAGGTGACGGGTCTCAGTCCAAACTATTCAAACTTTGTGAGAGACCAAAACGCTATTACCCATCCTGATTCATATACGGACAATCTCTCCAACACAACCGACAGAAAATGGAAGAGCAACCCAGTAAAAGAAAAATGCAGAGACGAAACTTCAGTATTTGCAAATGAAGAAAAATGTAGAAAAAGAAAAACCCAATGTCCACAGATGGAAAGGAATTTATTCAAGGTCAGTCGGCTACTGTTCAAAATGGACTACTGGAGGAGAATTTACGCCAAGCTTTGATAGAGGAGCAAAGAAAAGAGGAGTTGTTGTAGAAATCAAAGTCACGAGTAAATTGGCTGGCTTCTTCAGATCTCAACACAAAGTTTTTTCATATTTTCACAATTGTGCGACGGAGGCGGAATGCCATTGAGTTTACTAAGACTTCCACGGGTTCTTGGCTGAACTCTAGGCCTGAAATTGGTCAACTGTTTACAGATTCTTTCACAAAGCTTTTCACTTCTACAAGACCAGTTTTCCTTCGGATTTGGAGGGATTGATTTCTCTTGAAGTAATAGCAGAGGAAAATCTATTTTTATGTCAAATTCCATCGGAATGAGAGGTTTGGGATGCTGTTAGACAGATTGCCTCTCGAAAAGCCCCCGGCCCGGATGGTCTTACAGCTCTTTTCTACAAACAATTTTGGCCTACGGTGAAGCAGGATATGATTGCTATGATTTAGAATATTTTTCGGTCTGGATTTATTCTCCATGAACTGAACCATACCAATATCGTCCTCATCCCAAAGGTTAAAAGTCCTAATCTGGTGCCCACTATCGCCCTACATCACTCTGCAACGTTTCTTATAAAATTCTGTCCAAAATTCTCACCGATCGGCTGCGAAGTATTCTGCCTCGTCTTATTTCTCCACTCCAAGCGACCTTTGTGGTAGGGCGAACAATACAGGAGAACTCCTCATTGGCGCATGAAGTGTTCCATACTATGAAGACTAGAGCAGGGGATCGGGCTAATGGCAATAAAGGCTGATATGGAACGTGCCTATGACCAAATGGAGTGGAGTTTTCTCCTTTCAGTTCTGCGTAGATTTGGGTTCTCTGAAAAATGGATTAAAATTGTCCATTAGTTTCATATTTTATCTATTTTTATAATTATTGATATTTATGAAACTATTTTCTACTTATTTTTTGAATTATATATATATTTTTTTATTTTTTAAATTCATTTTTTATTATTTTTATTTTTTGAATATCATAATAACTATAAATTAATATTATTTAATTTAATTAAAATATTAAATCATTCAAATCTTAAACAACCAAACAAATCCTTACAACAAAACAATATTTAAATTAAAAAATTTGAAATTTGAAAGTTAAACCCAAAAGTTGAATCAAAACCAAAAACACAACCCATTTCAAAACAGCCCATAGGGATTCCACATGCGGTTTATCCTATATGGCCTCTCCTAGCCTCTTGTGGTGGTTGCCGCTGCCGTGCTCCACTGCTTCCGCCGCCGCTCCACCGCCTTGTAGGTGGTGACATAAAAATAATCCCCACGACCTCTGAGTCTTTTAAAACCAACCTCCTATATGCTTCTCCATGTGCTGTTGAGTTCAGTGGTCGTGTGGTGGTGCCACCAATCTACTCCACTTGACCTCGGGATCCATCCTGACTCAACTCTCCATGCACTTTTGGTTGCGCTGCGTGACACATGGTCATGTGGTGGTGCCATCTTTGTGCTCCTCAACTCCTCCTGAATTGTTATGCATCGCCTTCCCATATGCTTCTTTTGAGTCATTCTGAGGATTGTGGCCATACTGGCCCTTGTTTTATCTTGACAATATCCTGAGACATGCTAATGTACTGCTAGGCATGTCATGACTTGGGCCATAGTATGTCATGGGCATGTTAGATGTCTCGACAAGCCTTACCTCGCTTATGTCTTGAGTTAGGGTATTGTCAATGACTCTAGTGGGTCTTCTTACGAGCTCTCTCGGTGATGTCCATTTTTAAGTTGACTTTTGACTTGTCACTTCAAAGAAAAGGGGCATTTGCCTTGTCTTAGGAAAAAAAAAAAAAGGGCGATTTTAATTACAAGAATTGCCTACCGCGTGGGTCTCCAACTTATTTCTCTTTAGTGCCAGCGAGCTTTTTTTTAACGTCTCTAATGCTGGTTAATGGGGACGCGCCCCTGATGTTGCTAAAATAAAGTCTTGTCAGATTCAATATTTCTTGTAGCGTGTTAACGAGCGTGTGGACCTGGACTTGGAATCTTGGAAGTCGTTGTGCTACAAAAAGTCGTTGCCAGAGCTCTTTCTTTGACTGAATAACAATTGTGGACCTGGACTTGGACTTTAGTGATATGGCTAATGGGTGTGTGGACTTGGACTCTTGAAATTCCAAAAGTTCCCGCCCTTGATGATATGTTCCCTTGCCATCTCGACCGTAGCGACTGGTCATTATCCCTAAGCAGGTTCCAGATGTGGCATGCCCACAGTCCATTCCTTTCCTTTTAACTCATGCCTACCACTCCTCAGATGGATCAGAGTCTGATGGACGCTGCTCAGCAAGGAGACATTGAGTTCTTGTACTCCGCGATACTAGGGGATCCAAAAGTGTTGGACGTTATCGATGAGATTCCATTTGCTGAAACTCCTTTACACACTGCTGCGTCTGCAGGCCAGACCCATTTCGCCTTGGAGATCATGATTTTGAAGCCATCATTTGCTAGAAAGCTTAATCAACACGGCCTCACCCCCATGCACCTTGCTTTGCAATACGACCAAATCGAAGTGGTGCTCCGTCTACTTGACGTTGACAAGGATCTCGTCCGTGTCCCAGGAAGGGGGGGTCTTACTCCATTGCATTATGCAGCTGAAAAAGGATTCCTCGATGTTTTGGCTGAATTCCTGTGTGTCTGCCCCGAGTCCATTCAAGATGTGACAATTCAAAGGGAGACTGCTCTCCATATTGCTCTGAAAGAGGACATGTTCGATGCTTTTGAGCTCCTTGTAGGATGGCTTCGCCGGGCCTGGTCTATAAATGCCTACTCACGTCAACAGATTTGTCTAAACTGGAAGGATGCGGACGGTAACACTGTGTTGCACATTGCTGTATCCAAAAATCAAACGCAGGCGAGTCCTCTTACATACATGCTCTCTATTAGACAAGGATAATAGAATAGCGCTATCATGTTTTACAAGGGGCTGATCGCCCAGTAAAGATTCGATCCCAGGAACATGAAAATTTGTCCTGAAATGGCCTCCATAAGATTTTGGTAGCTATATATAATGTTCTTTTCTTCTTAGATTTTAATTTGCAAGATTTGCTTTATTTTTTGTATGTTCTTAATTTTTTTTAATTTTATTTGTAGCAATTATGCATCTCTACATTATGCAGGGGGTAAGATTGTTACTGGCTTGTGGAGCTAAGGTGAACGCTAAGAATTCAGGTGGCTGTACGGCTCTGGACGTCTTGCAAGGCGACAACCGAGAGATCAGGAATTTGTTGCGTCGTGCGCGAGCTCTAAGAGCTTCTTCTCTTCCTACGGTTCCATCTTTTAATGAGTTCTTGCTATCTCCTCCCTCATGGCTTGACAAGATTCAAATAGAGTTGTTTCGGGCAGGGAACGTGACAATTGAAATGCGCAATGCGCTGCTGGTGGTTGGTGCACTGCTTGTAACAATTAGCTACCAAGCAGCACTCAGCCCTCCCGGTGGCGTTTGGCAAGATAACTACAATCCCGGAACCGATCAGCAGATCAATAGCACTGCCCTGATTAATAGCAACAGTAGTGAAGTCGATCAAACCCCACACCAGGCCGGGAAACTAATCATGGACCCTCCGGAATCATTTAGTTTTTTCTTAATTAATAACCTGACCTTTTATTTTGCAAACTGTCTTCTAATCATGCTCCTCCCTGATTGTCTTATCAAGGTTATGTTCCTCTCACTCCTTGTGTACCTGTGTCTGAGCTACAATTCCGCAATGAACATAATACTTCCTTCAGCTAGTGGGATTGTTCTAGATGAGCTAGCTATCCTTAACCTTGGAATTCCCGCACTGCTTTTTCTCCGCAGGAGGTTGCGAAGAGAATTTAACCAGGCTTTATATAGGCTAGGGGGTAACGTCCCTTTCGAGTTGCACAGGTAGAAGTCAGCTTGTTTCAAATGGCGGAGTGATGGAAACATGTGGGAATCAGAAGTCAGCTTGCTTCCTTCTGCATTATCGAATTGTGCTTTGAATTATTGAATGTCAGGCATTGACCTTGGCTTCTCAGATCGCTAGTCATCATGGCTGGAATCAAGTACTCTTTTCCCGTAAGTATATTTCTAGGCAGCAAAGCAATTTTTATCATCTAGCTAGTGGCCCCTTGTACAACTCTTCTCCCTTTAGGCACCTCTATGTAATGAGATTGTACAATATTGGATTTAATTATTTCAATTTGTGGCCTGTAAGTTTGAATACAAATTAGTAAGAAGAGTAATTTTCGGGTAACCAGGCCTCCAACATTAAGATAAGTTTTGATGAACAATTTGTGATAAAACTGTTGGGCTCTTGGGATCTTATACACAATTCCTATTGCATCTAAAGACCCCTGATAATGAATTGTTACGTGATGTAATAAAAAAATTCATCTTCTCTTGATTGTCGTCAGCTTGTACAACATGGCCAGCAGGGTCAAATCCATTGCATGTTTTATATAATGTCACTCAACAATATAACCGTATGATATCTTATGTCACAACAAATAATAAAATATTTCTTGAAAAATTTAGCCTCGAGCTTGGATCTGTTACACCTTTTTTCTTTTTTTTTTTTTCCTGAATAAAATCTATATTAAAACCAAAGGAAACTACGAACCAAAGGCCACATCACAATTCCGGATATGCTAGAGACGACACGAAGAGGAGAAAAAACCCACACAGTTACAACTAGCAGCCCATTGAGCCAACCGATGAGCTAAAACATTGCACCTGCGGGGGAACCCAAGTGACCTTCCAATCACATCCAAGAGTGGTGATCGACGCGATCATTCACTAGCTAGTAGCCTCACCACCTCTTAACTTTCCTTGTTTTTTTTTTCCTATATATGCATTTCTTTTTGGCCGTAGGATGTTGTGATTTAATTGTGTCTCTAATTAATTAAGGGCCTCTTAATTATGACTACCCCATGTTATAATTAGTGCAATGTTTACGGTTTTGTAAGCTATTTGTTGGTGATGTAACTCAAGAAGGTAAATTTTTGTTGTCAAATTAACATTGAATTTTCATATTTTCGTTTCTTAATATTTCCTATAGCTAGCTATATACGTAAAATAGTTTTCTAGGGTTCATATATAAATCCTGTCATGGTCAATTCCTTGGGTCAGGGTCATTACAAGTGCAACTCCTCAGAACCCAGTAAACTAAAGGCACTCATCCCAACATGTCAGTGAAAACAAATAACTCACCATTTTGCATCATTTAAGTGGCAACGTTTTACAATTTCATATTATACAAATTATCAAATCCTAAGAAACAAACACTAATTCAAAAATAAGAACCGGTTAACAAATTAGCAATAAAAAAAAAAAGATTTAGTGTTAATAAGTTAAATTATATATAGAGATGGCAAATGGTAAATCTTTATTGAAAGTGGGAATAATATTGTTAACGTAATCTAAAACTAAAGGTTCACCCCAACATGCCTATTATCTATGTTAGAAGATAATATTTTAATCTCAATAGTGAATAAATAAAAAATATCTAAATTTTGCATCTTTTAAGCAATTTAACACCGTTTTAAAATTTATATTATAAATTATCAAACTCGGATTCTTACACCTCTAGGGGCCAACGTCAAAAAAAAAAAAAAAAAAACAAAATTAAGAACTCATGGTTAAAATTAGAAAAAAAAAAGATTTCGTGTAATGTTAATATAATATAGAATGCAAATGGTAATTTTATTGAAAGTGCAATAATATTGTAGTATCAAACTTGATAGTTTAAGGTGTAAATTAATTGCAAGGAAGTGTGATATTTATATGTTACAAAGTATATTTTTCTCAATTATATATATATATGAAAATAAAATCAAACACATGAATTAACACAATTATATATATGTCTCCTTCGTTGTTTGGTTGCTTAGAAAGGACAAGAAAAATAAAAAGAAACGAACCAAGAACTCAATTAATTAAGCTGGTTCTTATTCTTTTGCTTTTTGCCATTGTTTTCGACATCAATAGACAAAGCCACCTCCCACTTTGCCTACATGGTTTGAGGCTTCGTCGTTCTTGCATGAGGCGAATTAATATTCAATCATGTTTGGTGTTCTGATAGATACTCTTCCATTCTTAATTTCCCTGGTTTTTTTTAATCAGCTTTGGCTGTCTCTTTTAGAGACCACGCTGGCTCCCTCTGTTTTATCTACACGAAGCGTTCATTGGCATGTACTCCCATGGTTGTTGAATGTCAGCTTTGAGATATATATTGTTTCATGAACAATTTGTGATAACTGTTGGGCTCTTGGGATCTTCCCCATGTACAATTCTATTGCATCTAGCCCCCGATATCAAATTGTCACCTGATGTAACAAATTCCCCATCTCTTGATTGTCGTCTTGCACGACACGGCCAGTGGGTTCAAATCCATTGAAATTTTTCTACAATATTGTCACTTAACAATATAACCTATCTCATGATTATCTAGACAACTGGTTTTTAGGTCATATATCTAACACTCCGTTCTCCTCCTCCTCATCTGCTACTTAATTTTAACAGCAATCATACTGTCTGTTTTGAGCATGCTCGTTTCAACGCTCTACTGTGCTATCGTTTTGCCTCTACTTTTGTTGGTTGTTGCAGTGCAGTTTCAGAGAACTGTATAACAGATAAGCGCTGTGGATTTTAAGGAATTCCCCTAGATTTGTAGATCCAAGGCTAAGCAGCTGTTAATTCGTTCATCGAAAAAATATTTCTTCAGCTCAAGCTTGGAGTACACATTCGAAGTGTTGAACGCGATCGATTTCTAGTGCCTCACCACCTCTAATTAACTTTCCAGCTTGATTTGTTTTTCTGTGCATTTATTTTTAATGTTGCTTTTAATTGCGTATGTAATTAAATGACTACCCCATGTTATTAGTGGGTCTACGGTTTTGTCTATTTGTTGGTGATGTGAAATAAGAAGGTTTTTGTTGTACATGGAACATATTTTCGTTTCTTAATATTTCCTAGACGTAAAATAGTTTTTAGGGTTCATAAATAAACCTATGGTCAGACAGGCTAAAGTGCAATCCACAGCCCAATAACGGAATTCACCCCAATACCTGATTTGTTTAGAAGATAAAAATATAGTAAAAAAAAAAAAATTCACATTTTGCATCTTCTAAGAGCCATCGTTTTTAAATTTATATTTAAATTATCCAACTCGAAATCTTAGGCCAGTGCCCAGCTCACAATTCCTTGACCAACAACTACTGTCAATTCTTATGGATGCCGATGAACTTGTCAACCCTTCGACTTTTGAAAACCTTCTGCAACAATCAATCTTGAGAAACCCTCAAGATCCTTCAAACTTTGGTGATACGATCTCAATAGAAACCAAGTATGAATTGATAAATCTTCAATCAGCAATGTCCCACTTTCACAGCCTTCCACCAGAGGGAAGAAATCAGACTCTCAAGCTCAGATATGAACAGATCAGATTTTCGCACACGAAGAGAAAACAGAGGATATTCGTATAGAAAGGAATTTTTGGGAGTAAGAATATCCAATAGTCTTCTTAATAACGCAAGGGCTTAGGGAAAGGTTTGTATAACTGTTTTAGTAAGAGTAGAAAGGTAAAACGAAGTCATTGGGAGGTTTCGGCGAATTTCTAGAATTTTGATTCGAAGTTTGGTAAAATCCCGCCCAGGCTAACCATACCAACTGAAAAACCTCCAACTGTTTAGCAATGTATCCCATACTTTTCAGATGTAGCCAACAATCTTCTAGAAGCTTCTATCACATTCTTTTGGTCTCCACATCCTTCATAAACCAACCAAGTTGCTATATACATTCTAAAATGAGAATTACATTTATAAAAGATTGTTTTACCCATAGAAATAATGCCAACATACATAGACACTTTCATTATCCATTATGAGGAGTGGTATGTGGTTAAAAGAAATGGTCAACCTTTAAAATGCCGAAACTGAGGACTGAGTGAGGAGGGTGGCTGCTAGTTCGTGGAGAGTTTTCGAAAATCCCCGTCTTTTATAATGGTTAGTGATGGGCCATGAATTGTAAGGCCCAAACTTGGCCCAACTTCCTTTGGTTTGGCCTGGCCTGCTGCTGACGTTCCCGCCTGACCATTTAAATCTCGCGAAGAGTCCTCGAGGCTTAAGACTTCTGATCTAACACTCAAGAGGGACGTATATGATCGGACACGATAAGATTCTAAGTCCTAATCTCTTGTTGATAATAAACTCTTAATGGGACTGTGTTCCTCTCGACCTATAAAAGCAAGGTAATCTCCTTTGATTACTGGCATGCTTAATTTTATTCCTTAAACATTTTCTTAAGATCTAACTTGACCGTCGGAGACTTCATCTGAGGTCACCCCCCCTCGGTGATTCTTGTAGGATTGACTGGCTCCAAGTTTGTAGTGATTCTTGACATCATCGGTTAGGATATTGAGACCTAATTAACTTCTTTTTTTCAACTTTAGAATTCGGACAGCTTGCACTTTGATCAACTTTAGAATTAGGACTTGGGCTCACAGTTCAATCATGGTCAGGGTGGACATTAGACATAAGCTTTTTCTTTCCCTAGCTTTTCACTTCAACTACGTTCATCCGACCAAGATTTTTTGCTGCATGCATTTTCCATCTCAATTTCCTTCATCCGTCCTTCAGCTCCCTTAGCCGACTGCATGAATTACGTTGTAAAAAATCTTCCTAATTACAATCAGATTGGTCATGAACACGTGAGATAACCATTAAACTCTCATCAGAAAATCTAATCAGAGTTTTTCAGAACCCCGTGCAAACACAGCAAATCCATAAACACACAAATTACCCGATACGTGTAACGCTAGAACTTGGGGGACGGTTTTTGTGTTTCTTTTCTAATACTCTGTTTTCTTTCAGTAATATTAGGCCTTGTTGATAATAATCATAATAATAAAAAAGGGTTTTCTACCCTTGCTCGGGTGGCTGGTGCCATATATAAAAGTCTGTATACAGTATATATAATATGTTGATTACCTTTGAGTGGGATGCTATTTTGTTTCTTAGCTTGTGGTCTATTAACTATTTGGATGGTGAACTTTTCTATTTTTGTACGAGTCATCATTCATTCCTTGAGATTTTACTCTTGATAGCTTCAGCAGCTACCCTTTATAGGCTTCCTCCAGGTTAAAGAATCCACGTGCATGAAACACAATGACTGTAAAATAATAATAATAATAATATGAATCCACGTGAAGCACAATGGCATTTTCTTTTCGAACAGGAGGACTTGACTTTCGCTTTTTAGTCTTGTTTAAGATTTTCTGTACGACTTGTCTCTGGCTTTTGTCTGGTTTAAGATTTCGAAGCTTCTTCTTTTCCAATTTTCAATATCTTGTTGCAAATTATAGGAGCATCTTTTATTTTATTTTTATTTAAAAAGATATATATGAAAAAGGAATCCGGTGTCGTTTGTATATCACTCTTTTTGATCATATGCCGCTTGAATAAGCGTGAGAGAATTAATTAGACCGCCACGATGTTTGAGCTTTGTATGGTCGTTTGGGCCAGGACATATAGTGCGATCCCCAGCCCACCCTAACTGAAGGTTTGGCCCAATTTCTCCGTTCCTAAGATAATTGTATTTCTCGTTCCCTGTTTGGTTGCCTAGAAACTGCGAGAAATAAAAAACGGAAAGGAACAAGAAGTTCGAGTCTTGGATTTTTCTGCCTTTGTTCTCTTCTTTCCATCGTTTCCCGATTCCGATGTTTAAATTACACGTTAACATCGTAAACTATTACCTTATTTATAATAGTCCCTCTAAAGTACCCCTCCTAGCAATTGCTCACATCAAAGTAACTTTTTTTTATGCGACAGTTTATGTCTTCTCTAACAGCTCTATCTTTTATCTTTAATTCTCTCCAGCAATCACGGAAAAAGTGAATGGGGGGATTAATCTTGTCACTCGCCCAGCAAGAGAATTCTCTCATAAATTCCTGCTGCGACAGTTCTCAGTTTCAACATTTGAAGCTCAGGGAACTTCCAATTAACTGCCTACGTCCGCTCCTCGGAATGGATCCGAATTTGAAGTATGCTGCAGAACAAGGAGACATTGAGTTGTTGTACTCCTCGATACGGAGTGATCCAAAAGTTCTGGACAACATCGATCAGATCCCATTTGTTGACACTCCTTTGCACGCTGCTGCAGCTGCAGGGCAGACCCTTTTTGCAATGGAAATCATGACGTTGAAGCCGTCACTTGCTAGGAAGCTTAATCCAGATGGTTTCACCCCCATGCACCTTGCTTTGCAGCATAATAACAACGAAGTGGTGCTCCGACTACTTTATGTTGATAAGGACCTTGTCCGTATACGAGGAAAAGGTGGTGCGACTCCCTTCCATTGTGCAGCTGAAACAGGAAACGTCGATGTTTTGACTGAATTTCTAAAAGCCTGTCCCAAGTCTATTACAGATTTTACAAATCAAAGAGAAACTGCTCTCCAATTGGCCCAGAGCAACAACTCCGATACTTTTGACAGACTGAAGGCATGGGTTATAAAGGCCAAGTTTGCACCTAATCGCTTCCCGTGGCTAAGGAATGGCTGAACTGGAAGGATGAGGACGGCAAAACTGTACGGAATATTATAAAGCAAAAAGGGTAAGTTCTCTCCATTCATGTCTTCTGTTAATTAAACAAAGAGTATAGTGTCGGTGTCAAGGATCCGTATAGATTCAATCTCAGTGACATTTTTACCATTTTTGTTTCCCTAAAGGGGGAGAGCTGAAAGTCCTCAGCTTTTAACAATAATAGGATGAGTGATTATGCAATCTATACATTATGCAGATGGTTCAATTTTATTATGACAAGGTTATGCTGTTTCTTTTGGGCGGTCTTGATATGAACTACCAGATGAAAAAATAAATATTCTGTTGGTGGTTGCTACGCTGATCATAACAGTTACCTACCAAGCAGTACTAAGCCCTCCTGGAGGATTGTGGCAAGATAACTACAATCCTGGAACCGATCAGCTCAATAGCACAGGTCCGATGAATAGCACCATTAGTGACTGCCACACCGCGCGGGGACGAAGATCATTAGTAACTCTATATTCTTCACTATGAATACTGTAACCTTAATGGTATTGTCTCCTAGGCGTAATCTTCTTGCTCATGCCTACTTATGGTTTCCTTGGTTTTCTGTTCTCCTCTCCTCTTTTGGCTTCTTTTCTGCTACGTCGTGTCGGGATCAGCCATAAGGCTTTTACTTAATCCTTTCGACGCTTCTCTTTTTTCACTGCCTCAGGGAGCATGCTCTCAACGCTATACTTTTTTTTTAATCCTTTCGGCGCCTTGATTTTGTCGCTTGATGCAGTGCTAGTTAAACTTAATTTTAGCTTATTTTCAATAAATTAGTTGAAAGAGTTTATATCTTTTGTTATCCTTGTTATGAAGTTGAAGGGGATAGATTTCTTGAATATTTTCATCTCATGGGGGAGTTATATGTAAGATTTATTTGGATGTTACACTTTAGAAGTTATAGTCTCATCGTGGATTATAAATATCTATGTAACATTTGTGTTGTTTCTTAAGTGAGTGGAATAAAATTTTTGTTTTAAGTATTTTAATTTTCTCTCTATTCAGCTTCACAGAGAAAGTAGTGAGCATTGCCCTCGTTGAGTACTTTTGCCAGTGGGATGTATGTTTTTAAGGGCCTCTTATGTATTTTTGTTAGCCCCAGAACCGCCAATACAACAACGCATAATCTTTTTTTATGGACCTCTTACCTTTATATTGTCTCCCCTGTTCTATTAGGACCATTACACAAAACTGATGAAATCCCACGTTATTCTCCGGAATGTATTTTCTCCCCAGTCGAAATTAAGTGAGATGAATGTGAGAGTAAATTTCCTCCCTCACAGCTTGCAGTCTCTTGTAGATGTTTTTTTTTTTTTTCCCTTAATAATGAAGACTTGCATTTCAAAAATTAAAACCATGTAAGGAAAAACCTATATATGACCGGATTATAAAAGAAAATTAGTAGGAACCCATAAAAGGACTAAGAAAATCACCAAATGCTTACATGCTAAGTAGAAGAAAGAGTTGTGGACGATAACAATACACATAACTACCAAGATCTATACGAGCTAGTAATAAAAGCACCGACAACCTGGATACAGCAAAACCAACGGGGAAGCAAGACAAGATCTACAAGGGACCAGAGAATATGTCATTTACTTGCCTTAGAGTTCTAGCCAGTAGCAGCTACAATCTTCAAGGAGGTGAGTTGTAGGACTTTTGGTAGCACAATAGCTAAACTTGGACGGATCACGATGTGGATGATGGATCCCCCAGATGATTGTGACTCAACTTGAACAGAGCTGCCTTCATTCAATGTCAGATTTTCTAACAAATTCGTAGAAGTCTTCTCAAACAAGCTTGTTAGTGCATTTTTGTGTTGGCATCATTCCGTGCAAAATACTGATCGAGTTGTAATTTTGGTTTCACATTTGTTCAAGAGAGTGAGTTCTCACGTTCGACTAAGCTTGCTCAGTAAGAATCATATAGAGACATCATAGCGCTCGACTTAAGCGACTTGATGGAAAACTCATGAAACCCTACTAGGTTCAGGGTGCTTGGGATTGAGGATTGAGCATATCCTTGAGAGAAAAATGAGAAGATTTGTGCTTCAACAGTTTTTCTCTATTCTTTCTCAAATATCTCTGTAACCTTCATGTGTTGAAGGCGTGCTGAAGAACAAGGTGTTCTCCAGAGGTTGAATGCGGAGCGGGTCTGCTTAGATTATTACATTAGGGTTGTCAGAGTCAAGCAACTGGGGTTGCTCGTGTCTGAATCACTGTTTGTAAGGTTTTCTTCTTAGTAGATTCTAGTGGCTGCTAGCCCAAGTGGTTTTTCCTTCAAAGATTTTCCACTTTGTCAAACTTGTCTCTTCTCATATCTACCCTAACACGTATTCACAAGGGTCTCAGCAAGCTGCAAGGTACTCCTCAGAATGTATCAGAGTTTGAAGAATGCTGCTGAGCAAGGAAACATTGGGTTCTTATACTCCCCAATTCTGACACTCATCCAGAAGTTTTGGACTACATCAACATGATTCCATTTGTTGACACTCCTTTACACGCTGCTTCATCTGCAGGGCAGACACGTTTTGCCAAGATCAGGCCGTCATTTACTAGGAAGATTAATCAAGATGGTCTCACCCCCATGCACCCTGCCTTGCAGTATGACCATATTCCACTGGTGCTCCGAATACTTTTTTTTTTTTTTTCCAAGCAAGGAAACTGCATTCAAAACATCTAGAGAGAAAATGCCTCAAGGGGGCTTAAAAAAGTCACTGACTCCTAAACAGTAATCCAATAATCCCAAAAAAATGCCTAAAAGCCACCCACTTAGCCAAATTATCGACAATAGAATTAGCTTGGTTTAAACTTTAGAAAATGAGCTCTGAATGCTTTTGATGTAGATTGAAGCAGTATAAGGAACTGATGGATGTGCACTGACACACATGAAGGCAAGAGAATGCCAGCTGAAATTGAGACACCTCAGCAGCTCACACACAGAATGAGTGCAAGTAGTAGAAAACATTTAGAATTCTGTTCAGATTGTATTATCTTTCCTTTGATTCATTTTTATTCTTTACGTATGCAGAATCTCCTCTTTATTTTCCTTTTGCCTCATGCTTTGGTGTTTGTTTTTCGGCAGCTCAGGCAAATGGGACACAGATATGATCGGTGGCAATTTAGACCAGTCCCAAGATTTTTAGGTGCCGGGGCTAAGCAGTTGGTCCATAGGTAAAATCTGTCTCCTCTCTGTAGCTCTGCTATCGATGAAATCCTCTTCATTACAAAACAAAATAATAATTCTAGTCAATGTCGGTACAAAACGACACAAATTTCACTCTTTGGGCACTCACAGTACTACCAAAAAAATATCCCATAAGTGAAGAAAATGACACAACTATACAGGAACAAATGACCATTTATTTAGATGGAAGCACAGAAAACAACTCGTTTTGAAACTGAAAAGGACAACATATATGAACTCGCACCACACAACTTCAGATATTTTTCTCTCGCAGAAACAAATTTTTTTTTTCAAAATTACACTTTTTAACATCTTAAACTATTTACCTTATCTATAATTGTCCCTCTAAACTACCACTCCTAGCAATTGATATCGTCAAAGTAACTTTTTTTATGTGACATAATTTCTGTCTGCTCTAAAAGCTCTATCTTTAATTCTCTCTAGCAATCGGGGAAAAAGTGGATGGGGATTAATCTCGTCACTTGCCCAGCAAGAGAATTCTCTCATCAATCCGAGCTGCGACAGTTCTCAGTTTCAACATTTGAAGCTTAGGAAACGTCCAATTAACTGCCTACCGCTCCACGGAATGGATCAGAGTTTGAAGGACGCTGCTGAACAAGTAGACATTGAATTCTTGTACTCTTCGATACGGAGTGATCCAAAAGTTCTGGCCAATATCGATCAGATCCCATTTGTTGACACTCCTTTGCACGCTGCTGCAGCTGGAGGGCAGACCCTTTTTGCAATGGAAATCATGACGTTGAAGTCGTCATTTGCTAGGAAGCTTAATCCAGATGGTTTCACCCCCATGCACCTTGCTTTGCAGCATAACCAAAGCGAAGTGGTGCTCCGACTACTTTATGTTGTTAAGGACCTTGTCCGTATACGACGAAAAGGTGGTGCGACGCCCTTCCATTGTGCAGCTAAAATAGGAAATGTCGATGCTTTGACTGAATTTCTTAAAGCCTGTCCCGATTCTATTACAGATTTTACAAATCGAAGAGAGACTGCTCTCCCTCGGTGGTCAGTGACGGCGGCTACAGACCCCCTTTAGCGGCGGTCACTGACCGCCACTATAGACCCCCTTTAGCGGCGTAAAAAAATGCCGCTAAATGCTTAATTTGTAGCAACATTTTTGGTGTACTTTGTAGCGGCGGTTTTTGTAAAATGCCACTAAATTTTTTACCTATAACAGCGTTTGTATACAAGCGCGACTAGAAATTAGGTATCTACAGTGGCGGTCACTGTGACCGCCGCTGTAGGTACCTATCCTTAGCAGCGTTTGTTGACACAAACGCTACAAAAGGTGTATCTATAGCAGTGTTTGTGTCACAAACGCTGCTACTTTAATGTTACTTTATTTATTTATTTATTCCTTTTAATATATAATTTTATTTTGTGATGTATTTGAAATTTTTTATTTTAAAAACCTACTTAATAAAATATGGAATTAGTGGGATTGTTATGAAAATTGAAGTTGTTATATGATATATTTTAAATTATACCTATTGTTGTTATGGTAATTGCATATTTATTGACTAAATCTAAGTAGTTTAGAAAACATCTATTATCATACTTATAATAAGCATATATATTTTGAATAATTAGTAATATAATAATATATTTTAACTAGGACATATCATTTAATTTCAAACAAAAATTTAATGTTAGATTAACTTATGCAATTAAATACATAACTTAATATATGGTCTTAGAAGCTATGATTTAGTCATTAGGTATAAGTGCAAAAAAAAAATTTATTTATTAATTCTAAGTTATTTAATGTAAATAATTATTTTATATATTATTATATTCCTTTTAATATATAATTTTATTTTGGAATGTATTTGAAAAATTTTATTTTAAAGGACCTACTTAATAAAATATGAAATTAGAGAGAGTGTTGTGAAAATTGAAGTTGTTATATGATATATTTTAAATTATAATCCATGGTTGTTATGGTAATTGCATATTTATTGACTAAATCTAAGTAGTTTAGAAAACATCTATTATCATACTTATAATGAGCATATATATTTTGAATAATTAGTAATATAATATTATTTAATTATACATATTATTTAATTTCAAAAAAAAATATTGTGAGTATAAATATTTGTTGACAATTATCAGAAGAAGAAAAAATAAAAAGAAAATTATTTGTATATCGAATAAAAAATAGAACAAAATGGGAACTTAGAAAAAAAAAAAACGAAGAACAAAATTAGAAAATTTTCATTTTAGCGCCAAACGTTTTCACTCCCATAAAAAACGCCTCGTTTATTTTGTCGAATCTCAATCTCTTCTCATCTCTCAGAAAGCAATTCATGATCTACAGGAAGTTCTTCACTGAGAATGACTCTGGCTCAGCTCCCCGTCTGTCTCTTATGCACCCTGCCCCAACTCCCCTTTCCCTTATGAAAACGGCCCCTTTCCCCCCTTCTGCAAACAGCCCCTTTCCCCCTTTTACAATCTATCTACCGGACAGCCCTAGCTCCCCCTCTCCCGAACAGCCCCTTTCCCCCTTTCCCATCTGTCTCTCACTCTACCTCTTACCCTCTCGGTTTCTCTCACTCTATCTCTTAATCCTCTCGCCCTCTCTTGCTCTCTCTCACCCCCTCATTCTTTCTCGAGGCACGTCGTGAGTCGTCCTCAAATAGCGCCAGGAGAGGTAATTTCCCATCTCTCTTCCTTTTCTCTTTCGTTTTCCTATTTCTCTTCTAATTGCCAAATTTTTGTTGCAGTGCATGCGGCCTGAGAAGATCATTCCATGAAAATTGAGATGTACTGCTGCTGCAAAGGAAGAGAAGTTCTATAACCAGGTAATTTCGACTTCAACTATGATAAATCTTGAATGGTTAGGGCTTGTTTGTGAATTGGCTTTAGCTGGTATTGTCTTCGGTTTTCTTTTCATTTGTTTAAAAGATTTGAAGAGCAAATAGAAAAAGGGGAAATTCTGCGTAGATGCATTAGTTCTGTTGTTTTTCTGTTGGCCCTGAAAACGTGTTTTGGAGTTGGCCCTGAAAACATTTTTTTTTTGCTTCCATCATTTATCAAAACAGTGTCCCTTATTTCTTTAATCTCTGGAGTCAGTTTCTCTGAGGCGTTCTTGTCTCGGCCTTTGAAGAAAGCAACGACGTAGGAGCTCTGTTGCTTCTCGACGACATTAAGAGAGCTTCGAGTACTTTGATTTCGTCTTTCTAGTCCTTTTTAACATTTCTCTAGGTTTCTTAGCGACCAAATGGATCTTCAATTTTTCGACAAGTTCTGGGTGTCGGTGTTTGACTTGTGGTCCATTTGATTATTGGAGCTGAGCTAGTTAGAATCGTAGAATCTGTGTGGATTAGTATAATTCGTTGCTAGTATGGTTATGCCTCGTTAGCTTGCAGATCTGATTTGTGCCAATGTTTAGCCTGTGAATTGCAATTTTCGCTGCGGCTTTTTATTTTTTAAAAAGAAAAATTCTGATTAATGGTTTATCTTTAATTTTGGATGATTGGAACTGATATAGATCTCGTCTCCTTAGCGATCGGATGCGTTGAACATGCATTGCATTTGTTTAGATGTTATTGTATCATGGTATCTCTATAGTTGTTATCCTTAGAGGAGACTGTTGACTTTGCAGTTTATATTAGATTGTGCTTTTCAAATTTAGAGTACTTTTAGTGATGTTATAGAAGTGTGATGCTTGTTTAGTTTTAATTTTGTTTCTGTTCCCAATTTTTTTCTACCTTGAGCAACAGTGGCTGGTTTGAAAATGTAAAAGGATGAATGAGGAAATATTGTTTTCCACTATCTACAATTTTCTGGTAACTATTTTTATTGAGAGAAAAGAAAAGGATGACTCAAGTTACGTTAGGATTGTTGGCTATCTTTCACCCTCATTTAAGAAATAAGACACTGGATGATAGAGGTTTTTATCTCAATATTCACTTACTGGGGAAAGCAATTGTGTTATTTTATTCAAAGCATTATATTTTAAGATTTAAGTTTCTTTGTGCCTTGACTTAAGAAATTATATGTGACATTCGAAATTATTTGTCTCTGAATGAGTTACTGATTTATGTCAACCATAATATCTATGATCTCCTCAGGCCAATGTAGCTTCAGGTTTTGCTGTGGATGATGACTGCAAGTTGAAGTTTTTGGAGCTTAAGGCGAAAAGAACCTATCGCTTCATAGTTTTCAAGATTGAGGAGAAGCAAAAGCAAGTTATTGTGGACAAGCCTAGTGAGCCAACACAAGGTTACGAGGATTTAACTGCAACCTTCCTGCCGATGAGTGTCGTTATGCTGTTTATGATTTCAATTTTGTCACGGAAGAGAATTGCTAGTCTAAGTAGCTAGTCTCATGATTGATATGTAATGGTTATGTTATTGGTGATTCTTACCACTAATTCGTTACCTGTTCAATGAAGGTCTCCTGACACGTCTAGGGTTAGAAGCAAGATGATTTATGCAAGCTCAAAAGATAGATTCAAGAGAGAGCTTGATGGAATTTAGGTTGAGTTGCAAGTAACTGATCCAACTGAGATAGGAATCAATGTCATTAAGAGCTGTGTCATCTAAACACAAATCATAGGCCATGTGATGGGGAGTTCCTCCCTTGTAGAGATTCTTGTGTTTGTTGTAAAACGTTGTTAATCAATGATTAAGTATATTTTGTTTTATTATCCTTGTTCTTTAATTTTTGGGGAAAATTCACTTTGCACCCCTTAAACTTTGGGGTCATTTCATTGCACCCACTTTGTTCAACACATTTTATTTGATTTCATTATATTAATACCTCAAACTCATTTTACGTTAATTTCACCCTTAACTTTGGGGTCATTTCTAAGTTGCACCCACTTTTGTGACTGATGTAGTGGAATCTTGAATTTTGTTTTGCATCCTTTAATACTTATTCCTAGCCGTGTAAATATATTGGATTAGTATTTTTAGTAGGAATTGATGATTTGTGTATACTAGGAAAATAGTATATGAATTCATGAAGTGATGTCTCCAATCCTCCATGCAATTTGTGTGGTTTCTCTCATCTATCCAATTTCTTGTTACTGGACGTAGAACTATATAAGCATGATATCCTTTATAAATTGAATATATAAATTTGTGAATATGGGCTTTTATGTCATCTAGTCAATTAGTTATAACCTGGGAAGCAAGAAGAACTGCATATTGAATGTAAATTGCAACAGCAGAATTGCACATGGTTTGGGCTTTTATTCAACTTTGAAATTTATGTTGGTTGTGACATTAGTTTTCAATAATTCTGTGATGTTCAATCCCAGTGATATTTATTTGCTTTATCTGCTAATAATGCATCTATCTTTTGACAGAAGAATCGTGGTGCAATTTTTTCCTTTGGGTTAACCCCCCGACCTGTCCACGAGGCGAAGAGATCCTACCTTCGATGATAAAAAAAATAGAAGGCGATGGAAGAGGAAGCTCAGAAGCAAAATTCGAAACAACATCGAAAGATTAAGGCATTGATTGGATCGTGGCTCTTCTTTGTGGTCACTCTTGTAATGGTCTGTTGTATTTGGTGTAATTAGTTTTAGGGAGTTTAGGTTGTAGTGTTGTAGGAGTTTAGTGTAGTGAACTTTGCAATATAGTTCGTGTGGAAGTGTATTTGGTGGGGAAGTGTATTTGGTGTTGAAAACTTTGTTGGGCAAGTGTATTTGCATGAAGATCCATTATTAAAATCTTTATCATGTTTAGTTTGAAAAACTTGTGCCTCAAGCAATTAAGCAAAATTGACTGTGTCATCACAAGCACCTATAAGCAAAGTCAAAATGAAGGAATTGAATAAACTAAAATGGATTGGTGGTGAATGTGGAAAGTGAAACTGAATATTAAGGACAACTAAATGGCTAGAACCAAATGAAGCAGATTCTTTGAAATATATATAGCAGCATCACAGAAGTCAACTCTCATTTCTCTGCAATATTTGCCCACATTCAAGTCAGTATGCATTTTCAGAGCTTATTAAACCCAAAAAAAAAAAATTATGAAATTTAGTTGTACATCTACAATAGCCAAAGCCAAAGTATAAATTCCAAATTTCCTATCAATGATATAATGGAAATAAGATCATCAACTTGAATTTGGTGCCCTTGCGATAAATAACAAAACCAAATTCAATTAAAGCAAAAAACGGTAGAAGCAAGTCAGCATATCACAAAAATAAAACTAGTTTTCATCCAAAGAAGATCTGTGTCAAGCTGTTTACAAAGCATAAAAAAAAATACATCCGACTGTACTTCCATCCAAAACAAATTCAACATTACAGCTCCTCCCAAATTCAATATTACCACTCCTCCCAAAACATACATATGACAACTTCACAAATTTACAATGTGACAGAAAATGACAGCTTCACAAACTTCACAAATGGCAGCTTCACAAACTTCACAAATGACAGCTTCATTCAGTTCATTACATCACCACCAAAACAGCTTCACAGACCACTCAAAAAAATGAAATCTTCACAAATTTACATTGTCCAAAAAAAATGGCAGCTTCACAAATGATGTTCATTGTGTTGCTCTTGTTCTCTCTACTCCTTGTGCACGCCTGCCCACAAAACGGTTCGTTGGCTGCGACCTCGTTGCAGTTCCTTCATTTTGCTATTTCCACATAATACAAAGACATTAATGCTTATGTATTACATAATTATTATTTAAGCCAGAATAAGAACATTAAATGTTACCTGAATATGTTGAGTTTGAGTGGCAGCATTACCCTCTCCAGCCGGTTGAGACGTAGTTTCACTAGATGTACCCTCCCCATTCTGTAATTAAAAAAAAAAAGTTTACTAAAATTGCTTCAGATTGTCATCGCCTATTAAATAACACATATCAAAACCCAAATCGATTTCTACTCACCCTTTTTGACTTCTTGACATAAGGTTTAGGGGGATATTGTCTCTCCCCCGGTTTGGGTGGATGCTTGCATCGTCGCCGATTATGGTCAAGTGCTCCACATCGTCCACACTTCGTTCTATACCCTTACCTCGACACTCGGTGTGGTGGTGGTGGGGGCGGTGGCTCGTCTGAAGTTCTTATGCGAGACTTTCTTGGCCTCCCCGGCTTCGCCCTAAGCTCGGGAGGAAGCATAGGGTCGCAATCAATGTGTGGCCACTCCTCTGGACCAGGAGCGCTTCTATGAAAGGAAAATAAGATCTGCGATATGCCTCAATCCGGTAATAAGGATCAACAAAATCCTTTGGCATCGCCCTCGTGAAGTAAATTGCACTTACAGCGTGCGGGCACAGAATTCCGTTAAGTTGCCATCTGCCGCATGAGCAAGATCTTCCAGGAATATTAACCACCCTTCTTTCCTCTATGTGGTGATCAACTTCAAATTCTACATCGTTCCCCCATCTACAAATATAGTGACTGCCAGCTTCTTTGTTTTTCTCCAGCTTGTCTTGAATCTTTGGGCAAATATCAAACTTGGCTTTCCTGAGACCTTCATTTTTGGTACAGAATCAATTCATAAGCATCCTTCTAATGGCTTCCATCATACTCAACAAAGGTTTATCCCTAGATTTGAGCACCCATGAATTGAACATCTCTGTGATGTTGTTTAAAAGATTGGTGTGCGTGCTAAATGCATGTCTAGACCAACACGCAGGATTGACTTTTGAGAGATACGCATGGGCATCAACACTTACACCTTTCATGTTTTCCATTTGTCGATTGAATGCAGTAACAGTTGCAGCCTTTGCACACCTCCACAGTGTATCCTTGATCGCTTGCCCTTTCATCCATGTGACTTTATATTTGCATGGAGATGCTTGAGGCAAGATCTGTGCTCCGTATCTGGCATCAGCTACTCAAATGCATCAAGCAAACCCTACAAATAACGACAATAATGAAAAACTACATCGTTTCAAATTTTTGAAAGACATGTAAACTTTATCAAATAAAGACATTATTGTACCTTTTGATGGTCAGAAATAAAACTCCATCATCTCGAATCGTGTATACCAACATCATCTAATAGCTCTTCTAAGAACCAAACCCAAGATGCTTTACACTCATTCTCACAGACTGCGTATGCGAGTGGATACATGTCTTTGTTTCCATCCTTAGCTACTGCACAGAATAGCTGACCCCCAAATGGTCCTTTTAAGTGGCAAGTGTCTACCGAGATTAGGGGTCTAATCCCCGCTAAGAACCCCACCTTACATGCCTCCAATCTAACATTCATTTGTTTGAAGAACGGCGGGTCCCTGTGAATCTTGACACAACTGCCAGGATTGCATTTCGTGACGACAGCGGCATAATCTCTACAGTATTTATACTGGTCAACATGGTTCCCATTCAAAATCTCCAATGCAAACTTAAGTACACGGTAAGCTGTATGCTTTGAAATGCCCACCATCCAATCCCGTCTCACCTCTTCAATCAGAGCCGTGGTAGTTAAGTTGGGAGTATCCTTGATTTTTTCCAAGTACTGCCTCCCTACCCACTTGGCAGTCACATTCTTGTTAGTGTAATGGGTGCCACAACGGTGTTCGGTTGTGAATGTTTTAATCTCAAAGCCATCTCCTTCATTCTCCTTTGACACGTATTCTCCAACTACAATGCGTGCCCGCACACTTTGCAGTAACCCGCTTTGTGTCATTCTTAATGAAGGCATGTGCGAACCCATTCTGAATGCTAAAGGTTGATAATGCCCTCCTGAACAGCATCAGATCCCTAAATTTCATTCCCTTTACTAGCCTCAACCTCTTCGGCATCTAGATCTTCCTCATGAAATTCTCGACGTCTATCCCTTTGGTTATTAACACCCTCCTCTCCCTTCTCATCCATGCTGGGAAGATCCTCGCTATCGTCACCCCCGGAAGGTCTATTTTCCTCTGTCTGCCTATGCATTGAAGCTGCCAAGCCAAACTAAGACATGGCATTCTCCCTATCCTTTGCAGCTTGCTCTTGGTTCTCAACGTTGTTATATAAATCAGGCCCCTTTGGTTCACTATCCTCAAACTCACTAAAGATGAGAGGTTCCTACCCATCCTCTCCCACATCTTCATCATCTTCTCCACCAATGTCGGGCAGATCAGCCCTTCCATCATCCCCTCCATCATTATTTTCATCAACCCCTCCATCATCATTTTTATCAGCCCCTCCATCATCCCTTCCATCATCATTTTCATCAACCCCTATATCATCATTTTCATCCTCGGTCACAAACACCGGATCATCTATGGAGTGCTCTATGTATATGTGCAACTCTTTAGGATTCATCTTCCTCACCATATCTATCAAATACCGACAATCTTCATCTGACTCCACATATGAGAACTCACCAGCACCTTCATCGTAGAACCTCCATGCTAGTCTCGAAACATTCAAGTAACCCAAATGTTTCCTTGCATAATTTTTTATCACAATAGCTGAAAAATAGTCTGGATCCTCATTGCCACAGTGCTCAATCTCTCCCCCGATGTATCTACGTTCAGCATAGCTAATTGCTCCCTGCTGGTGTATGTAAACGTGCACCATCCTCTGAAAAAAAAGAGCGTGGGAGGAAGGTAAGTAGATAGTTTACCGAGCAGCATAAGAGAATCTTAAAGAAACAAAGAAACAATTCTTTCAGTGAGAAGATCTTTCCCAAAAAGATAAATTTGTTTGTCCAATATTGGTCACTTCTAGAGAGCAGACCAGTACAGTGGAGAAAAAAAAAACATTGCAAAAAGACTGATATAGGCTGCAATAGAGAAAAATGATGAGGACACTACTTTCACTTGCTTGCTCTTGGTCCCAAATATAAAGAGTGTCATTTAACACTTCTACAATATACATTAAATTTAATAGTCAATGGCAAAAAAAAAGGGCTTTTCTGAGGATCTAATTCTGTTGAAGCTTCTAATCTAATCATCACGCACCAATTCATTATTCAGTCACACTCTTAGTAACTAAGCTAGGTGCTATTGTTGGTATATCAGTAAACAGAATTTATATTCCCACAACCCGCTCTTTCATCAACTGGAAACTGGAACAGACCTTCTTCATGGCCTTATTTTTATTGCCCAGAACTAGAGTTTCAAGAAAAGCTCTATTAAGTTGTATAAGGAGAGTATATAGATGGATAATGCTCTGTCAGTACTGTAGTGGAGTTGCATGAAACTATAAATAGATAGTGAGTTGAGACTTTCATTATTCAGTTGAAGCCTCATGTGATCGAATTAACCTAATAAACTCAAGTTTTTCTGCTTCAGTTCTACCTCAGATATTAGTGGCCATGAAAAAGAAAAAAAGGAGCAGAAATGCCATCATCTACATTGGAAAATTGTAAGAACAGAGGACAACATCATGGCTTAGCTTTAATATCTTATAATATTTACTTAAATAGTTACAATCTCTTCTCTTTTACTTTATTCGCCTAAGTTAAATTATTCTCTAAATTTTTCCCATATATTCGTGTGATCAGAATTGTCTCAAAGCACAAGTGCTAGAGTCAAACAACTTTTAAAAGCATGAAGATCCTCATTCACAAAATTACTGTAACTACAAAATCAAGTAACATAGCTTCTAATTTGATTTCTTGATACATATTGCGATGTAGTAGGTAGGATGATGTTATATTAAAGAAAAAAAAAAAACTAATTGTGTTGATACCTCAGGGACTGTGAAATTTACCACAGGGTCAAACATAATTATAAAGCATGTGCTGTCCTACAATCGAATTAACTAACAAAGTCATTGAAAAGGACAAAAGACATGGGTCCACAAACATTATAAAATCAAGTCTTTGGGACCACATTATTACATCGTTATCTGGCTAGAAATAAGCAAAGGAGATCTCAATTTGGGTCCATAAAACCCTAACTGACCGACAGCAAATATTCTGATTTTTTCGAAAACGACACGAGGGTCCCCCTAATCTAAACAAAAATAGAAAAAAAGTACATAATAAAAAATCAATATATAGGGGCAAGAATTAAAAACCAACCGAAGAGTGGATGTCGTGTCTCACTTCACCCAAGTCTCCTCCACCGAAACCCAAAAGCTATGAAAACTCAGCGAAGCTTTCCACGAGCACTGGTGGTTTTTTATGAGGCAATCTAGCAAAAAAGAGAGCAACTCAAATAAGAGAACAAAGCAGAGGAACAAAATCAAGGAAAGCATGCACGTGTTTCTTGTGAAAGGTTTGATTTTGTCTTTGGAGCAGCTTGGAGTCGTTAATGCCATTTACACGTAGACCAAAGACAAACTTGCTGACCTAACGAGGTGGGTTGGCCAATGCCTAGAAAGGTCGAAATCACAGCTACTAACAACTAAAACTCACAAGAGATTGCACTGAACAAAACGAAAGTCTGCTTTAAGCTCATACCTCTAGGTAAATTTTACATTTTCCAAAAGCAAATTTCGGCCAATAATCCAATGAAGTTCAAGCTCGTCCTCCTCTGTTAAGTCTGGTGGCAGAATCAGAACGTATTCGTCGAAGAGATTTATCTAGGGCAAAGCCTTTGTCAAATTTCCTTAGAAGATGCAAAGAGAAGGGGAAATTGTCTAAGTGTTTTTCGTGCAAATTGTCTAAGTATTCTTCGTGCAAGTGTTCTCCTCACTCAGAAACGGCGTCGTCGTCGTCATTTAAAGATTTTTTTGTTTGAAAATAAACTGACGTGGCAGACACGCGGTGATGATGTGGTGGGCTCCTATTAAGTAGATAGGTGTCGCTTAATAATTCGTTATAATGTGGATTTTAAAGCCACGTCAGCGATGGCGTTAACGGATTTGACGGCAAATGGACAGAGGGACTTATTTTTTCTTAAAACTCGACCTCATGGGCCTAATTGTTAAAAACGTTACTTCAGGAGCCTATTTGCAACTTTGAAGTACCACAGGAGCCTCTAGTGTAATTAAGCCTTTTCTTTTCTAATAGGAGGACTTGACTTTCGCTTTTATTGTCTTGTTTATGATTTTCGTACGACTTGTCTTTGGCTTTTGTCTGGTTTAAGATTTCGAAGCTTCTTCTTTTTCAATTTTCAATATCTTGTAGATAATTTATAGGAGCATCTTTTATTTTATTTTTATTTAAAAAGATATATATGAAAAAGGAATCCGGTGTCGTTTGTATATCACTCTTTTTGATCATATGCCGCTTGAATACGCGTTAGAGAATTAATTGGACCGCCACGATGTTTTAGCTTTGTATGGTCGTTTGGGCCGGGACATATAGTGCGATCCCCAACCCACCCTAACTGAAGGTTTGGCCCAATTTCTCCGTTCCTAAGATAAAAGTAAGAAGTTAATCTGACTCTCATCAGTCGTCACCCGCTTGTATTTCTCGTTCCCTGTTTGGTTGCCTAGAAACTGCGAGAGATAAAAAACAGAAAGGAACAAGAAATTCGAGTCTCGGAATTTTTCTGCCTCTGTTCTCTTCTTTCTATCGTTTCCCGATTCCGATGTCTAAATTACACGTTAACATCTTAAACTATTACTTTATTTATAATTGTCCCTCTAAAGTACCCTTCCTAGCAATTGATCACATCAAAGTAACTCTTTTTTTTATGTGACAGTTTATGTCTTCTCTAACAGCTCTATCTTTTATCTTTAATTCTCTCCAGCAATCAAGGAAAAAGTGGATGGGGATTAATCTTGTCACTAGCCCAGCAAGAGAATTCTCTCATAAATCCTAGCTGCGACAGTTTTCAGTTTCAACATTTGAAGCTCAGGGAACTTCCAATTAACTACCTACCACTCTTTGGAATGGATCAGCAATGTTTCTTATACTCTTCAATCCCGACAGATCCAGAAGTTTTGGACAACATCGATAAGATTCCATTTGTTGACACTCCTTTACACGCTGCTTCATCCGCAGGGCAGATCCGTTTTGCCATGGAGATCATGATGTTGAAGCCTTCATTTGCTAGGAAGCTTAATCAAGATGGTCTCACCCCCATGCACCTTGCCTTGCAGTATGACCGTATTCCACTGATGGTCCGGCTACTTGATGCTGATAAGGACCGTATTCCCTTGGTGGTCCGTATTCCATATTATTCTCCCGAATGTATTTTCGCCCCAAAACAGAGTTTTACTACTTGTTCATCATAGGTGTGTAAATATGCATTTTACTTCCCCCATTCACACCTGACGTCTCACGTTTGTCTCTACCAAATCACTTGCCATTCAAATCGTTCTTTCTTTGACTGAATAACGAATGTGTCGACCTGGACTTGGACTTTTGCGCTATGGTTCGAATGGATAATGAGTGTGTGGACCTGGACTGATCTTGAAATTCCAAAAGCTCCTGTCCCTGGTGATACACTTTTGTAACTATTTTAATAATTTTTTTTATAAATTTTCTCTATTGTTTTATTTATTATTTTTGTCATAATGTTGATAATGATTATATTTCCTAATAACTGTTAATTTTTTATTTTTAATTAATTTTTATTATTTTTGTAAATTTTTATTTGTTTTATAATTTTTGCACAATTTTTATCTTTGTCTTTTAAATTTTATGAATATTTTTTATTATTTTCATATTTTATCTATTTTTATAATTTTTTTTTATATTTTTGAAACTATTTTCCACTTATTTTTTGAATTATATATTTTTCTGAATTTTTAAAGGAGTTTTTTTATTATTTTTATTTTTTGAATATCATAAGAACTATAAAACTTAAAATATAAATCATTTCAAATTTTAAACAACCAAAAAACCCTTACAACAAAACAATATTTAAATCAAAAAATTTGAAAGTTGAACTCAAAAGTTAAACCAAAATCAAAACGATCCCTGACAAACTCCTAAAGGAAGATAAAAAAAAAAAAAATTTATTATGTAATGTCAAAAAGTAAAGATTTCATACCACTAATAGCCTGAATATTAGACGATTTTACATTGGCTAGCTTTTTTAAAATTAAAAACTTATCCATTTTTTAAAGAAACCAAAAATTCATCAAGTAATAGCATTAAATTGACATATTTCAAAAGCTGAAGATTTTAACAAGGAAATGTGAACAAAGACATAAGGTTGTTTGGAACCTAATGTTCAGGATCTTTCGGAGTGGTGGGAAATATGTAAACAAATTACACTTATCACAACGTAATATTGCACAATAAAAAGCTAGTACTTTAATTGACAAGTAAACTCATAAATTAATCAGCAAGTGAACTTATAGATATTCATCATAAACACAACAATCAAAAGTGATTCTTAAGAAATAGAAAGTGAAGTGAACTTGTGGCACACATCAATAAGGCAATCAAAAACAAAACTCAATCTATATGTCATTGTAATCCAACCCAGTAAACATTAATCTATCTAGGTCTACACTAATATATATGTTTTATCATATAAATGAGATCTACATTCAACCTGTAAATCTAATGATTCTCAAGTGATAAATATGATCTTGCTTTCGGACAATTCTAGATTATATAGCATCTATCAAGGTTAACAAGTATCACTTTTCTCCTTCACAGATTTTTGTAATATAATTGAAATTAATTAATCCTCAAATTAGATTTGTTTTAATGTTTATGAGCTTCCAAGTAGTTGTGACCATGCCATCCATTTCACATATATTTCAAGGGCGGGCCTGGGTTAAAAAAAAAAAAAACTTAGGTGTAAAAACAAAAATTGTGGGAGCCAAACAGAACAGTGACTTCTATTTGCCCCTAGCATCCGTTAATGTCAAAACTACGACCCATTTCCAAACAAGCTATCGCTTTGCCTATGCCTCTAGTGGTTCCTTGTCTTAGGCACCAAAAAAAAAAGGGGGCTCCATTTTTAGCATAATTACAAGAATTGCGTATAGGAGATCTCTTTGTTTGTAAAATTTTAGAGAGATTAAAATTTTAAAGTATTGAATTTGGTGAAAAAGTGAAGAAATAGATGATTTTTAATATTTAATATAAAAAAATAATTTAATAAAAAAATTATATTATAATTTTTTATTGTATTAAAAATTAAAAAACGTGTTAAATTTTAGTGTGCAGACGCCCACCGCGCAGGTCGTCAACTTATTTCCCGACGATAAAGAACTTAGTAACAACGAGCTTTTTTTTTACCGTCTCTAATGCTGGTTAATGGGGACGCGCTACCTGATGTTGCTAAAATAAAGTCTTGCCAGAGCCAATATTTCTTGTAGTAACGAGCGCGTGGACCTCGACTTGGAATCTTGTGCTACAAAAAGTCGTTGCCAGAGCTAAAAAAAGTCTACCAAATCGCTTTCCCATTCAAATCGTTCTTTCTTTGACTGAATAACAAGCGTGGACGTGGGCTTGGACTTTTCTGATTTGGCTAATGAGTGTGTGGACTTGGTCTCTTGAAATTCCAAAAGCTCCTGCCCTTGATGATATGTTCCCTTGCCATCTCGACCGTGGCGACTGGTCATTATCCCTAAGCAGGTTCCAGATGTGGCATGCCCGCAGTCCACTCCTTTCCTTCTAACTCATGCCTGCCACTCCTCAGATGAATCAGAGTCTGATGTACGCTGCCAAGCAAGGAGACATTGAGTTCTTGTACTCGCGATACTAGGGGATCCAAAAGTGTTGGACGTCATCGATGAGATTCCATTTGCTGAAACTCCTTTACACGCTGCTGCGTCTGCAGGCCAGACCCATTTCGCCATGGAGATCATGATTTTGAAGCCATCATTTGCTAGAAAGCTTAATCAACTCGGCCTCACCCCCATGCACCTTGCTTTGCAATACGACCAAATCGAAGTGGTGCTCCGTCTACTTGACGTTGACAAGGATCTCGTCCGTGTCCCAGGAAGGGGGGGTCTTACTCCATTGCATTATGCAGCTGAAAAAGGATTCCTCGATGTTTTAGCTGAATTTCTGTGCGTCTGCCCCGAGTCCATTCAAGATGTGACAATTCAAAGGGAGACTGCTCTTCATATTGCCCTGAAAGAGGACGTGTTCGATGCTTTTGAGCTCCTTGTAGGATGGCTTCGAAGGGCCTGGTCTAGAAATGCCTACTCGCGTGAACGGATTTGTCTGAACTGGAAAGATGCGGACGGTAACACTGTGTTGCACATTGCTGTATCGAAAAATCAAACGCAGGCGAGTCCTCTTACATGCATGTTCTCTATTAGACAAGGATAATAGAATTGCGGTATCATGTTTTGCAAGGGGCTGGTCGCCCAGTAAAGATTTGATCTCAGGAACATGAAAATTTGACCTCCAATGGCCTGCATAAGGTTTTGGTAGCTATATATAATGTTCTTTTCTTCTTAGATTTTAATTTGCAATATTTGCTTTATTTTTTTGTATGTTCTTAACTTTTTTTTAATGTTAGTATTTGGAGCAATTATGCATCTCTACATTATGCAGGGGGTAAGATTGTTATTGGATTGTGGAGCTAATGTGAACGCCAAGAATTCAGGGGGTTGTACGGCTCTGGACGTCTTGCAAGGCGACAACCAAGAGATCAGGAATTTGTTGTGTCGTGCGGGAGCTCGAAGTGCTTCTTCTCTGCCTACAGCTGCATCTTTTAATGATTTCTTGCGTTCTCCTCTCTCACTTGCTGGCAAGATGAAAATAGGCTTCTATCGTGAGGCAGGGAACCTAACAAATGAAATGCGCAATGCGCTGCTGGTGGTTGGTGCACTGCTTGTAACAGTTAGCTACCAAGGAGCACTCAGCCCTCCTGGTGGCGTTTGGCAAGATAACTACAATCCCGGAACCGATCAGCTCAATTGCACTGCTCTGATTAATAGCAACAGCAGTGATCAAGTCGATCAAACCCCACACCAGGCCGGGAAAATAATCATGGCCCTTTCCAATTCATATTATTTTTTCATCATTAATAGTCTGACCTTTTATTTTGCAAACAGTCTTATAATCATGCTCCTCCCCCATTGTCTTATCGGGGTTATGTTCTGCGCACTTCTTGCGTTCCTGTTTCTGAGCTACTATGCCGCAAAAAGCATAATACTTCCTTCAGCTACTCTGCTTGTTCTAGAACAGCTAGTCATCCTTAACCTTGCAATTTATGCTCTGCATAATCTCCACAAGAGGTTGCGAGGAGAATTTAACCGGGCTTTATATAGGCTAGGGGGTAACGTCCCTTTCGAGTTGCTCAGGTAGAACTCAGCTTGTTTCAAATGGCAAGAGTGATGGGAAACATGTGGGAATCAGAAGTCAGCTTGCTTTCTTCTGAATTATCGAATTGTGCTTTGAATCGTAGCTGGTTTTTTTTTCAATCAGCTTTGGCTGTCTCTTTTAGAGACCACGCTGGCTCCCTCTGGTTTTATCTACACGGAGCGTTCATTGGCATGTACTCCCATTGTTGTTGAATGTCAGGCATTGACCTTGGCTTCTCGAGTCGCTACTCATCATGGCTGGAATCATGTACTCCTTCCCTTTCGTAGATTTCTAGTCGACAAAGCAATTTTTCTCATCTCTATTGGCCCCTTGTACGACTCTTCTCCCTTTAGGCACCTATATGTAATGATCAGATTGTACAATATTGGATTTAATTATTTCAATTTGTGGCCAGTAAGTTTGAATACAAACTGTTGGTGTCTTGAGGTCTTCTACACAATTCTATTGCAGATATTGAAATATTGTTACGTGATGTAATCGAGTAACAAAAATCCTCGTCTCTTGATTGTCGTCAGCTTAAACATGGCCAGCAGGGTCAAATCCATTGCATGTTTTATATAATGTCACTCAACAATATAACCGTGTGATATCTCATGTCATAACAGATAATAAAATATTTCTTGAAAAATTTAGCCTCAAGCTTGGATCTGTACACTTTCTTTTTTTTGCTGAATAAAATCTATATTAAAACTAAAGGAAACTACGAACCAAAGGCCATATCACAAGTCTGGATATGCTAGAGAAGACGCAAAGAGGAGAAAAAACCCACACAGTTACAACTAGCAGCCCATTGAGCCAACCGATGAGCTAAAACATTGCACCTGCGGGGGAACCAAGCGACCTTCCAATCACATCCAAGAGTGTTGATCGACGCGATCATTCACTAGCTAGTAGCCTCACCACCCCTTAACTTTCCTTGTTTTTTTTTCCCCTATATATGCATTTCTTTTTGGCCGTAGGATGTTGTGATTTAATTGTGTCTCTAATTAATTAAGGGCCTCTTAATTATGACTACCCCATGTTATAATTAGTTCAATGTTTACGGTTTTGTAAGCTATTTGTTGGTGATGTAACACAAGAAGGTAAATTTTTGTTGTAAAATTAACATGGAATTTCATATTTTCGTTTCTTAATATTTCCTATAGCTAGCTATATACGTAAAATAGTTTTCTAGGGTTCATTTATAAACCTATGGTCATTTGGGTCAGGGCGTCAGGTTAAAGTGCAATCCTCAGCCTAGCCTAACGAAAGGTTCACCCCAATATGCCTCATCTATTTAGAAGATAAAAATATTAGTATAGTGAAAAAAAAATCAATTTTGCATCACATTTTGCATCTTTTAAGTGCCACCTTTTTAAAATTTATATTATAAATTATCAAACTCGGATTCTTACACCTCTAGGGGCCAACGAATCATAAAAAAAAAAAAAAAAAAAAAAAAATCAAAATTAAGACCTCACGGTTAAAATTAGAAAAAAACAAAAAAGATTTCGTGTTAATGTTAAATTATAATATAGAGATGCAAATGGTAATTTTATTGAAAGTGCAATAATATTGTAGTATCAAACTTGATAGTTTAAGGTGTAAATTAATTGTAAGGAAGTGCCATAGTTATATGTTACAAAGTATATTTTTCTCAATTATATATGAAAATAAACTAATAACACATGAATTAACACCTTGTATGTCTCCTTCGTTGTTTGGAATAACACATGAATTAACACCTTGTATGTCTCCTTCGTTGTTTGGTTGCTTAGAAAGGACAAGAAAAATAAAGAGAAACGAAGCAATAACTCAATTAAGCTGATTCTTATTCTTTTGCTTTTTGCCATTGTTTTCGACATCAAGAGACAAAGCCACCTCCCACTTTGCCTACATGGTTTGAGGCTTCGTCGTTCTTGCATGAGGCGAATTAATATTCAATCATGTTTGGTGTTCTGATAGATACTCTTCCATTCTTAATTTCCCTGGTTTTTTTTAATCAGCTTTGGCTGTCTCTTTTAGAGACCACGCTGGCTCCCTCTGTTTTATCTACACGAAGCGTTCATTGGCATGTACTCCCATGGTTGTTGAATGTCAGCTTTGAGATATATATTGTTTCATGAACAATTTGTGATAACTGTTGGGCTCTTGGGATCTTCCCCATGTACAATTCTATTGCATCTAGCCCCTGATATCAAATTGTCACCTGATGTAACAAATTCCCCATCTCTTGATTGTCGTCTTGCACGACACGGCCAGTGGGTTCAAATCCATTGAAATTTTTCTACAATATTGTCACTCAACAATATAACCTATCTCATGATTATCTAGACAACTGGTTTTTAGGTCATATATCTAACACTCCGTTCTCCTCCTCCTCATCTGCTACTTAATTTTAACAGCAATCATACTGTCTGTTTTGAGCATCCTCGTTTCAACGCTCTACTGTGCTATCGTTTCGCCTCTACTTTTGTTGGTTGTTGCAGTGCAGTTTCAGAGAATTCCCCTAGATTTGTAGATCCAAGGCTAAGCAGCTGTTAATTCGTTCATCAAAGAAAAAATATTTCTTGAAAACTTTAAGCTCAAGCTTGGATCTGTACACATTCGAGAGTGTTGATAGACGCGATCGATCATTCACTAGTAGCCTCACCACCTCTAATTAACTTTCCAGCTTGATTCATTTTTCTGTGCATTTCTTTTTAGCCGCAGGATGTTGCTTTTAATTGCGTATGTAATTAAGGGCCTCTTATGACTACCCCATGTTATTAGTGGAATGTTTACGGTTTTGTAAGCTATTTGTTGGTGATGTAAAATGAGAAGGTTTTTGTTGTCAAACATGGAATTTCATATTTTGGTTTCTTAATATTTCCTGGCTACGTAAAATAGTTTTGTAGGGTTCATAAATAAACCTATGGTCATTTGGGACAGGCTAAAGTGCAATCCACAGCCCAACCTAACGGAAGGTTCACCCCAACACCTGATCTGTTTAGAAGATAAAAATATAGTAAAAAAAAAAATCACATTTTGCATCTTCTAAGAGCCACCGTTTTTAAATTTATATTTAAATTATCAAACTTGAAATCTTAGGCCGGTGCCCAACTCACAATTCCTTGACCAACAACGCCGGTCAATTCTTATGGACGCCGACGAACTCGTCAACCCTTCGACTTTTGAAAACCTTCCGCAACAATCAATCTTGAGAAACCCTCAAGATCCTTCAAACTTTGGTGATACAATCTCAATAGAAATCAAGTATGAATTGATAAATCTTCAATCAGCAATGTCCCACTTTCACAGCCTTCCACCAGAGGGAAGAAATCAGACTCTCAAGCTCAGGTATGAACAAATCGGATTTTCGCACACGAAGAGAAAATAGAGGATATTCATATAGAGAGGACTTTTTGGGAGTAAGAATATTCAATAGTCTTCTTAATAACGCAAGGGCTTAGGGAAAGATTTGTACTGTTTTAGTAAGAGTAGAAAGGTAAAACGAAGTCATTTGGAGGTTTTGGCAAATTTCGAGAATTTTGATTTGAAGTTTGGTAAAATCCCGCCAGGCTAACCGTAGGCTAACCATACCAACTGAAAAACCTCTCAACTGTTTAGCAATGTATCCCATACTTTTCAGATGCAACCAACAATCTTCCAGAAGCTTCTATCATATTCTTTTGGTCTCCACATCCTTCATAAACCAACCAAGTTTCTATATACATTCTAAAATGAAAATTACATTTGTAAAAGATTGTTTTGCCCTTGGAAATAATGCCAACATACATAGACACTTTCATTATCCATTATGAGGAGTGGTATGTTAAAAGAAATGGTCGAGCTTTAAAATGCCGAAACTGAGGACTGAGTGAGGAGGGTGGCTGCTAGTTCGAGGAGAGTTTTCGAAAATCCCTGTCTTTTATAATGGTCAGTGATGGGCCATGAATTGTAAGGCCCAAACTTGGCCCAACTTCCCCTGGTTTGACCTTCTATTGAGGTTCCCGCTTGACCATTTAAATCTCGGGAATTGAGAGTCCTCAAGGCTTGAGACTTCTAATCGAGCACTCAAGAGGGACCTATATGATCGGACATGATAAGGTTCTAAGTTCTAATCTCTCGTTGCTAATGAACTCCTAATAGGATTGTGGCTCCTCCTAGCCTATAAAAGCAAGGTAGTCTTCTTTTGATTATGGACATGCTTAATTCCATAATCTATGCACTAAACACTTGATTCAGATTTAACTTGATCATCGAAGACTTGATCCGAGGCCACCTCCATTGATGATTCTTGTAGAATTTACCGGCTCCAAATTTGTGGTGATTCTTGAGTGGGATGCTATTTTGTTTCTTAGCTTGTGGTCTATTAACTATTTGGATGGTGAACTTTTCTATTTTTGTACGAGTCATCAGTCATTCCTTGAGATTTTACTCTTGACAGCTTCGTCAGCTACCCTTCATGATTTTCCCAAAAAGCAATACGGGTAAGAAATGAGGGGTTTTAGGGAGGTATGGTTTAAAGATTTTAATTGGTTGGTATAGTGTATCAAAGGATGAAGCATATTGCTTGTGGTGTTATCTGTTTAGGCACCTAGAGGAGGGAAGTCGGGGGAGATGTGTTTACATCTACGGGATTTAGCAATTGGAAAAAGGCAGTGGAAGTTTTTGGTGAACATGTTGGTGCACATGATAGTGCTCACAATGAAGCTAGAAGACAATGTGAAACACTTGAAAATCAGCGACAAAGTGTGTCGCACATGTTATCCGCACATGGGCACGATCAAGAGAATGCTTATCGCATTCGTTTAACAGCGGTTTTAGATGCGTTCGTTATCTTTTTGGCAAGGATTAGCTTTTCGTGGTCATGACGAGTCTGAGAGTTCAATAAGGAAGGGCAATTTTCTTGAGCTTTTGAACGTGTTTTGCCAACGTGATGAAAAAATTGCTAAGACACTTAACACTAATGCTCCTGGAAACAACCAAATGACTTCTCCAAAAATTCAGAAGGAAATGGTGAGTGCTTGTGCAGCTCAGACCACACTTGCCATCATTAAAGAAATTGGAGATGGATTTTATTCTCTTATGGTTGATGAGTCTCGAGATAATTCAGTGAAGGAGCAAATGGCAGTGGTTTTGAGATATGTGAACATACGTGGACAGGTGATTGAAAGGTTTCTTGGTGTGGAACATGTTCCTGATACTTGCTCTGAATCTTTGAAAAAAAGTATAGACAAATTGTTTGCAAGACATGGGTTGTCAATATCCAGATTGAGAGGTCAAGGGTATGATGGGCATCAAACATGCGAGGCGAGTTCAATGGGTTGAAGTCACTCATTTTGAGGGACAATCCTTCTGCTATCTATATCCATTGTTTTGCTCACCAACTTCAATTGGCTGTTGTGGTATTGCAAAGAATAACTTGCAAGTTGGTGATTTTTTTAATTATACTTCCTTGATTGTGAATATGGTCGGAGCGTCATGTAAAAGGAAAGATGCTCTTCGGCAAAGTTGTCATGAGAAGATAGTGGAGCGGTTGGACAAGGGAGAGATTTCTAGTGGAAGGGGCAAAAATCAAGAAACCAGTCTCGCACGACCAGGTGATTACTATATTTCATTATAATATTAATAGACTTTTTTTATTTGTTTATAGTTTTATAATTCCTATAATATTGTAGGTGACACTCGTTGGGTTCATACTACCTTACAATAATCGTCTCTTCATTATGTGGTCATCAATATTGGAAGTGCTTGAACACATAAAAGATGATAGTACTCTCCCAGAACAAAGATCCATGGCTATGAGTTTAATGGATAAGATGGAAAATTTTGAGTTTGTATTCACTATGCATCTGTTGAGGAATATAATGGAATTACAAACGAATTGTCACAAGCCTTACAGCGAAAAGATCAAGACATTGTTAATGCTATGAGTTTGGTTGGAGTTATGAAGGAACAGTTGCAAGAAATGAAAGATATAGAATGGGATGGATTTTTGGAAGAAGTCAAAACTTTTTGTGTGGATAACTCTATTAGTGTGCCGAATATGGAAGACATTATACCAACTCGTAGTCGTTCAAGGCGTGGAGGGCAAACTATTACTTATTTCCATCATTTTCGTGTGGAAGTGTTTTGCAAGTTATTGATTTGATCATTCAGGAGATGAATAATCGGTTCACAGAAGCAAGTACGGAGTTACTTCTTTGCATAGCATGTCTTGATCCAAAAAATTCATTCTCAGCATTTGATCATGCTAAGTTACTTCGTCTTGCTGAGCTTTATCCAGAAGATTTCACAGTAGATGATCATTTGATACTTAAAAATCAGCTTAATACCTATATTAGAGATGTTAGAAGAAATGATGCTTTTTCTGGGCTTCAAGATATTGGAGGTCTTGCTATGAAGATGGTTGAGACCAAAAAGAATACTCTATTTCCATTAGTTTATCGACTTATTGAGTTGGCATTGGTCTTACCAGTTGCGACTGCAATCGTTGAAAGAGTATTTTCTACGATGAAGATCATCAAGAGTGATTTGCGTAATAGGAGAGAGATGATTGGATGAATGATTGCATGGTAGTGTACATCGAGCAAGAAGTTTTTAAAAATATTGAGAACGAAGCCATTTTGCAACATTTTCAGAAGATGCAAAAACGTAGGATGCAATTGTCACCTCTCAATCGTAGTACATAGTACGGTACGTGTATTCTAATATTTTTAATACTTTTAGTCTTTAATTTTCAATATTGTAACTCTAAGAAATTTTTTGCATTACGAAGGGAAAAAAATTTTGTCATTTCGCGTTTAAAGTTTGACCCCTATGAATTTTGATCATGGATCCGCCACTGAGCCCACACCCGCCGTTTGGAACGAAAATCAATCTCTAGAATCAACCCCAAACGCGACGCAGCCAGTGCAACTTCTTTCTTAGTTGAAAAACTCAATGGAAGACCATGAATCTGGACCCAAATGGGAGAGTGGGAAAGATCAATCTCATCAATAGTATCACCTACCTCCCAGATCTTCAAAACCAAGAGACAACCCTTAATATTCCAGGGGCTCTGCTGTATAATGAGATCCCGAAGTTGTATCGAAGGAAAACCGAAGATGAAACGATTGTCAGCCAGCTCTTCAACCTCAAGCTGGGGAATGAAATGCCAAGTTTTCAATCACGCTTTGAAGAATTAATATGATACGCCACTACGGGCACTACCAGACAAAAAAGCTTGTATAGCTATTAGGCATCTAGCGGTCTCGATCTGTCTGTATACACAAAACTCATGACCCAGAAGCGCACAGGCATATAGCAGAAGATATGGATAAGGGAGGCGGAGGTCATGGAGAAGAAGCACTTCCGTTGTTTGAGACGAAAGAAGCCAGATTCAGAGGCGCATATAAGCTATTTGCTTCCACAGTGTTTGTGGGCATATGTTTCATATGGGTTTATAGGGTGACACATCCCAGCAGGGGAGATGGGCTTGGATTGGTATGTCGATGGCGGAGCTGTGGTTCGGTTTGTATTGGATCCTCACTCAATCTGTTCGTGTCAATGTTACTTATCGTTACCCATTCAAAGACCGACTCTCGTATATAATGTTAGCTCTCTCTCTCTCTCTCTCTGTGTGGGTCTGAAAGATGGATTAGGTGGGGATAGAGTCTTTTCCAGAGGGCATGTGAATACAAAAAACTCCAATAGCCTAAAGTGGCAATTGTCTGGATTCAAACTCGAAGTCATAACCATCTTATGGGTTGTGCATGTGACCAGAAAAAAGACGCATAGTTTATGGTGCTCACATGCGTAAACGTTGGATTCTTGACCCCTTGTTCCCTAGGAGGCTAGGAAGATAGAAAACTTTTATGGACCGTTAACTATCACTTACGATATGTAAACTGTCAAATAACTCTGTTCTATGAAACACAGCGGGAATCACGTACATGGTGGAAGAGAACGTCTGAACTTGTATTCCTGTTGACAGAGGGAAGAAAAAACTTTGGCTTGAAATTGGCAATTCTGTGTCATTTTCTTCCTAAATTCTATACACTGTTTGCGTGTTTAGCAGATCTGAAGAGAAGTTACCGGGTGTTGACATCTTCGTGTGCACGGCAGACCCGAAGATGGAGCCGCCAACTTTGGTGATCAACACCGTGTTATCGGCCATGTCCTACAATTATCCGCCCGAGAAGTTGAGCGTTTATCTTTCGGATGATGGTGGGTCAGAATTGACATTCTATGCTCTCGTTGAGGCCACTCGTTTCTGTAAGCATTGGATACCCTTTTGTAAGAAGTTCAGTGTCGAACCAAGGTCCCCGGCGGCCTACTTTGCCCAGCATTCTAACGTGCCAGACGATATCCCAAGTCCTCAAGACTGGTTGGCTATCAAGGTACGTAATAAGTTCATGGCAGGTAGGCTATATGGTAGGTAGCAGTCCCACGACTGCTGCTATAGGCCAAAAAAATGCTGCTATAGGCCAAAAAAACCTTTAGCGGCTTTTTTGGCGACTGCCGCTATAGATCTTTTTTTTTTGTAGTGTCTGCTAGTTCATTTAAAATGATAATTAGGATAAATTAACACTTCTTCCACCTAAACTGTTCTGATATTTGCTATTCTAGTTGGTATTTTCATATCTGATTGGTTGACCTCTTGAAGTTGAAGAATTAGTTGAAATGTCTGTAATTTTCGTGTGAACTATAGCTATATTGGACAGGAATTAAATTATGGATTGAAGTGGGTATGTAGCTGAACCAGAATGGCTTTCCAATTTTTCTTGTTTAATTATGATTCCATTCCAAATATATCGGAATTGGAAACTAAAAATTCCTGTTCTAATAATTGGGTTTTTTTTTTTCGTTAAATTATATGTAGGTTATAATAGGCCGAACACTATTTTTAGGCATTTTGAACATTGTGTTGGTATTTTTTTTTTTGGTCAAATTGGACTTATGAATTAGAATTTAAGCCTTTTTCATTTTGAGTGTGTTATATAATTAGCCATTTGATACAACATTATTTAATTTTTCCTAAATGAAATAACAAGATTAAAATAAAAATTCCTACAAATAAATTGTTGGCCATACTAATTCAAGATACGCTATTTTTATGTTTTCAAAGAGACTGTACGACGAAATGGAAAAGCGGATCGACTCAACTGTGGAAAAGGGCATGATTCCAAAAGAAGTAAGGGATCAACACAAAGGATTTTCAGAGTGGAACTCCAAAGTAACGAAGCAGGATCATCAGTCCATTGTACAAGTAATCCTTGTATCGTCCACCAAGATTCAAGATACGCCATGCTAAATGGTATTACATTTAGCAAATGCAACTGCATTCATTCATTAAATGTTTGCTTTTTTCTTCTTCTTTTTTCCAAGATTATGATTGATGGAAGAGACAAAAATGCGGTGGATGTCGATGGAGGGCCACTGCCAACACTGGTATACGTGGCGCGCGAAAAGAGACCCCAGTGGCCTCATAACTTCAAAGCTGGAGCCGTGAATGCACTGGTAATCCAAATTATCTTCTGAACATATATATATGTTCTTCTCTGAAAACGTGAGAAAACAGGAAAAAGGTTTCTGTAGATAGAAAGAACGTCTTACTAGGATGTGCAATATGTTTGTGACTATGCCCACTTCCCCGATTTTCTGATGGAATTTTGAAGACATACATTTCAAAATGTGCAAATAAGAGTGTCGTCAGAGATAAGCGATGGCCCCTTAATCCTCAACTTGGACTGTGACATGTATGCAAACAATGCAGATACGGTACAAGAGATACTATGTTTACCGAGGTACTAACAATATGGCGCACCACCTTGCTCGTTGGGCTGCCTCCAGAATTGCTTCTGGAGATTACCCTCTTCATCCTGAGCTTCTGACTAAGTTAACCTAGTTGCATGAGGGCTTTGAACCTCCTTAGTTTGTTTTAGCTTGTTTTTGTTTTTATTTTTTTTTCTTACTTTTTTTGCTTTCTGCTGTGTTCGAACTTATTTGTTTGGTTGGTAATGGATGACGGTGTTCTGCTCTGGTAGAACAACGTGGTTTCAAAAAAAGAAAAAGAAAAAGAAAGGAAAGGCAACCAAATCGCTTTCGTGCAGTTTCCACAAAATTATGACAATATCACCAAGAATGATATATATGGAGCTGCATGTTCTGTAGTCAATAAGGTGGGTACCTTATGAACTTGCTAGGAACTAAGGCTGATGCCTCTGTTTTCAAGACTAGAAAAAGGTAGGTTGGTGGACTGACATAGAAACAAAATTCCTTGTTGTATATGAAGATTGAACTTGCAGGTATAGGTGGATATGATGCGGCATTATATTGTGGCACTGGATGTTTCCATCGAAGAGAAAGTCTTTGTGGAAAGGTGTATTCCGAGGATTATATAGGGAAATGGGACAGAGACTGTGAAAAAAACTCAGATAGAACTGTCAACGAATTGGACGCAGCATCAAAAGTTCTTGCTAGTTGTAGAGCTCATGGACAGGGATGTTTTTTTTGTTCCTTCTTCTTGTGTTGTCTTCTTCATTTACCCATCTTGAATATGCCAGCCAGTCGACAACCTCAAACCTTTCTCCTAATTGGTGTACGATACCCTTGACGTCGTGTGATTTGTGCCAGGTTATTTTCATCTTTTGCCGCAGCTAAAACTTGAAGAATTCTGCCCTCATCTCTTTTTCTTTTTCTTTAGCAACTTTATCATATTTAATTACGATCAACACCGGGTTGGATCAAAGCGATTTTCAACAATCGCTCTCTTGTAGAGCTCTCTGAGAATTTTTTTCTCTCTCCGTACAGTTTTCCTTTTTCCCACTTATTCCCCCTGGCCCACCACTTCCGCCTATGCCCCACGGTGGTTCTCTCTCCATTCTTCCAGATCTTTCCAGGATGCACCGTCTTCCGCCTCCCCGTTTGCATCCATCCTTTGTCCTTTTCACCTTTTTTCTCTCATAATCTTTTTTCTTGGCCTTTTCCTTCTCTTCTCCTGTCTGTCTCCTTTTTTATCCATTTTCCATGGCTGGTTCTCCTTCCGTTGATCTGGAAGCTTCTCTGAGTGCTGATTGTTCCCTGGTTGGCCGTTTAATCACTGATCGGCCTCTCAATAAAGTTGGTATTCGTTCTTCGATTTTCCGTTCTTGGCATTTCATTCCCTAGCTTGAGGTTAAAGAGCTGGTTGATAATCGTTTCATCTTCGGTTTTCCTTCGATACAACTTCGGGATCGCATTATACAGCAGAGCCAAAAGAATATCAAGGGCTATCTCTTGGTTTTGAAGATCTGGGAGGTAGGTGATACTATTGATGAGATTGATCTTTCCCACTCTCCCATTTGGGTCCAGATTCATGGTCTTCCACTGGGTTTTTCAACTAAGGAAGAAGTTGCATTGGTTGCGTCGCGTCTGGGGTTGATTCTAGAGATTGATTTTCGTTCCAAACATCAGGTGTGGGCTGCTAAGTTTATTCGAGTAAAGGTAATGTTGGATGTTTTGAAGCCCTTTATTCCGGGTTTCTATCATACCAGAGTTGAGAAACCTCCTTTCTGGGTACAGTTTCAATATGAGCGGCTTTCTGAGTTCTGTTTCAATTGTGGGTGTTTGGGGCATTCCATTAATTTTTGTTCTAAGGAAATCTAGACTAGGTCTCCTCCTGCTTCTTTTAGTTTGGCATTGAAGGCGGATAGTGTGGAGTATAGGAATTTTACTAGTCCAGAGGAATTGTTACAGAAGTTGGAAGAGCTTAGTCTCAAGCCCACTGTTGTAGATAATTGTGAGGTTAAGGAAGGGTCGTCTGTTTCTCCATTGTCTGAGGATTCTCCTGAGACAGCTCTTCCTATTCCTTCTCCGGTGGTTGATTCGCCTCCTTTGTCGAAGGCTCCGGCCATGTCAGTAGAGCCAGGGCAGGGTAGCAGCTCAGAGGATGCTTCGGGGATCCCAGGCAGTCCTTTGGATGGGGTCTTCCGGTTCTCTAACACGTATGTGGTCCCTACCAAATCCGTTACTCCTGAACAGAATAATTTACCTGTTTTTTATTCTTCCCAACAAACACATGTGGCATTCCAATTGAATCGGGAGAATATGCTTATGAGGGATATTAATACGTGGGATTTTACTTTGTCTCCTGACGAGTTGAATTGGCGATTGAATTGGGATTTTACTTTGTCCTTTTGATTCCTTTGGGTGAGCCCATTGATACTCCATTAGATTTATCTTCAGACCCAGTGTCTGGGCTGGATGCTGTGTCCAACAATTTTGAGGAGAGGACCTCTAGTTTTGCCCCAGTACTGGTCAATTTTTTCATGGGCTACTTCTGCTCCCATCTTTCCATCGTCTCTTTCGAATCCAAGGGTATCAAACAACAGTCTCATTTTCGGGAGAAGAAAGTGAGTGTTTCCACTTTGGAAGAATGGGGAAGAGAAGATCTTCCGCTTGCTGCTTGGGGCAATCTCAAATTGAAGTGTTCTCAAGTCTTGGTGTTCACAGAAGGGTGTTTTCAAACAAGGGACTGCGGTGTTGGCAGACCCTATGGTGCAAATGGATGTTTCAGAGATGGGAGTGAGCGAGGCCTCCCCCAAGCCCCCCCCCCCCCGGTCCATGTTAGTGATGTATTGGAATTGCCGTGGCTTAGCCCGGGCGGTGGCAATTCGTAGGCTTCGAGCTCTCACCAAGCAATTTAATCCGGATTGCTTGTGCGTGGCTAAGACAAAACGTTCAGATGCTTCTGTTTTCTTTCTTGTTTTGGTTTTTCTATTATTTTTTAGACGCCTGCTGTGGGTATTCGTGGTGGATTGGTGGTTGCTTTCAAGTTTGGGGTTCAGGTTGAGATTCTTTATTCTGATGCAAATTTATATAATTCATCATTCGTTCGGACCCTCCAGAACATCCCTGGCTTCTTTCATTGATTTATGGTCCTCCCTGCTAGCATCAAAAGGCAGCATTCTGGGATAAATTGCAGAAAATAGGGGACGAGTTTCAGGGTTCTTAGGTTGTGTTAGGTGACTTTAACGTTGTTTATCATTCACAGGACAAGTATGGAGGAAGATCTCTCCCCTCGTCTTCTACAAATGGGCTCTACCAACTTTCTCTTCAGCATGGCTTGCTTGATTTGGATTTCCTGGGTAATCCTTTCGCACGGACGAATGGGAGAGAAGGGACAACAACTATTTTTTAGTGTCTGGATAAGGGTATGGCTAATGGTCAGTGGCGCCTTCTATTTCCGCGAGCTCTTGTTCACCATCTTCCAAGGTATGCTTTTGACCATGAACCAATTCTTCTTGACTTGGAGGGGGGCTCTAGTGCGGGACCACGCCCTTTTCGTTTTGAACAATTTTGGGCTAAGGACCCTCGAAGTTTTGGCATAGTTGCAGCAGGTTGGTGTGGTTTTTGCCCTGGATCTCTTGGTTTTGTTCTCTGTGATAAAATTCGTCAGACTAGATTGGCTCTTCAGGAGTGGAACCGAGAAGATTTTGGTCATATTCAGCAAAAAATTCATCTTCTTGAACAGAATTTGGATCGGGTGCAGAGTTTGGTGGTCCTGATTATGAGGCGAATTGGGAGTGTGCTCTTAGAGCTGTGCTTATGGAGCTTCGGCGCCAGGAAGAAATTCTGTGGAAGAGTAAATCCAGGTTCTCTTGGCTAACTTCCTCGAATCTTAATACTCGGTTTTTTCACCTCTCAACGGTGATTCGGCGTAGGCGGAATTGAATTGAGACTCTGAAAACAGAGCATGGTAATTGGATTAGTGGGCGACAAGCTGTTAGGGATCACATGGTGAGTTATTTTAAAAATTTGTTTTCGGCTTTTGCCCCTATGGGTTTGGAGGAGCTTGAACATTTGATTCCTAGATTGGTGACGGATGAAGATAATGGTATGCTTTGTGCACTACCTGATGATGGGGAGATTTGGGCTGCGGTTCGCAATTTGGGTGCTACGAAGGCGCCAAGCCCTGATGGCATGACGGGATTGTTTTACCAAACTTACTAGCCCACAGTGCATCATGATGTTATTCGTATGGTGCACCGTTTCTTTCAGTCGGGTTTTTTACCCAAAAAACTCAATCATACTTTGCTGGCTTTGATTCCGAAAGTAGATAGCCCTTCTCTTATTACTCAGTATAGGCCCATCAGCTTATGTAACGTAGCCTTTCAAAATCATCACCAAGATTTTGACGAAACGACTTCGCAGACTTATTAGCAAGCTGATTTCTTTCCCACAGGAAGCCTTTGTTCCGAGGCATTCCATTCAAGAGAATACTGTAATTGCCTAGGAGGTGTTTCATGCAATGAAAATTAAGCAAAGTCGAAAAGGGTTGGCAGCGATTAAGGTTGATATGGAGCGTGCCTACGATAGGCTGGAATGGCCTTTCATTGAGGGTATTCTGCGTTGTTTTGGTTTTGACAACCGCTGGATCCAATGGACAATGCAGTGTGTTTCAACAGTGTCATTTTCCATTCTTTTGAATGGATCTCCCTTTGGCTTTTTCCACCCCTCTCGAGGAATTCGACAAGGTGATCCCTTGTCTCCTTTTCTCAAACCAGACCTCTGATGCTGATAAGATTGCTGGCATTTGGAACGAAGTTCCTCCTGCGACAGTGGACCCTAGTTCTATGGTCTTTTCCCCAAACCTTTTTCAGCCTTATCATTTAGGCTTGACTAATGAGGCAAGAAATCTTTTGCCCGCCCACCAGCCACCTTTGATCCACAGTTCAACAACTTTGAACAAGGTGATTGAAGACTCAATATACAGTAGCCAAACCTAGAAGGGGGGGTTAAATAGGTTCTAAAAATTCTCAGTCCTTTGTAAATCTACTGCTACTCAATCTCACAAGTTTATCAGCAAATTTCAAGGACACTCAGTATATTATGTAGAATAATCAAATCAATATGACCAGGTTATTGCAGATTATTAACTCTACAATATACTCAAAAATTTCTTTCTTAATCAAAGAAACAACCAGACAACAATCACAATTATTACTAAATTCTCTAAGTAATCACAATCACAATTAATAACACCAGGATTGATGTCGAAGAGAAAACCACTTGAAAGAAATTCTTTCAAAAGGAAAAAACTCTCCGGACTCGTAAGTTTATTTAAGCGAATCCACTAGAAACTTCAAACTCGGTACATAGTAATCTATAAACTACCCAACACCCCGTTGCTAGTCTAACACAACTTGTACCTTACCTGGAATACAACATCCAGCTCTGCACCATGCAAGGAACGAGGAACTCCTCTTCCATTTGAAGATCTTGATTCCAAAAACCAATCTCTACAGCCAAGCCGATCTTTCCACACACTCACGTGCAATCAGCTCTTTCACAATATGAACAAACAGTCTTGGTATTATGTTGGTGATCAAAATCAAATCTGAGATAATGGGGGAAAGAAGAATCTCGTTGGGTTCAATCTCAGTTCTCACATAAACAAACTACAAAAACATTAACAGGGAGAGTTTTGAAGAAGGCTCTAGAAAGCTTAGGTCGCTCAAAGATATCTCAAGGAACGTCATGAGCAATTGTGAGAAAATAGCTTTTGTACTCTCGGGAGTCGGAGGGAAGAGATTCACGAAGTTTCAAGACTTCTTGAATCTTGGGCGCGTCAGTAAAAACTGTTACAACAGTCTTTCGTAACTTCTGATCAAACTTGGAGTGAACTCAGAACAAACTGTTCGGGCTCTCAAAACCATCAAAGCGCCAGCTCCGTGTAGGCAAACTATATGCATACTACAATCAAAACTTCAACATAACCCGATGATCATCAATTTTGTTGAACCGCTGGTCTTGAGCAGGACTTCATTAAACATGAACCTCATGAATAAAGTAGGACACGTCATGAAGTATTTACGCGAACTAAAATACATCTACAAAGTTCCATGGTTGGACTTGTTCTACGGCCAGAGGACCCTCTGTCTCCACTTCTTGGAAGTCTTGGGCCTTTAACTCTCCCCAAAATGAGATCTCTGGATAATTCGACTTTGGTGTCCACTCATAGTCGGGAAAAATTTCTCTTGTTAGGCGATGGGGCTGGTACTTCTCGTGTGGACAAATGATAATACCTCAGTAGACGTCCCTAATTCAATTCAAGTTTTAGTCTCGACTGAGCCTCAGGTGCAATTTCCTCCATTACCTACTGTTGAAAATCCTACCCTTCAGAGTTTGCGTGCTCATTGTCTTCGAGTAAAAAGATGAGCTCGCAATGGGAACAGAAAACAACTCGGTCAATCTCCTCTCTTGACCTCTTTTGACAACAGTTTGCCTCAGGAGGACAATATTGGCTCTTCCTCTTTTTCAACTCCTTATACGGCTGAGGCGGCGAGACACATCATGCCCCCATGTCCATGAGGCTAATCTTTTGGAATTGTCACGGTTTGGCTCGACCGGCGGCATCAAATTCCTTACGACCCATGGAGAGGAAGCACTTACCATATATTATTTTTCTCTCTGAAACTGAAATTGCTTCGTCTACTGCATTTTTGTCTCCTTTTGGATTTTTAAACTTGGTGGAATGGCCTGCAAACTAGCGGAAGGGTGGAGTAGTCTTGGCATGGAAAAATGGTGTTGATGTAGAAGTCACTCGGTGTAGTGAAAACATTATCAGTGCAATTGTCTATTCTGATCCTCCCAATAACCCTTGGCTGTTGACAAGTGTTTTTGCTCCCTCTGATAGGAGTCAATCAGAGGCTTTTTGGGAATCGCTGGAGGCTTCGGTGGAAAACTACAATGGTCCTTGGTTTTGTGCCGGTGATTTTAACTCAATCCTGTCCCCAGATGATAAACAGGGAGGCCGTGCATTTGCTTCATCCTCGGTTGGTGACCTTCGTTTGTTTATGAATCATATGGGTCTTATTGATTTAGGTTCACTGGGTTTGCAATATACATGGACAAATTGCAGGCAAGGGCCCGCCAACATTCGCGAAAAGCTTGATAGAGGAATTGTCAATGCAGATTGACGTAGTCTATTTCCACGTGCCTCTGTGACTAACCTTCCCATTATATCTTCTAATCATTCTCCCTTGATAATTGATTCAGATGGTAGCAGTCGGGCACTTGCAACTTCCTTTAGATTTCAGGAGTTTTGGGTGAAAGAAACTGATTGTCTCAAAATAGTGCAAGATGCCTGGAATACTCTTTGCACAGGTTCACCAGCTTTGAGATTGTGCAAAAGAAATTTGATCCTTAAAGTAGCCCTGAGAGTTTGGAATAGGGACCGAGTTGGGAACCTTCATAGTAATATTCAGAACATCCAAAGGGAGTTGGAATTTATTCAAGGTCAGTTGGCTACTGTTCAAAATGGACTACTGGAGGAGAATTTACGCCAAGCTTTGATAGAGGAGCAAAGAAAAGAGGAGTTGTTGTAGAAATCAAAGTCACGAGTAAATTGGCTGGCTTCTTCAGATCTCAACACAAAGTTTTTTCATATTTTCACAATTGTGCGACGGAGGCGGAATGCCATTGAGTTTACTAAGACTTCCACGGGTTCTTGGCTGAACTCTAGGCCTGAAATTGGTCAACTGTTTACAGATTCTTTCACAAAGCTTTTCACTTCTACAAGACCAGTTTTCCTTCGGATTTGGAGGGATTGATTTCTCTTGAAGTAATAGCAGAGGAAAATCTATTTTTATGTCAAATTCCATCGGAATGAGAGGTTTGGGATGCTGTTAGACAGATTGCCTCTCGAAAAGCCCCCGGCCCGGATGGTCTTACAGCTCTTTTCTACAAACAATTTTGGCCTACGGTGAAGCAGGATATGATTGCTATGATTTAGAATATTTTTCGGTCTGGATTTATTCTCCATGAACTGAACCATACCAATATCGTCCTCATCCCAAAGGTTAAAAGTCCTAATCTGGTGTCGCACTATCGCCCTACATCACTCTGCAACGTTTCTTATAAAATTCTGTCCAAAATTCTCACCGATCGGCTGCGAAGTATTCTGCCTCGTCTTATTTCTCCACTCCAAGCGACCTTTGTGGTAGGGCGAACAATACAGGAGAACTCCTCATTGGCGCATGAAGTGTTCCATACTATGAAGACTAAGAGCAAGGGGATCGGGCTAATGGCAATAAAGGCTGATATGGAACGTGCCTATGACCAAATGGAGTGGAGTTTTCTCCTTTCAGTTCTGCGTAGATTTGGGTTCTCTGAAAAATGGATTAAAATTGTCCATTAGTTTCATATTTTATCTATTTTTATAATTATTGATATTTATGAAACTATTTTCTACTTATTTTTTGAATTATATATATTTGTTATTTTTTAAATTCATTTTTTATTATTTTTATTTTTTGAATATCATAATAACTATAAATTAATATTATTTAATTTAATTCAAATATTAAATCAATTCAAATCTTAAACAACCAAACAAATCCTTACAACAAAACAATATTTAAATTAAAAAATTTGAAATTTGAAAGTTAAACCCAAAAGTTGAATCAAAACCAAAAACACAACCCATTTCAAAACAAGCCCATAGGGATTCCACATGCGGTTTATCCTATATGGCCTCTCCTAGCCTCTTGTGGTGGTTGCCGCTGCCGTGCTCCGCTGCTTCCGCCGCCGCTCCATCGCCTTGTAGGGTGGTGACATAAAAATAATCCCCACGACCTCTGAGTCTTTTAAAACCAACCTCCTATATGCTTCTCCATGTGCTGTTGAGTTCAGTGGTCGTGTGGTGGTGCCACCAATCTACTCCACTTGACCTCGGGATCCATCCTGACTCAACTCTCCATGCACTTTTGGTTGCGCTGCCGTGACACATGGTCATGTGGTGGTGCCATCTTTGTGCTCCTCAACTCCTCCTGAATTGTTATGCATCGCTTTCCCATATGCTTCTTCTGAGTCATTCTGAGGCTTGTGGCCATACTGGCCCTTGTCTTATCTTGACAATACCCTAAGACATGCTAATGTACTGCTAGGCGTGTCATGACTTGGGCCATGGTATGTCATGGGCGTGTTAGATGTCTCAACAAGCCTTACCTCACTTATGTCTTGAGTTAGGGTATTGTCAATGACTCTAGTGGGTCTTCTTACGAGCTCTCTCGGTGATGTCCATTTTTAAGTTGACTTTTGACTTGTCACTTCAAAGAAAAGGGACTTTTGCCCTTGAAAAATTCAATTTAGACCCTAACAACACTTAGAGGGGGTGAATATGTGTTTTCCCTTTAATTAACAAATCAATAACAATTTTAAAACATGTTCTAAAATTGTTCAGCCTAGATATGCATAATAATCAACTCAATCAACAAATAGCAGCGGAAAATTAAAACAAACTTCAATCACACAAAAAGACAAGGATTTGGTGACGAAGTGGAAAACCTTTGAAATACCATTCAAAGGAAAAATCACTCCGGGCTAGCAGCCACCTAGAATCCATTAAGAAGAAAACCTTACAAACAGTGATTCAGACACGGGCAACCCCAGTTGCTTGACTCTAACAACCCTGATGTAATAATCTAAGCCTCCCTGCTTAGACCCGCTCCGTGCGGCATTCCCCTCAGACCTTTGAGGATCTTCTTATGGATTCTTCACGAACAAACCTTGTTCTTCAGCACGCCTTCAACACCATGAAGGTTACAGAGATATTTGGAGAAAGAATAGAGAAAAACTCATCAATGTTGAAGCACCAATCTTCTAGGATTTTTCTCTCAAGAAATAAGGCACAAGAATGCTCAATGGAGGCCTCAATAAACTTTAGGACGGCCTACCCCGAAACCTAATAGGGTTTCCTAACATGTCAAAAGGAAATTCCAAAAATTCAGGAATTTTTGAAATTCGCCGGACGTCGCTTGAGTGTGGGTCGAGCGCTGGTCAAACGCTATGTATTGTATGTCAAACGCTCGTCAAACGTTGGTCAAACGTTGCGACTCTGTCTGCATTTTTTCAAAGGTCGCTCGAGCGCTTGTAGAACACAGGTCAAACGCTGTGACTCTGTCTACATTTTTTCAAAGATCGCTCGAGCGCTTGTAGAACGCAGGTCAAACGTGATGAAGACTTTGGACAGACCATCAACTCTAACTCTTGAACAAATGTAGAGACCAAATATACAACTTGATTAAGACATATTTTGACAAGGAATTATGCCAATACAAAATGCACTAACCGCCTTGTCTTAGGAAAAAAAAAAAAAGAAAAAAAAAGGCGATTTTAATTACAAGAATTGCCTACCGCGTGGGTCTCCAACTTATTTCTCTTTAGTGCCAGCGAGCTTTTTTTTAACGTCTCTAATGCTGGTTAATGGGGACGCGCCCCCTGATGTTGCTAAAATAAAGTCTTGTCAGATTCAATATTTCTTGTAGTGTATAACGAGCGTGTGGACCTGGCCTTGGAATCTTATGCCACAAAAAGTCGTTGCAAAGTCTTGTCAGATTCAATATTTCTTGTAGTGTATGACGAGCGTGTGGACCTGGCCTTGGAATCTTGTGCTACAAAAAGTCGTTGCCAGAGCTCTTTCTTTGACTGAATAACAATTGTGGACCTGGACTTGGACTTTAGTGATATGGCTAATGGGTGTGTGGACTTGGACTCTTGAAATTCCAAAAGTTCCCGCCCTTGATGATATGTTCCCTTGCCATCTCGACCGTAGCGACTGGTCATTATCCCTAAGCAGGTTCCAGATGTGGCATGCCCACAGTCCATTCCTTTCCTTTTAACTCATGCCTACCACTCCTCAGATGGATCAGAGTCTGATGGACGCTGCTCAGCAAGGAGACATTGAGTTCTTGTACTCCGCGATACTGGGGGATCCAAAAGTGTTGGACGTTATCGATGAGATTCCATTTGCTGAAACTCCTTTACACACTGCTGCGTCTGCAGGCCAGACCCATTTCGCCTTGGAGATCATGATTTTGAAGCCATCATTTGCTAGAAAGCTTAATCAACACGGCCTCACCCCCATGCACCTTGCTTTGCAATACGACCAAATCGAAGTGGTGCTCCGTCTACTTGACGTTGACAAGGATCTCGTCCGTGTCCCAGGAAGGGGGGGTCTTACTCCATTGCATTATGCAGCTGAAAAAGGATTCCTCGATGTTTTGGCTGAATTCCTGTGTGTCTGCCCCGAGTCCATTCAAGATGTGACAATTCAAAGGGAGACTGCTCTCCATATTGCTCTGAAAGAGGACATGTTCGATGCTTTTGAGCTCCTTGTAGGATGGCTTCGCCGGGCCTGGTCTATAAATGCCTACTCACGTCAACAGATTTGTCTAAACTGGAAGGATGCGGACGGTAACACTGTGTTGCACATTGCTGTATCCAAAAATCAAACGCAGGCGAGTCCTCTTACATACATGCTCTCTATTAGACAAGGATAATAGAATAGCGCTATCATGTTTTACAAGGGGCTGATCGCCCAGTAAAGATTCGATCCCAGGAACATGAAAATTTGTCCTGAAATGGCCTCCATAAGATTTTGGTAGCTATATATAATGTTCTTTTCTTCTTAGATTTTAATTTGCAAGATCTGCTTTGTTTTTTGTATGTTCTTAATTTTTGTTTAATTTTATTTGTAGCAATTATGCATCTCTACATTATGCAGGGGGTAAGATTGTTACTGGCTTGTGGAGCTAAGGTGAACGCTAAGAATTCAGGTGGCTGTACGGCTCTGGACGTCTTGCAAGGCGACAACCGAGAGATCAGGAATTTGTTGCGTCGTGCGCGAGCTCTAAGAGCTTCTTCTCTTCCTACGGTTCCATCTTTTAATGAGTTCTTGCTATCTCCTCCCTCATGGCTTGACAAGATTCAAATAGAGTTGTTTCGGGCAGGGAACGTGACAATTGAAATGCGCAATGCGCTGCTGGTGGTTGGTGCACTGCTTGTAACAATTAGCTACCAAGCAGCACTCAGCCCTCCCGGTGGCGTTTGGCAAGATAACTACAATCCCGGAACCGATCAGCAGATCAATAGCACTGCCCTGATTAATAGCAACAGTAGTGAAGTCGATCAAACCCCACACCAGGCCGGGAAACTAATCATGGACCCTCCGGAATCATTTAGTTTTTTCTTAATTAATAACCTGACCTTTTATTTTGCAAACTGTCTTCTAATCATGCTCCTCCCTGATTGTCTTATCAAGGTTATGTTCCTCTCACTCCTTGTGTACCTGTGTCTGAGCTACAATTCCGCAATGAACATAATACTTCCTTCAGCTAGTGGGATTGTTCTAGATGAGCTAGCTATCCTTAACCTTGGAATTCCCGCACTGCTTTTTCTCCGCAGGAGGTTGCGAAGAGAATTTAACCAGGCTTTATATAGGCTAGGGGGTAACGTCCCTTTCGAGTTGCACAGGTAGAAGTCAGCTTGTTTCAAATGGCGGAGTGATGGAAACATGTGGGAATCAGAAGTCAGCTTGCTTCCTTCTGCATTATCGAATTGTGCTTTGAATTATTGAATGTCAGGCATTGACCTTGGCTTCTCAGATCGCTAGTCATCATGGCTGGAATCAAGTACTCTTTTCCCGTAAGTATATTTCTAGGCAGCAAAGCAATTTTTATCATCTAGCTAGTGGCCCCTTGTACAACTCTTCTCCCTTTAGGCACCTCTATGTAATGAGATTGTACAATATTGGATTTAATTATTTCAATTTGTGGCCTGTAAGTTTGAATACAAATTAGTAAGAAGAGTAATTTTCGGGTAACCAGGCCTCCAACATTAAGATAAGTTTTGATGAACAATTTGTGATAAAACTGTTGGGCTCTTGGGATCTTATACACAATTCCTATTGCATCTAAAGACCCCTGATAATGAATTGTTACGTGATGTAATAAAAAAATTCATCTTCTCTTGATTGTCGTCAGCTTGTACAACGTGGTCAGCGGGGTCAAATCCATTGAACTTTTTTACGATGTCACTCAATAAAAAATTAAAATTAAGACCTCATGGTTAAAATTAGAAAGGAAAAAAAAAAAAGATTTCGTGTTACTGTGAAATTATAATATAGAGATGCAAATTGTAAATTTATTGAAAATGCAATAATATTGTAGTATCAAATTTGATAGTTTAAGGTGTAAATTGTAAGGAAGTGTGATAATTATATATATGTTCCAAGTATATTTTTCTCAATTATATATATATATGAAAATAAAACTCATAACACATGAATTAACACTATTGTATGTCTCCTTCGTTGTATGGTTGCATAGAAAGGACAAGAAAAATAAAAAGAAACGAACCAAGAACTCAATTAATTAAGCTGGTTCTTATTCTTTTGCGCATTTTGCCATTATTTTCGACATCAAGAGACAAAGCCACCTCCGACTTTGCCTACAGTTTGATCAGGCTTCGTCGTTCTTGCATGAGCCGAATTTATATTCAATCATGTTTGGTGTTCTGATAGATACTCTTCCGTTCTTAATTTCCCGGTTTTTCTCCTCGAAGTAACGCCGTATGAGAACAGAAAAAAAGGTCCAAATTCGGCTTACAAAGATTTATAGGAAGTCTCGTACAGTTGGCCAAAGGCAGCTGAAGGATAAAACACAAGTGAGGTGGAAAGTTGAAGTCCGTATATATCTTGAACATGACTAAAGTGCAAGTCCATGTCCTAAACTTGGAACAGAAGAAGCTTATGTCCAGCAACCTTAAACATGACTAAAGCGTTAAGTCCTGATCATATGAGCTTGATGCTTCTACTAAAATACAGCTCCAACATTCAGGTAGCAGCACTACTATCAGCCACAAAGAACTCCAAACGCAAAGCAAACGCAACCAAAGGGAACATCCTAGCTAGTTATCGATTTCATAAAACTAGTACAACTTATAAGCTCATAGACAGTATATGAAATCAAACAAGCATCAATTCAAATTTCCTCCATGGCATGCAATGAATCTGATCGGAAGGCTTCTTTGACGTGTATCTAGACACTGTTCAGCTCATGGGCAACCCCTGCAGTAGTCCCAGTACTTTGCCAGTTTGCGTATTTCCCGTTTCTTCAGCCACAAAACAACTTCAACATAAATCCATAGAAAGTAAGGAATAAGACCTACATCTGTAGCAAGTGCTAAAGTAGTTGAAGGTCGAAGTATGATTGATGTCGAGACAAAATAGCAGACCAGCAGGAAAGAGAGGAGTGTTATGAACCCCCAACTGATTACACTAGGCCGAGGGAGTAGAAGGACTAGGAGGAAGAATCCCGAGTGAAAGATCAGACTATTAAGAATGAAAAAAATATATGAAGTGGAATTGCCCATCATTACTTTCCCGTGCTGGTGTACTGGGGCGGCTGTGGTAGTTTGCTGTAGGGTACTAGTACTGTCATCTTGCCAAACTCCTCCAGGGGGGCTGAGCACTGCCTGGTAGGTAACTGTTGCAAGAAGTGCGCCAACCACCAACAGCGCATTTTGCACTTCACTTTTTAGGTTTCCTACCTCCACATGGCGGGCCATGAGACGATTGCAAACCCATCTGATGATAGAAAAAATAGTACCTTCGCCCTTACGCAACAAATTCCTGATCTCTGGATTGTCGACAGCAGCTTGCACGACATCCGCGACATCCTGCGGGGTCAAACCCCTTTTATTCCTTGATGTTCACATATTGGACGAGACAGTTCACTATTAAGAATCGCACCTCCTGCTGATGTAAAGATATATAATTAGTCAATATTCCATAAAATAAATTGAAAACCTTACAAATTAAAGTTAAAAAGTATAAGAACATTGCATATAAACCTGGCAAACTTGACGGCTAATGTAAATCATTCGAGGGCATTAGCCTTTAATTTACAAAATAAGATAAACCAATATTACTCCGAATACCATTATCCCTTTTTAATATGAAACATGGATAGAGAGGACTTGCCTGCGTTCGATTCTGTTGTACTGCAATGTGCAACACAGTATTACCCTCCTCGTCCTGCTCGTTCAGATAGTTTCGTAATACGTAGAAAGAGCAAAACGATCCCGCGGCCAGGAACTTAAAAGCAATCGAACATGCGGTGTTTCAGGGCAATATGGAGAGCAGTCTCCCTTTGAATTGTCACATCGAGAACAGACTCGGGGCACACTTTCAAAACTTTTGCCAAAACTTGGAGGTCTCCTATTTCAGCTGCATAATGCAAAGGAGTCATACCCCCTTTCCTTTGACACGGATAAGGCCCTTATCCACATCGATAGCTGGAGCGCCAGTTGTGTATTCTTCGCTCGCAAGGCAAGGTGCATGGGGGTGAGACCCTCTTGATTAAGCTTCCTAGCAAATGACGGCTTCAAAATCATGATCTCCCCGGCAAAATGGGTTTGCCCTGCAGATGCAGCAGCGTGTAAAGGAGTGTGGACACAGGAAAACTTATCGATGTTGTCCAAAACTTCTTTATCATTCTCTATCAACTGGTACAATACGTCAACATCTCCTCGCTCAGCAGCATCCCTCAACCTCTTATCCATTTCGAGTAGTGGTAGGTGGTTAAAAGAAATGGTCGAGCTTTAAAATGCCGAAACTAAGGAGGGTAGCTGCAAGTTTGAGAAGAGTTTTCGAAAATCCCCGTCTTTTACAATGGTTAGGATTGGGACAGCTTGCACTTTGATCATGGGTGCGATGTAGACATATATAAGCTTTTTCTTTTCCAACTTTAGGGCTTGGGCTCACTGTTCAATCACTGTCAGGGCGGACATAAGCTTTTTCTTTCCCTAGCTTAATTTGCCGAAACTGAGGAGGGTGGCTGCAAGATTGAGGAGAGTTTTCGAAAATCAAAGGTTAGGATTGGGAGTCGGGACAGCTTGCACTTTGATCATGGGTACGATGCAGACATATATAAGCTTTTTCTTTTCCAACTTTAGGGCTTGGGCTCACAGTCCAATCATGGTCAGGGTGGACATAAGCTTTTTCTTTCCCTAGCTTAATTTGCCGAAACTGAGGAGGGTGGCTGCAAGTTTGAGGAGAGTTTTCGAAAATCCCCGTCTTTTACAATGGTTAGGATTGGGACAGCTTGCACTTCGATCATGGTATTAAGAAACACGAGTACGGAGAGAAAGAAATCTTTCATTAACTGAGAATACTCTGTATTACAACCTCTGTTACTTTATTTACAGGAAGAGAATAAATAATACAATCTGTACACTAAACTGAAACGGTGAAATTAGGGAAGCGACACCACGCGCGTGCGACCGCTCTCTCTGTAGAGCTCTCACCCTTTCCCAGCTGACGCTTTTCCTCTTTCTTCCATCTCGCTTCATCTCAGCTCACTGATTCTGCATTCCTTTGGCCTATTCCTCCGCGTTTTCCTCTACTCTGTCATCGTTTCTCCTTTCTCCATCCGTGTCTACCATTTCATTTTAGTCTTCCTAATCTGCCCCCTCTGCCATCAGTTCCCTCAATCTCTTTACTTCTTCCATCTCCGTTTCTCTCCTTCCTTTCAGTTTCTCTTAGCATGACTCAAGAAGATCTTGTAAAGGAGCTCGAAGACCTTGCTCTGCGCACCCAGAATCTTAACTGGGGTAGTTCGGCTGAGGATGTGGAAGTTTACAAGGCAGAGACCAAAGCGGTTGTTGAGCACAGAACGAAAACCACAAACATATAGAAGCTAATATTTAACGTGGTTCGGCAATGTGTCTACGTCCATAGAGGAGAGAACTTTGATTTCACTGAATCAATTTACAACTTTCAAGTCAACCTCACTGCAACAACTCTCTCACAATTTTACTCACTCTATTTCGCACCACTCCTTTACTTTTGGGATAAACTCATAGTTAGCCCCTATGTTTGGGCAAAAATCAAGTTGCTACCCTTATTTTTCAATCCAACAATTTGAGACCCATAACTTTCAAAACCTATCAATCTTCGCCCTCCATCTAAATTAGACGTTAAATCAAACGGAAAAGCATGAAAAATGACCAAAATGCCCCTCCAAAATAAAATTACTAAAAAAATTGAAAAAAATTTATTAAGAATAAAAAATGATATTTTTTTAGAAAAATAATATTTTAAAATAAAACTATTGAAAATCTATTTCAATAATCTATTTATTTTTAATTTATTTCTTTAATTTATATTATTTTAATTTATTTTTTAAAATTTAGCCTTGGAGGGGCATTTTGGTAATTTTGCACGATTTTCCGTTTGATTTAACGTCTAATTTAGACGGGGGCAAAGATTGATAGGTTTTAAAAGTTATAGGTCTCAAATTGTTGGATTGAAAAATAAGGGTAGCAACTTGATTTTTGCCCAAACATAAGGGACTAACTATGAGTTTACCCCTTTACTTTTTCTCTCAGTCACGTTACTAATTTTATAGAGAAAGGAGGATAGTCAATTTCTCGTTGAGCTGTTGCAGTTAATGCACTGCACACCTGACTCCATTAAATGGGGTTATTGCTACGTTGCAAGATTTGCCACCGGCAAATCTTGACTGGATTGCTTAGGTATGGAATCGCAAGAAAAAAAAACGCGAAAGTCAACAATTCTCCCCCTCCATACCCACAAGAGGAGACTGTATCCTGACATCAATCAATTAGAGGTGTCCATCTCAGCTATGTCTCTACAAAGCTCGAGCTTCTCACGAGTGACCACTTTTGTCAACATGTCTGCTGGATTCTCTTTTGTGTGGATCTTCATAAGCTTTAGTAGTTGTTGCTCCATCACCTCGCGTATCCAATGATAGCGAATGTCAATATGTTTCGTGTGGGAATGGTACATTGCATTCTTGCTCAAATCCAGAGCACTCTGACTGTCACAATGTACCTTGTATTCCTTCTGACTGATTCCCAACTCTTGGAGAAACCCCTTTAACCACAACATTTCCTTCCCAACTTCCGCTGTAGCAATGTACTCTGCTTCTGTTGTAGATAAAGCCACACATTTTTGTAATCTGGACTGCCATGAGACAGCTCCCCCAGAAAATGTGTATATGAATCCTTATGTAGATTTTCTTCCATCAAGATCACCAACCATATCCGAGTCTGTATATCCTTCCAAGACAGGATCAGCTCCCCCAAAGCACAAACATAGCTTTGGCGTACCTTTTAAGATACCTGAGAATCCACTTGACTGCTTCTCAATGTTCCTTTCCTAGGTTGGAAAGAAATCGACTCACAACTCCTACAGCGTGAGCGATGTCAGGTCTCGTACACACCATTGCGTACATAAGACTGCCAACAGCTGAAGAGTAGGGGACTGCAGCCATCTCTTCAACCTTTTCCCTCGATGAGGGACACGAGCTCTTGCTCAATTTAAAATGACTAGCCAGTAAATTACTGACTGGCTTAGCACTTTCCATGTTGAACCTTTTGATCACCTGTTCAACATATCTCTCCTGTGACAACTATAGCTTCTTAGCTTTTCTGTCACGAACAATCTTCATGCCCAATATCTGCTGGGTTAGTCCTAAGTCCTTCATGTCGAAGAACTTAGAGAGATATGTCTTCAACTTGTTGGTTATGGATGCATCTTGTCCAACAATCAGCATATCATCAACATAAAGCAGTAGAGTAACGAAATTACCATTTAGGAATTTGTGAATATACACACACTGGCCTACAGCAGTTTTTCTGTAGTCATGACTCACCATAAATGAGTCAAACTTTTTGTACCACTATCGGGGAGCCTGCTTAAGACCGTAGAGGCTCTTCTTTAACTTGCAGACCAAGTGTTCCTTCCCATGAACTTCAAAACCTTCTGGCTGCTCCATGTATATCTCTTCTTTGAGATCTCCATGAAAAAACATTGTCCCCACATCCATTGTTCAAGCTCCAAGTTTAGACTGGCAACCAATCCAAGTACAACTCGAATTAAGGTCATCTTCACTACAGGTGAGAATATCTCGTCAAAGTCAACTCCTTTCTTCTGTTGAAAACCTTTAACAACCGAACGAGCTTTGTACTTCACTTGCTTGCCATCGTTCTTCAGCTTAAATACCCATTTATTCTTCAGTGCTCTCTTGCCCTTTGGAAGCTTCACCAACTCATACGCCTAATTTTTCTGCAAGGAACTCATCTCTTCTTGCATAGCTTGAATCCATCTGACTTTAGCTATATGAGTTTTTGTTTCATGAAAACTTTCTTGCTCCCCCTCTTCAGTAAGAAGAATATAATCCGATTCCAGATATCACCTTGATGGAATCAACAATCGGCCTCTCGTGTATCTGTCTTGTTGAGGCTCATCAACTAGAGGAAGTTCTTCATCATCTGATTGTTGTGATGATTCAACAGCTTCTAGTGGAGTGGGTACCTCCTCCCCCTACTCAACACCTCTTCATCAGTATCGACTTCCTCTTCTTCTTCTGGGATCCTTCCTGTATTTCTTCAGTATCTGTGGTAGACTGGATTGGTGCAGGACTTGTAACAGTATCTTGAGCACTTGTACTGTTTTCACCTGGGTTTGTTGATCTTTTAAAGCTACCATATAACTCAGCTTCATGGAACACAACGTCCCTGCTTCTGATGACCTTCTTAGCTTCTGGATCCCAAAGTCTATATCCAAATTCTTCATCTCCGTATCCAATAAAAATACACGGAGTGGACTTGACATCAAGCTTCTGCCTCTGCTCCTTGGATACATGTGCAAATGCTTTGCACCCAAATACTCTCAGATGAGAGTAGGAGATCTTATGACCAAACCACACCATCTTCGGAACTTCGAACTTCAATGGTACAGATGGTGTTCTGTTGATCAGATAACAGGTTGCATGAATGGCTTCACCCCAGAATGGCTTAGGCAACTTGGCCATACTGAGCATACATCTGGTTCGTTCTACAATGGTCCGATTCATCCTCTCGGCTACACCATTGTGTGTTGGGGTGCGTGGGACCGTCTTCTCGTGTCTGATGCCATGGCCAGAGCAGTATGCTCTGAACTCTCTGGAAGTGTACTCACCTGCATTGTCTGTTCGGAGGCACTTTAACTTTTTTCCAGTTTCTCTTTCCACCATAGCATGAAAGTTGTTGAATTGTTCAAAAACTTGGTCCTTCGTTCTCAAGAAATACACCCACACTTTATTTGAAATATCATCAATAAATGTAACAAAATACCTATTACTACCCAAAGACTCCACCTCTAAGGGACCGCATATATCAGAGTGTACCAGGCTCAACAACTCTGATCTTTTACTAGTAGATGTACTAAATGAGACTCGATATTGCTTACCGAATAAGCAATGCTCACAAGGGTTTAGTGCTGTGCCTTTGTTGACTGTCATCAGCGCTTTCTTTGCCAGTGTAAACAACCCTTTCTCACCCATATGACCGAGTCTCTCGTGCCACAAATTTGGAAATGCCTCATCTTGAACTGCATTGAGGCTATCGGTGCATATCTTCATATGAGTCTTGTATAACGTGCTGCAGATATGTCCACGGGCGACAACCATGATACCTTTCGTCAGCTTCCAAACACTATTGCTGAAGTGGTTGTCATAGCCCAATCGATCAAGGGCTGTCCCGGATATCAAATTTAACCTGAGGTCGGGCACGTGTCGAACGTCTTTCAACACCATGGTACAACCAATATTTGTCTTTATACAAACATCGTCAATACCCACGATCTTTGAGGAACTAGTGTTACCCATCCTCACTGTACCATAATCTCTAGCTTTATACGTGGTGAAGAAATCACTACGAGGAGTGGCATGGTAGGAAGTTGCTATGTCTACCACCCATTCTACATCCTGACTCGCAACATGGAGACATTCTTCTTCACCGGTGGAGAGTAATGCACAATCTTCTGGAATGGTGACTAATGCTTCACCATTAGCCTTCTTTAGTTGGTTGCTGGATTAACCTTGCTCCCGATGTAACTTCCGGCAGTTCCTTGTAATGTGGCCTTCATGCCACAGTGGAAACATTTCATCTTGCCCTTTTGGTGGTAACGCTGGGATTTGGGATCTGCCTCTGCTTATGCTCCTGCCTCTACTTCTCCCTCTACCACTTCGTTGGTGCCTTCCTTTCGGTTATGAAGGCATGTGACTGGTCCATACCAGCCTCTTTTCTCTTGGCTTCCTCATTGAGCAAGGCATCATTTACCATCATCATGGTAAGTTTGCCGTCTGGAGCCGAATTGCTGAGGGAGACCACTAACGTCTCCTAGTTGTCTGGTAACGAACTGAGAAGTAAGAGAGCTTGTTCTTCATCACCAAGATTCAATGCAACGGTTGAAAGTTGGTTCACCAGGTTCTGAAACTCACTGGTGTGTTCAGCAACAGAGGTACCGCTCTTCAACTTCAAATTCACGAGGCGTCTCATTAAGAGAGCCTTATTTTAAGCAGTCTTGGCCTGATACATGTTCTCTATCTTTTGTCATAGAGTGTAGGCGTCTATCTCCTGTGCAACATGATGAAATACACTATGGTCGATCCATTGTCTGATCTGACCAATAGTTTTCTTATTCGACTTTTTCCAATCATTTTCCAATGTCGTGGCTGCTTTTACTTCTTTCTCTTCTATTGGATGGAACAGATCCTTACAATTTAAGAGATCTTCCATCCAGGGTCTCCAAAGTGTGTAGTTGGTCGCCGTAAGTTTGATCATTGCACTATAACTTGAATCCTCCATGAATTCTGCCTTTAATCTAGCTCAAATGGCTTGTTGCTCTACGTTCGGAGTAGAATCTCGCAAAACAGAGCCCACTGTTGTGTTCGGAACGGTCGAAATTGCTAGAAACAGGTCTTTTCTAGCCCAAAAAAGGACAAAAATTGGGCCTAAATGCACAAAATTCGAATCTAGAATATTCCTTCCAGAAACGAAATATTCACCGGAGATGCTAACGCTGTTAACTATCTCAGTTAACTTAAACTCGAGCGAGTCAACTCGGTAACTCGGCCCTACTCGAAGAGTTGATTCGCTGACTCGGCTAACCTGGAAACCTGGTCTAAACCCGAACCGATCCGGTGAACAAAAGGTGCGTGGAGAGCCTGAAGCGCGTGGGACGACAAGCGTTCAATTCTCGAGCATGTGAGAGCGTGTGACACATGAATCCGATAGCTGGCGGCGCGTGGGAATGCGTGTGGCAAGTGAGGACACACACAGAATCTTCTATCGGCGCTTGTGGGCACGTGCAGTGTCCGTTTGACCTCTGGTTTGTATTGTGCTCGTCTCGTTGTGAGAATTACCAGTTAGCTCCAAATTTCATTTGGACACAGATTGGATCTCGGCCGAATACAAAAACGAAAATTCCGACCACCTGCCACGCTTTCACTTGTTGAGCACAGAACAAAAACCATAAACACATAGAGGCCAATGTTTAACATGGTTTGGCAATGTGCCTACGTCCACAAAGGAGAAAACTTTGATTTCACTGAATCAATTTACAACTCTCAACTTAACCTCACTGTAGCAACTCTCTCACAATTTTACTCATTATATTTCGCACCACTCCTCTACTTTTTCTCTCATTCGCGTTACTACTTTTATAGAGAAAGGAGGAGAGTCATTTTCTTGTTGAGCTGCTGTAGTTAATGCACTGCACGCCTGACTCCATTAAATGGAGTTGTTGCTGCACTACAAGATTTGCAGCCTGCAAATCTTGACTCGATTGCTTGGGTATGGAATCACGAGAAAAAAAAACTCGAAAGTCAACAGCGGTCAGGGACATTCTCTTTTCTTCTCGGAGGTACGTGGATGGACTTCTTATAGAGGATTTTTGTGTGAATACTTTCTTATTCACCTTTCCATCTCAAGCCGACAGGGATCGCATTTATGACAAGGGTCCATGGAATGTTAGGGGAAATCTCCTCGTTCTCCAACATTGGAACCCGAATGATACCTTCCTGGAACTTGATTTGTACAAGACCCCGATTTTGGTTCAAGTTCATGGCTTGCCCCTTAACCGAATGAATAGAGAGAGTGTCATGAATGTGGGTTGCTCCATAGGACCTGTTCTTGATCTGGATGTCAATCCTACTGGTAATGTTTGGTGTGCCCGTTTTGTTCGAATGAAGGTTCTCCAGGATATTAGGAAGCCTCTGCTTCCAGGCTATTATCAACAGCGTGTTGACGCTGAGCCATGCTGGGTACATTTCAAGTATGAGAAGATTTCGGAGTTTTGTTATTACTGTGGGAAGCTGGGACATACTCTAGCTGGCTGTTCTTTTCAACCTGTTCTGACCGATCCAAATTTTCGATTTGGACCTCGCATGAAAGCTGAGGCTATCCTTCATAGAAAATTTGCTGGAGACTCCTCTTTTCCAGAGACTTCCCCTCCTCGTCCTTCCTCTCATTCCCCTCCCTTTCCTAATCCATTTCCTTCTTCCTCCCAACTTTTCTCCTCCCCCCTACTCTCTTCCTCCTTACCCATCTCTTCCTCTCTTGAAATTATTCAGCTTCCAGTGAATCCACCTTCATCTAGGCTTCTGGAGCATTCTTGGTCACCCTTGCATGATACTGTAGCAGATATTGATGAAGCACGTGATTTTTTCATGTGGAGTGATAACGATACGGCTAATCTGCAGTCTGCTTCCAACATGGGTATAGACTCCTTTCATGCATTTAAAATTTGCGACGACGTGGAGTCTTTTTTGTCCCCAGGGGTCAGAAAAAATCAGCCTTCGGATGCCATTCGTGCTCTATTTTCTGAAGAGTCAAATCAGCTAAACTCTTGCCCAGGTCTGCAGTCTTCTCAAGTCTCCGAGAAATGTCTTCCTCATGACTCTTCTCCGCTTTCTCATGCTATGACTCTTACCTCTGATGTGGCAAGGGGCCCATCTTCTTGCCTGGATCTTTCACGTCCCTTAACCTTAGAAGTCCAATCCAAAGTTCAATTTTCAGCGAAGCCCATTTTAAGTCCAACCTCTTGTAACCCCCCTCCCATCAAAGAAAAACACTTCTTCCTTTCCCGTACCACCGCTTCCCCCTCTTTATCCACTCACGACAATTCACCTTCTTCTCCACCCAGCATTCGACACCGATCCAAATCTAAACTCACCATTGAAGAGGAAGATGTCCCTATAGCCGCTCTCAAGATTCGCAATAAATCTTATGGGACACGATTTAGACCCTAAACTTACTTAGAGGTGGGTGAATAGTAAGTAAAAAATTTCAGCACAACATATTTCACCCTAACGTGAAAAACCTTATACAAATCTTAGCACATTTATTAAATCTGTCCAGATCTGGAAAATATCACACAGCCCTATAAATGACAGAAATTCAATATGTTTGATCAATTTAAACAATTGTAAGATCACCTAGACAATATCACAAACGCTAGGTGTGCAGAAAATTCGTGATCTACTCTGTTGAACCAAGATACACAACCAACATACCAAGATTCAAAATTATATATTGCTAATCAATTAACAATCAAATATAAAAGGAATTGAACGCAAACAATCACACAAACACAAGAGATTGTTTACGAAGTGGAAAACCCTTTGAAAATGAAACTTAGATGCGTACCCCTTGCCACAGTGGGTTTTTTTAGTGGTGATTTATTTCTTCAACAACACACAACGGAAAAACAATGGAAATCTTGATTCTACAAGTCTTCAAGAACAACCTCTTCTCGAATCTTCACAAATCTCTCTGAAGAAAGCCTTATTTCAGTTTCAGATCTGTTTCTATTTTGTTTTTATTGAAGTACACCCTTCTAGCAAAATAAAAATCCATTTTATATGGCTGGGTAAAAGAAACGCGATAAGTCACTTATTCTTTTACCGTGTTTGGGCTTGAGTCTCAAGCTAACTCCAAATTACAACATGATTTCCTCATGCTCGCCTCAAGCTAGCCCAATCAGCATTTGTACACTTTGAACAACTTTTGAAACTTCTAGATTTCTTCACTTCTAAATCCTTTCAACTGAAACACAATTTCTTGATCAACCACACGGAAGGAAAGGAGGCTTACTTTTTGCCTGAAAGGTATTGATTTTGAAGCAACGTGGATATCTACTCATATTATTAATTTGGTAATTTTCTCGGATCCTCCGCATGCACCTTGGTTGACATTGGTGCATGGGCCTTCAGTTTGGCGTGATAAAAGAGCCTTTTGGAATATGTTGAATGCTACGTCAGAACATTTTTCAAGCGCTTGGATTTGTCTAGGGGATTTTAATGCGCTTGTTGCTCCGACTGATAAAAAGGGGTGGTTGCGCCTTTGTGGAATCATCTCTGTAGTTTGGGGTCTTTTATGAGGGCTCAAGGTCTGATAGACCTTGGCTTCCAGGGTGCACCGTTTCCCTGGAGTAACAAACGCAGTGGCAGTGCTTTCATTCGGGAATGCCTGGACAGGGAAATTGCAAATGGTGACTGGCGTCTCCTCTTTTCCCGAGCCTTTATTAAACATTTCCCTCGATTTGCTTCTGACCATGCTGCACTTTTTCTCGACACGTACGGCGATCAACAGGGACTTCCGAAACCATTTCGGTTTGAAGCCTTTTGGCTAAGGAATACTTCTTGCAGATCTATTGTTGCAAACGCATGGTCCTACCAGGGTCCAGGCTCTCCGGCTTTTTTTCTTTACAAAAAAACTCATGCTCTAAAACTGGCGTTGAGGAAATGGAATAGAGAGACCTTAGGTCTCATTCAAGAGCAGATCCGCTTATTACAGTCTGAAATAAGCAAGGTATAAGCCTTGACTCCTTCAGCTGAAACGGAGGAAAAAGAATCACTCATTCAGCTTGCTCTACAGGAGCAGTTAACAAGGGAGGAACTTTTATGGAAGCAAAAATCGCGCGTTGAATGGCTTGCTATGCTTGATCTAAATACCCGCTACTTCCACCTCTCTACGATTATTCGACAGCAACGGAACACTATTGAATATCTCAAAACAGAGGACGGACGATGGCTGGATAATAGGCAGGAGATTGGTAATCACATTTGTGGGTACTTTCAATCCCTATTTCAATCTTCCCAACCGGTCTTGGACTCTGATCTGGCAGCGCTGATCCCTGGTGTCATAACAGAAGATGATAATGATAGTCTTTGTAGTCCACCATCTGAAGCTGAAATTTTAGCTGCTGTGAAGAGTACTGGTGGTTCCAAAGCCCCCGAACCTGACGGTATTACTGCTCTTTTTTATCAAAATTTTTGGGACATTGTTAAACATGATGTTATTTTCAGTGTGCAACGTTCCTTCGAATCGGGGCTACTTAAGCAAATGAATCATACCAACCTGGCTAGTTTTATGCCAGGTCGCATGATACAAGAGAATAATATACTTGTGCATGAAATTATTCATACTATGAAAAGAAAAACTGGTCGAGGCGGCCTCATGGCTTTCAAACTTGACATGGAGAAAGCCTATAACAAAATTGAATGGAGTTATCTAGTTGAAGTGCTGAATGTCTAGGCTTCAATGCTAAATGGCAGCAAATGATTTTTCAGTGTATTTCCACTATTTCATATTCTATTTTGTTAAAAGGTTCTCCGTATAGCTATTTTGTTCCTCACCGTGGCCTTCGCCAAGGAGACTCTTTATCTCCATTTTTGTTCATCATTTGTGCTGAGATTATAACTCTGTTTCTTACCTGACTCGAGCATCAAAATATTATTCATGGTATCAAAATCTGTCGTGCTGCCCCTGCCATTACGCATCTTATGTTTGCTGACGATCTAATGGTGTTTTGTAGAGCCACGTTGGGCGAGGGACAGGCCATCTTAGATGTTATTGGCAAGTGTTCAGCTTGGTCGGGGCAATCTGTAAATCCGAGTAAATCGAGTTTCTTTTTTAGCCGAAATATGTCAGGATCCTCTACTATTAATATCGGACATCAATTGGGTATACGGAAGCATAAGTTGGAGGGTCAATACTTGGGGCTTCCCCTCCATATTCCCAAGTCAAAGAAGCTGGCATTGCAGGAGATCGAAGAAAAAGTTTTTAATCGCTCAGAAGGGTGGAAAGCCAAGTCTCTCTCAAGCAAGTAGATGCACTCTTATTAAAACTGTTGCTAGTGCTTTACCTTCATATGCTATGTCCACTTTCCTTCTTCCTCAAGCATGGTGCAAAGAAATTGATTCTCATTTGAAAAACTTCTTTTGGGGTTTTTCTGCGAAGAAAATTCAGAATTATACTCCTATGGCTTGGGATGTGATTTGTAGGCCAAAGAAGTGCGTGGTTTGGGTCTTAGGAGGATGCATGACAGGAATCGTGCCTTGATTGCCAAATTGGGATGGTTGCTTCTGAAAAATCCCAATTCATTGTGGGCCCAAAGTATTTCGGCTAAGTATCTTAAAAATCATCATTTTTTTTGACAATATAGCTATTGGTGGTTCCTCCTGGTTTTGGCAAGGTGTTACTGCCACCTCAGACTTAGTCAAAGCTGGTGTCTGTTTTTTAGTCCGAAATGGTCGCAAGATTAATATTTGGACTGATCCATGGGTGCCCAAGATGCCTCAGCATTTAGCTATTTTAAATCCATCTTGTCAGTTTTCTGATTATTACTCTAAAGTGCATCAACTTATTGATTGGGATTCTTTGTGCTGGAAACATGAACTTATTCATTGTTTATTTACCCCTGAATGTGCTCGGGAAATTTTAAACATACCACTTACCAGCATAAGTGAGGAGGATTCTATATCCTGGACCATGGAACCCTCTGGTACTTTTCAGTGAGGTCTGCATATGCCCTTGATTAGGCCCGTCGTTTCCACTGTGGACTTAGTTGGGAGGCTAAATGGTGGCAAAAACTTTGGGCTGGAAAAATGCAGCATTGCTTAAAATATCTATTGTGGAAATTAGCTCAGAATGCTCTTCCCCTAAGAGGGAAAATGGCGCCATTTATAAATTCCTTTGATGAGGACTTTGCTACATGTTAGCTTTGCTTTAATGAGATTGAAACGGCTGAACATTTGTTTCTTCATTGTCCATTAGCTCAAATCATCTGGAGACAAAGCTCGTGGCCACTCCATAGTAATGCTCTTTGCTCTATTAATATAGCCCAATGGATTTGTATGTTATGTTATTCACATAAAGAACTGGGTTTTGATAAAAGCATGGAAAGACCTTTTTTATGTGGGCTGCTAGTGCTATGGACACTCTATGGATGTTTTATAATCTTTCTGTCCATCAAGGTCTCATTCTAGATCCCTTTGATGTTTTGTTAGTCATTCAGCGCAGATTTCGGGAACACTCTAATGCCCGGAGGACTAAAGAAAAGGAGCTTCATATGAGATGGTCTCCCCCTGCATCTCCAGGTGTTAAAATTAACTTTGATGTGACATGTAGAACCGGTTTTTTGGTTATTGTAGCAGTTTGTAGAAATGATGAAGGAGAGATTCTCCAAGTGAGGACTGCTACTATTTCTGTCTCACAGCCATTATGGGGAGAAATCAAGGCTGCACTTCTGGCATGCATCATGGCGGATGAAGTTATTTGGCCATTAGTTGAATTGGAGGGAGATTCCTTGACTGCATACACAGCGATCACACACAATGGCAAGGATCTGGAGGGATATTTACTTGCAGATAGTCGGGCTTGCCATGATTTTCTGTCTCTTCATCCCAATTGGAAGCTGTCTTGGATTCCTAGGAAGCAAAATCATCTTGCTCACAAGATTGCGAAATGGGCGGTAAAGAATTATCGTGTGGGTCATGTAGATATTGCTGAATATTCCGCCTGTTATTTTGGATTGTGACTGGTTATATAAGCCCCTTTAAAGTTGATGAGGGTTCACTTTTGCTTAGAAAAAAAAAAAAAAAAACTGAAACAGTGAAACAGTGAAACTAACTTACAGCGTGTAACTTCCATCTTGTTTCTAGCTTAACATTCCAACTTAGCACTATCATTAATATTCCTCCTCAAGATAGATGATTTATGTTTAACAATCCCATCTGGTCTACTAAGTAATTAAACTAAGCTAAACCCAATACTTTAGTCAATACATCAACAATTTGATGTTGAGTATTAACATGCAAAAATTCGAATTAAACCAGCTTGCAATTTTTCTCTTATAGTGTGACAATCCACCTTTATATGTTTAGTTCTTTCACGAAACACCAGATTGGTTGAGATATGGATTGCAGCTTGATTATCAATAACATAAGGGCAGCTTGTGAATATTCAACATCAAAATCCACCAACAGACTTCTTAGCCATGTTAACTCACACAGCAGATGCCATAGCCCTATACTCTGCCTCTACAGATAACCGAGAGGCCACATTCTGCTTCTTTGACTTCCATGACACCAAACTATCACCAATTAACACAGTAAAACAGGTAATCGATCTCCTGGTATCATGACAGGCTGCATAATTAGAGTCAGCAAAAGCTTTTAAATGCAAAGAAGTTGGTTTTGCAGAAAACAACAAACCAAGTCCAATAGTGCCTTTAAAGTAATGAACTACACGATAGGCTGCATCCATATGTGGTTGCCTTGGACAATTCATAAATTGATTTAGCCTTTGCACAAAATATGCAATATCATGCCTAGTTATAGTCAAGTAAATCAGTCTCCTTACTAACCTCCTATACTGACTTGGATCAGCCACTTCATCCCCATCATCCTTTGTAAGTTTGAGATGTTGTTTCATAGGAAACTTTGCTGGTTTTCCACCCAATAAACCACAATCTGATATGATCTCCAAAGCGTATTTTCTTTGATACAAATGAATACCTTTAGATGATCTGGCAAATTCCAAACCCAATAAGTACTTCAACTCTCCAATATCTTTTAATTTGAATTTACTATTCAAATAGACCTTTAACTCTTCAACAGCAGCACTATCATTACTTGCTATTAAAATGTCATCTACATAGACAAGTAGAGCAATGAATGAGGTGCCTTGATTTCGAGTAAATAAAGAGTAATCTGCCCGGATTGACTAAAACCAGATTCAATCAATGTGGATGAGAATTTAGCAAACCATTGTCTTGAAGCTTGTTTTAAACTATACAAAGACTTCTTTAGTTTGCACACCATAGTTTCGCCCTTGCTGGCAAATCTAAGAGATAATGTATACAAACATCTTCATCAAGATCTACATTCAAAAATGCATTGTTCACATCTAATTGATGCAAAGACCAATTGTTGACAGCAACTATGGAAATGAGCAACCTTATTGTTGTAAGTTTGGCTACTGGGCTGAATGTCTCATAGTAATCAAAGCCTTCTTGTTGTGTATAGCCTTTGGCCACCAACCTTGCTTTGTAACGCTCAACAGTTCCATCAGCCTTGTATTTGACTTTATATATCCATTTACACCCGATAAGATATTTATCAGGTGGAAGAGGATCAAAATCCAAGTCTCATTTTCTTCAAGAGCAGAAATTTTAGCAGCCATGGCTTCTCTCCAATGAGGATATTGGACAGCTTGCTGATAAGTTTGAGGCTCAAAATGAGTGAAAATAGAGAAGGCAAAAACCCTTTGTCTTGGAGATAATCTGTTATAGGTGAGTGAGGCAAATAAAGGGTAAGGAGAACCATGCTTATCAAGAGAACTAACAGTGAAATCCGACTAAGATGAGGGAAAGAAAGTGACCTGTTGGCAGTGATAACATCAAGATAAGCAGGAGGTTTTGAACTCTAGTAGACTTCCTAAGAGGAGGAGCATACACTGGTGGAACATAAATTTGCAGAAACAAAATCTACAAGAGTAGAAGCCAAATCTGCATGTATAGTTGGGACGATAACAGATTGGATGACATGATAGGATATTCGACAGGTTCAAAAATGGGAAGTTGAAGGACTAATAAAGAAGTGTCCAGAGTATGATGAGTAGCCTCAAATAAGCTATCAAAATTTGGTGTAGAAGAAGAACTTTTATAAGGAAAAGTGTCTTCATAGAATGTAACATCCCTGGAAATGAGAAAAACATGTGCATCTAGATCAAATAGCTTCTACCCTTTTACACCTAAAAGGTAACCTAGAAACACACATCTTCGAGCTCTAGGAGAAAATTTGGTTCGATGATGAGTAAGAGTAGAAGCAAAGCATAAGGATCTGAAGACTTTAAGATGCTTATAAAGGAATAGTCTTAAACAACATTTCAAAAGGAGAAATATTGTTTAAAACTGGAGTTGGAATTATGTTTATCAAATAAACAGCAACTAAAATACTATCTCCCCAAAAATGAAGTGGAAGATTAGCTTGAAACATGAGAGATCTAGCTATATTCAATATATGTTGATGTTTTCTCTCCACAACAGAATTTTGTTGTGGAGTTTCAACACAACTACGTTGATGTATGACACCTCGAGAAGCATATAAGTCTTTCATGATAAATTTAGAGTCATTATTTGTTCTAATGACTTTGATTTGAGTAGAATATTGTGTTTCAATAGTCTTGAAGAATTATTGTAAAAGAGATCGAGTTTCTGACTTAGATTTTATTAAGTAAACCAAGTAGAACGAGAGTAATCATCAACAATTGAAAGAAAGTACTTAAAACCTTCTAGAGTAGGTATAGCCATAGGACCCCAAATGTCACAATGAATGAGTTGAAAAGCAAACTCAGATTTATTGATGTTCGTAGGAAAAGGAAACCTCTTTTGTTTAGCAAGAGGACAAGTAGAACAAGAAGTAAATTCTGGATTGAAATGTCAGCAATGTATTTCTTAAGAAGAGACATTCTGGTTATTGAAGGATGTCCTAATCTAATATGCCATAGATTGACATCAGACTTATTAACATGAAAACATGAAAAATTGGATGACAGACTTGGTGAAAAATGAGGAAGCCAATAGTACAATCCATTCCTCAGCTCATCCATCCCAATCGTCCTCCATGTTGGTAGGTCCTGGAGAAAACAATGGTTAGCAAGAAAGACAAAACAGTACGTATTTTGACATGTAAGCTTGCTTGCTGAAATCAAATTGAAACCAAAAGAAGGCACACACAACACTTCAATAAGTAACAAATCAACTAAAAGTCTCACTTATCCAAGATGAGTAACATGAACAGATATCTCATTAGGTAACCTTACTAAGCTATTGATGCAATGTGTTATCCGTGTGAGAGAAGAAACTGAACATACAATGTAAGCAGTTGCGCCAAAGTCCACAATCCATGAATTGAAAACAATAGTAGGTTTAATAGAATTAGAAAGGCATTTGTAAGCACCTATGAAATTAGGAGTTAGAACCATATTCACCAAGAGCTTCGATGGCTGTAACAGTGCCAACAGCTAATTACACTAGTCTTGAGTAAATGGCAAAGTCGAAGGAAATCTGGAAGCATTTCCTGTCTCTTGAACTGCAGTAGCTATAGAAAACTTAGGCTTTTCTTTGAACATGTATCTAGGAGGATAACCATGAAGCTTATAACATTTCTCTGCCGTATGTCCTAGAATTCCACATTGACTGCACAAAGGTCTATTTTTCTTAAAATGACCATCTATTTTAGCGACTAAGGCAACTAATTCCACAGTTGAACCTAAATGCACAGACATAGAACCTCTTTATCGTTCCTCTTGTAAGACTAATTAGAAAACTTTATTTATGTTAGGTAAAGGATCCATCATTAGTATTTGGCCACAAACATCAATGAATTCAGAATTAAGCCCATTGAGAAATTTCACGATACAATTCTTTTGATAATATCCAACAAAAGAATGAATTCCAGAGCATCCACAATCTGGTAAGGGCTAATAATTCAGTAATTAGTCCCAAAAAGTTTTCAATTAAGTGTAGTAACTAGTTACATCCAATTGATCTTGGCGTAAATCAGCTACAGATCTTTGAATACGAAAGATCAATGGTCCATCACTCTGTGAAAAGCACTCTTTGAGTTCTGTCCAAATGTCATACGAGGAGTTCATGCATATCATACTAGCTGCTATCTTCTTTGACAAGGAATTAAGGATCCATGAGAGGATCATTGTATCACAACGATTCTAAGCAATAGACAAAGAATCAGATTTTGGAGGTTCTCTGAGAGTCTCGTTTATGAAACCTAACTTATTTTTGGCCTTCAAAGCAAGGTACATAAATCAGGACCAAGAGTGATAGTTGCAGTTTGACAGTGATTGAGAAGCAAGAAGTAATCCAGGATGATCACCTGAATAAAGGTAGTATGGACTTCTAGGATCAGATTTAGCTGCCGTCGTAGTGGAATTCACTGGTGATTGCATAATTACTGGTGATTCAGCCATGATTCAAAGATCCAAATGAAAACGAAAGTAAATTGAATCGAGAAAGCTCAGTTAAGAAGCAAAAGTTTGCTCTGATACCATATTAAGAAACACGAGTATGGAGAGAAAGAAATATTTCATTAACAAAGAATACTCTGTATTACAACCTCTGTTACTTTATATACAGGAAGAGAATAAAGAATACAATCTGTTACACTAAATTGAAACGGTGAAACTAACTTCCAGCGTGTAACTTCCAACTTGTTTCCAACTTAGCATTCTAGGTCAGCACTATTGTTAATACATGGCTACGATGTAGACATATATAAGTTTTTTCTTTTCCAACTTTAGGGCTTGGGCTCACAGTTCAATCATGGTCAGGGTGGACATAAGCTTTTTTTTTTCTTAGCTTTGCACTTTAACTACATGTCCAGCCAAAATTTTTTACTCCATGCATTTTCCATCTTGATTGCATTCATCTGTCCTTCAGCTACAAAATTTTGGCCGGACGTACGTAGCTAAAGTAGAAAGCTAGGGAATGATAAAATTTTAAAATATTAAAATTGATAAAAAAAAAAAAAATGAAGAGAGATGATTTGAATGAATTTTTTATATTTATTATAAAAAAAAAATAGTAATTCGATAGAAAAGAGATTATATTATAATTATTTTATAAGATTAAAATTTTAAAAAACTCAAAATTTTGTGAGACAAACGCCTGCACGAATTACATTGGAAAAAATCTTCTAATTTAATGAGATTGGGACATAAACACTTGAGATCAGTACGTACCATTAAAGTCTCAGGAAATCTAATCGGAGTTTTTCAGAACCCCAAACAGCAAATCCACGGGAACTTTTCTATTTTTATAGTATGAGTCATTCCTTGAGATTTTACTCTTGATATAGCTTCACCAGTTTCCCATTATAGGCTTCCTCCAGGTTAAAGAATCCACGTACGTGAAGTACAATGGCATTTTCTTTTCGAACCTTATCATGACTTTTTTTTTTTTATCAATATAGGAATGTATTAATATAAACCGTAACGATACAAAACAAAAACCCCTCGTGACTTTTTTTTTCTTTTTTTTTTTTACTTTCGCTTTTAGTTTTGTTTAAGATCTTCCGTATGAATTGATTTTTTCTCTTTTTCAAGCAAACGTGAAATTCATTTAACAACGAGAATACATTAGTGCTGCATACGGATAGGCCAACAATACCTGTATGGCCATTTGGATTCTGTCGTGTATGACGGGTAGGTGTTCAGCCCTTTGAACTCTAGAAATTGCTGTATTGGGCTCTATACCCCGCCCTTCTCCGTATGAATTGACCACTTGCTTTTGTCCGGTTTAAGATTTCGAAGCTTCTTCTTTGATTGAATAACGATTAACGAGTGTGTGGACCTGGACTTAACTTTTGTGCTATGGCTCCCAAAAGCTCCTGTGCTTGATATTTTTCCATGCCATCTCAACGGTAGTGACTGGTCATTATCCCAACCAAGAAAAAAAAAAAAAAAAAAAAAAAAAAAAAAAAGAAAAAAGAAAAGAAAGAAGACTGATCATTATCCCTAATCAGGTTCCAGATGTGGCATGCCCACAGCCCACTCATTTCCTTTTAACTCATGCCTACCACTCCTCAGATGGATCAGAGTCTGATGGACGCTGCTCAGCAAGGAGACATTGAGTTCTTGTACTCCGCTATACTAGGGGATCCAAAAGTGTTGGACGTCATCGATGAGATTCCATTTGCTGACGCTCATTTACTCACTGCTGCCTCTGCAGGCCAGACCCATTTCGCCATGGAGATCATGATTTTGAAGCCATCACTTGCTAGGAAGCTTAATCAACACGGCCTCACCCCCATGCACCTTGCTTTGCAATACGACCAAACGGAAGTGGTACTCCGTCTACTTGAGGTTGACGAGGATCTCGTCCGTGTCCCAGGAAGGGGGGGTCTTACTCCATTGCATTATGCAGCTGAAAAAGGATTCCTCGATGTTTTGGCTGAATTCCTGTGTCTGCCCCGAGTCCATTCTAGATGTGACAATTCAAAGGGAGACTGCTCTCCATATTGCTCTGAAAGAGGACATGTTCGATGCTTTTGAGCTCCTTGTAGGATGGCTTCTACGGGCCTGGTCTAGAAATGCCGACTCACGTCAACGGATTTGTCTGAACTGGAAGGATGCGGACGGTGACACTGTTGCACATTTCTGTATCCAAAAATCAAACGCAGGTGAGTCCTCTTACATACATGTTCTCTATTAGACAAGGACAATAGAATTGCGCGATCATGTTTTACAAGGGGCTGATCGCCCAGTAAAGATTCGATCCCAGGAACATGAAAATTTGTCCTGAAATGGCCTGCATAAGATTTTGGTAGCTATATATAATGTTCTTTTCTTCTTAGATTTAATTTGCAAGATTTTCTTTATTTTTTGTATGTTCTTATTTTTTTTTTAAAAAAAAAAATTTGGAGCAATTATGCATCTCTACATTATGCAAGGGGTAAGATTGTTATTGGATTGTGTGTTAGGAAAAATCCTATGCCCTACGTGTGGAATAACGTAAGAAACGAAATAAAGAAGAATAGGAATAAGGACACAGAGATTTACATGATTCTCTCAATGTGAGGTATGTCTACAGAGTTGCAGTGTTTTTATTATTGTCGTACAAAGTACAAGGAGACAGCAGTCATGCATGGAACGTCGCGAAAAAAAATAATATGAACACTCAGAAAACCCTAACCCTGAGCGCTGTATATATAGGACTTGGGACGCCGCCTGACCCAAAATACCTCGAGCTTACAGGGCATCCTGGGTTATCGTAACCCCTGGAGGTTAGCTGGGTATACCGAGCCTACCAGGCTTGTCCCGGTCATCCCGGGCATACAGGCGTCCTAGTCTCCTGTCTTACCGAGCTTGCCCCCGAGCACCTATCAGCCCAGGCTTTCGCATATCCCCTATCGTGCTCAGGCTTGTCCCCCAGGCACCTATCAGCCCAGGTCAGATATAGTAAACCAGGCTCCACATAGCCTAACAATCTCCCACTTGGAGACTGGTCCGAATCATCACTGTTGCCCTTCTCTCGCTCCTGTCTCTACCACTGCTACAACTCTTTCCTTTGTCCTCAAGCTTGAAGATCAATAGAAGCTGCGCACAACTTCAGTTTCTCAACTGTTACAGATTTTGTTAACATGTCTGCTGGATTCTCCTTTCAACATATCTTCTCCAATGTCAGTTGTTCATCTTCAAGAAGAGAGCAAATGAAATGATACCTCAACTAGATATGCTTTGTCCTTGAATGATACGTCGGGTTCTTTGCAAGAAAAATAACGCTCTGACTATCATTGTATAGAATGCCCTTTTCATTCTTCTTACCCAACTCATCCAAGAATCCTTGTAACCAAATCATCTCCTTTCCAGCTTCTGTCACGGCTACATACTCGGCTTCCATTGTGGAGAGAGCAACAATCTTCTGCAATTTTGAGGCCAACAAATAGTTGTATCGCCAAGAGTATACACAAATACAGTAGTACTCTTTATGTTGTCAATATCTCCTGCTAAATCAGCATCCACGTAACCCTGCAGCGACAAGCTTCCTACTGTGAAGCAAAGAAATGTATCTGATGAACCCTTCAAGTACCTCAGGATCCACTTAATTGCTTCCTAATGTTGCTTCCCTGGATTACTCATGTATCTACTCACAACTCCCACTGCATGGGTAATGTCCAATCTTGTATAGACCATAGCGTACATCAAGCTGCCGATAGCCGAGGCATATGGTACTTCCTCATATAGGCCTTTTCTTCCTCTGTCTTCGGTGACTGGTCCTTAGTTAGTCTAAGATGACTAACCAAGGGTGTGCTCACTGGTTTAGCTCCATCCATGCTAAATCTGCTGAGGACCTTCTTTACATATTCTGCCTGTGAAAGTTCCAGTATTCCTTTGGCCCTGTCCCTGTTGATTCTCATACCTAGGATTTGTTTTGCAGCACCCAAATCCTTCATTGCAAACTACTCAGACAACTGCCTCTTAAGATTGCTACTTTCTTTCATGCTAGAACCTACAACGAGCATGTCATCTACATATAGCAACAAGATAATACAAGAGTTATTAAAACTCTTCACATAGCAACAATGGTCAGCATTATACCTCGTGAACCCAGTCCTAGACACGAAGCTATCAAACTTTTTGTATCATTGCCTTGGAGCTTGTTTTAGGCCATACAAGCTCTTCCTCAGTTTGCATACCATATTCTCTTTCCCTGGCTTTAAGAAACCCTGTGGCTGATGCATGTAAATCTCCTCCTCTAAATTGCCATGAAGGAATGCTGTCTTCACATCTAACTGTTCAAGATGTAGATTCTCGGCCGCCACCATTGTAAGTACCATTCTGATGGTTGTCATATTCACTACCGGAGAGAATATATCAGTGTAGTCAATACCTTACTTTTGTTGGAATCCTTTTACTACCAGTCGGGCCTTGTAACGCTTGCTACCATCATTCTCACCCTTTATCCGATACACCCACTTATTATGCAAAGCCTTCTTCCCTTGCTGGTAGTTTAGTCAACTCTCATGTCTTGTTAGTCATCAATGAATCTATCTCATCCTTCATGGCTAACTCCCACTTGATTGAACTCTCAATCTGCAAGGCTTCATCATAAATCTTTAGCTCACCACCATCAGTCAACAAGATATAGAACAGAGAGGGTGAAAATCGTTGTGGAGATCTCCTGTTTTTGGAAGACCTTCGAACAGCAACTGTAGGTGTAATATGTTCAACCTGTGACTGTGGATCTGCATTTTCTTGATCTTCATTCTGGATGATATCTTCGGCGATCTCATCTGAGTTGACATACTTAGACTCATTCAGTTTCAACACTGTAACATCAGATTCCGACTTTGCGACATCAGATTATGCACTTGACCAGTCTTTGTACACAGCCTGCTCATTGAAAATCACATTATGATTTCTAATAATTTTCCAGTTTTGATCATTAACCCAGAGTGCAATCTCATACTCCTTGCATGCTCACAAAGGGTCATGTTCATGCACTCTGCCACGCCATTCTGCTGCGGTGTCCCCGGAATAGTTTTCTCTATCCTAATTTCATTTACAGCACAATACTCCTTGAAATCCTTATTCGTGTATTCTCCTCCATTGTCTGATCTCAAACACTTTAGCTTCAAGCCTGTTTCTGTTTCTACCATGGCTTTCCACTTCTTGAAACAATCAAATGCATCATATTTATTTTTCAAGAAATAGACCCATACCTTTCTGCTTGCATCATCAATAAATGTGATGTAGTACTGCGAGCCTCCAAAAGATACCACTGGGGAGGGTCCCCACAAGTCTGTATACACCAACTCCAGCCTTCCAGACTTCGGAGTCCTGCCAATCTTCATGAAACTGACCTTTTTCCTACTTTCCCATAATGCAATCTTCGCACAGATCAACCTTTGCTGATTTCAGGTTCAATAGTTTCCCTTTTGACAGAAGTACTTTCATCCCTTTCTTGCTCATGTGACCGAGTCTGCAATGCCACAGAACCGCATAAGGATTCATATTTGCAATAGCAATGGTATCCCTTTTACTTGTGGTCATGTAAAGGGTACCGATCTTTTCTCCAAGAGCCACAACCCTGGCTCCCATGATGACCCTCCACTTCCCTCCATGGATGTTAATTGCATGCCCTTCATCATCAAGCTGTCCTACAAAGATCAGATCCTTCTTTAGCTTTGGAATATGTCGAACCTTCTTCAACTTCCATACCGAATCTATGTGTACCCCCGATGCGAGCATCACCCATGCCCACAATATCTAACGGTGTGCCATCAGCCAGATATACCTTCCCGAAGTCTCCAGCAGCGTAGTTCTCCAAGATTTCGCATCTCGATGTCTTATGAAAAGAAGCTCCTGAATCCAATACCAAGAGTCAATAGGGCTGTAAACCGAAAGGAGTAGGGCATCTTCCACTACGTTTGCAGAGTCGTTTTGTTTCTCCTTCTTTGGTTCCCAACAATTCTTCTTCAAATGACCTGTCTTGCCACAGTTTCAACACTTTGACTGTTGACCCCACTTTAAATCTTCTGCCACCTTTCATTTCAAGATTTAGGGCAACACTGGAAACTGAGACCTCACCAGAATCTCTTTTACAAACCTCCTCACTCAGAACAAGATCTCTAATATCTTCGTACTTGAGTTTATTTTTCTCGGTGGAATTGCTCACTGTCGTCCTCATTGCCTCCCAACTATTTGGCAAAGATGCCAACACAATCAGCGCACGGATTTCATCATCAAAGTCGATCTCCATTGAGGACAATTGATTCGTGATTGTGTTGAACTCATTGAGATGTTGCGCAACAGAAGTGCCTTCTGCCATCCTCAAGTTAAAGAGCTTCTACATCAGGTGCACCTTGCTGTTAGCAGACGGCTTTTTATACATGCCTGCCAAAGCCGCTATTAGACCTACTATTGTCTTCTCCTTCACAACGTTGTGCACTACTGACCTTGACAAAGTCAAACGAACAACAACCAACACCTGTCGATCGAGCAGTGCCCACTTATCGTCCTCCATGTCTTCTGGTTGCTCCCCCAATAGAGGCAGATGTAGTTTTTTGCCATACAGATAGTCTTCAATCTGCATCTTCCAATAGCCAAAATCTGTACCGTCAAACTTCTCAATTCTTATCTTTTCTTCTTTCGCCATCTCTTTTACCTCGAGCTGAACCTGGCTCTAATACCAGTTGTTAGGAAAAATCCTATTCCCTAAGTGCACGAAATAACGTAAGAGAACGAAATAAAGAAGTACAAAACAGGAATAAGGACACAAAGATTTACGTGGGCATTCCCTCAACGCCTGGAGGTTAGCTGGGTATACCGAGCCTACCAGGCTTGTCCCAATCATCCCGGGCGTATAGGCGTATTAGTCTCCTGTCTTATTGGGCTTGCCCCCGGGCACCTATCAGCCCAGGCTTTCGCATATCCCTGGTCGTGCCCAAGCTTGTCCCCCTAGGCATCTATCAGCCTAGGCTTCCGTGTCTCCCCTGTCATGCCTGGGCTTGTCCCCGAGCACCTATCAGCCCAGGTCGGATATAGTAAATCGGACTCCAAATAGTCTAACATTGTGGAGCTAATGTGAATGCTAAGAATTGAGGGGGCTGTACGGCTCTGGACGTCTTGCAAGGCGACAATTAAGATATCAGGAATTTGTTGCGTCTTGCGTGAGCTCGAAGTGCTTTTTCTCTTCCTACAGTTACATCCTTTAATGATTTCTTGCGATCTCCTCTCTCATGCGTTGGCAATATTAAAATAGGCTTCTATCGTCAGGCAGGGAACCTAACAAATGAAATGCGCAATGCGCTACTGGTGGTTGGTCCACTGCTTGTAACAGTTAGCTACCAAGCAGCACTTAGCCCTCCTAGTGGCGCTTGGCAAGATAACTACAATCTCGGAACCGATCAGCTTATCAATAGCACTGCCCTGATTAATAGCAACAGTAGTGAAGTCGATCAAACCCCACACTAGGCCGAGAGAGTAATCATGGGCTATTGGGATTCATATGGCTTTTTCATTATTAAAAATATGACCTTTTATTTTGCAAACTATCTTCTAATCGTGCTTCTCCCCTATTTTCTTTCCGGGTTTATGTTCTTCCCAGTCCTCATGTACCTGCTTCTGAGCTACAATTCCGCAATGAACATAATACTTCCTTCAGCTAGTGGGATTGTTCTAAGTCAGCTAGTCATCCTTAAACTAGCATTTTTTGCATTGTATATTCTCCACAGGATCAGGAGCCTAAGAGAATTTAACGGGCCGGCTTTATATGGGTTCGGATTCGGTCCAGACCATATGGATCCAGACACATCTAGACGCACGGTCTGGATTGAATCCCACGAAATGGACGACAGAGAGGTCGCCACGTCATTTAATGAGGCCTCTCTATCGTCGGCTCGGCTTGGCTCCAGTCAGTGCGTGTGTTTCGTGTCCCCACATTTGTACTGGTCAAACCGCTACAATTTTAGACCGACCACACCTCCGATCACTACGGCGCGAACACACGATTTCAACCATTTTATTCCCATTTCAAAATCCTTCGACATTTTCAAAACTCATTTCACCCACCTTCTTCCCAAATCCCTACATTTTAGTTTCCAACCTATTTGAAAATCCCTCAAATCTCTCCCATTTTGAAATCCTTCAAATCCCACCCTTTTTTTAGTTTTCGTTTGAAGAGAGGAAGAAACTCCACATAGTGGGTAAAAGTTAAACAATCTGTCTGTATGGCCTCTCACTCGATTTACAAACATTTTTTGTTTGATTTTGTTTTCTGTTAGGTTTAGATCTTCTTGTCAAGAAAATGGGGATTTTGAGTTACTATAGTGGCCATATTAACGATAAACCCTATATAATTGTTATTTTCTTTGCTCTAGAAATTGCTGATTGTTAGGGTCACATTTTGGAGTTACTTTTATCTCATTTATCTGTTTCCTATGGACGTTGTTGTAGCTACATACATGGTTAGGGCTGTAATGTTTATTGTTTCCGGTGATAACTTGTGCATATTGTTTAACTTTTAGTTTGATAAGTATTATTTTTTATTGCTCTTTTAAGTGGGCATTGGGTAGAGTTTCCTTTTCATCCATGTTTTTCCATCTTGTCTTACTCTAGAATCCAAACCATAAACACTACAGATGAGGAGGAATTAGATACATTGGGTGTGAGTGAGTTTTTGATTGTGACATGCAATCTTTAAAAAAGGTGCCATAGCCAGTTGAAACGTCTCAACTCTACCCTCTGATTGAACAAATGAATTCATTGACGAATGGATACCAGTGCTATCTACCTTGTTAGTTGTTAAAAGTTCAATTTGAGACATTTTGGCAAGTAGCTCAAGGTTTTACTTGATTTGTTTTGCACACAAAGAAATTCATGTCGAATGTTCCATGCCATACATGTGGTGCTAATACGAGTTCCTAAGGTTATAAAATCATTGTTTTGGTATTGGCATCTTGTTTAAAGCACTCTCTGCCCTTAAAGAAGATAGTTCTTCCAAGTGGTATTTTGAAGCTACTTATCCAAGAGCACTATCAATTTACCCGGGGTTAAAAGTAATAGTTTTTCCAAGATGATTGAATTTTTTGGAAATTGTTCTCTCTTTTCACTTTTGCTTTGCCTTGAAGTGTAGCTGTGTATCTTTCGTGTATTTATTTCCGTCAAAGCGTAACATTTTTGTTTGAATTTAATAGTATGTACATATATTTGCAACTTGTTGGAAACTTATCTGCAAGGTCATGATTGTACACTAGTATTGTCTTCGTTTAACCATGCATGTAGCGCTGATAAATCTGCAAAAATTTATTATGAACACAGAAAAAATTGGAGACAACGCCTAGGATCAAGCGTTGTGCCAGGAAGTGTAAGAATACGGCATCATTTTCGAGGCCGAGGAGAGAGCTGCTGGAAAGTGCAGACCTCACTAATTTTCGAAATGATGATTGTGCAACAGCATTTGATACGGATTTTGCCAAAAGGACGGTGATTCGAGGAAGGAACATAACACTCGACCTGATAGGTGAGTTAGATCTCTATGGCCATTTCCAATTTCAAGGGTTGGAAAATTTGTGTGAAATGGGTAGATATGTGTACCTAAAGTATGTTAGACAATTTTTTGCCAACATGACATGGACCAGGGACGTAGATGGTCTTACCATTAGGAGCTTAGTGGGTAGGAAGCTCGTTGAGCTTACTGTTGAGAAGTTAAGTGAGATTATGAGGATCCCTTGTCGCAGGGAGCATGTATATGAGCAAAAAGTTAGGCCTCAGGAAAATAAGTGGGACTATTGGGATGCTAGTAGGTTTCTTTTGGATTTGGATGATGATGAAGATGCCCTTACACATTTTCAGGCCAAAGACCTTAAGTTGTCTCTTAGGCTTCTCCATCTCATTTCAACCTATAACTTTCTACCTAGAGGTGGTCATAGAGGAGTGGTTACGTTTATGGACGTTTATATGCTTGAGCATCTCGTGAACCATAGGTTCATAAATCTACCTTTTATCATGTTGGAGCATATGGTGTTTGCTCGTGAGCATAACAAAGTCCTCTCCTATGGATTGATTTTTACCAAAATTTGTAACCACCATGGAATTCGCATGGATATGAGGGAGGTCGACGCACCACTTTAATCTGATGCTTTTAACTTCCAAACATTGAAGAAGATTGGTTATAGGAAAAACTCGAGGGGAGAATGGGTTCGTAAAGCCAATTGTGGCGAGGATAATTATAGTGACAAGAGTGCAGAAGTTCTTCCTCATTCCTCGACTACTCATGAGCAGTCTTCTTCATCCAACACGGCTTGGCAAGATTCTATAGAGAGTCGCATTGAATCTTAGAACGTGGCTAGGAGCAAATTCTCGACAGCACTAAGAAGTTGCAAGACAGCATTAATAAGTTGCAAGAGAGCTTTGAAAAATATTTCCAACCTCGTAATTGATCATTGAGTATTTTTCCACCAAATCTCACTTAGTTTTGTAGTTAGTTACATGAAATCTTTTCATTTGTTTGTGATGGTATATGATTGTCCAACTATATGGTGTTGCAGGCACAAGATTTCAGAAACGTAATTCAACATAAAGATGTGCTTCCAGAACATGAATATGTATAAGTTTATATATGTCAGTAGTAGATTTGTTAGAGCAAATTTGTTGTTTATGTGTAAGTATATATATGCCAGTAGTAGATTTGAACTAAAATGAAGTTTTTTGGGTTCAAGTAATGAATATGTACCTAGGCTATTTTTTTTTCATGGATTTCTATTATATCCAATCTGTAAGAATTGGAAATGAACGATAGAAAAATGTTGAGACTGAATGCTTAAGTTTTTCATTCAGATTAGGCAAAATTATAGAGCAAAGCTACTCGGGCAAGATTTTTCCAACATGCTTAAGCCTCTTCAGAGCTAAACACCACTAACGGAAATAGGGTCCAGCTCCTCGGGCTGCTAGTGCTTTAAATAATTTGAAATATTATATAATTAGTGCTTTAAAACAATCTTATTACATCCAATTAGCATATTCTACTAGGTCTGGAAATTGCTGGATTTTCCAAGGAGCTCCGTGCGTCAGTGGTCTGGAAATTGCTGGAAATCCAGAAATTTCCGCGCGAGCAGACTGGCTCTCTCTATCCTGGAATTCCAGGTCGTCCCGCGAGCAAGGAGCCCTGGAATTCCAAGTTCGAGGTTGTCCCGCGAGCAAGGAGACCTGGAATTCTAGGTCATCCCGGGCACAAATCCTAGAAATTCCAAGGCTCCTCGAGCACAATTCAAGGGTTCTCTCTACCCTAGAATTCCAGGGCGCCCCGTGCATAAGGCTTGGAATTCCAAGCCTCTCCGCTCGCTGGACCCTGGAATTCCAAGTCTCTTTGCGTGCAACTCCCTGAATTTCTAGGGCGCCCCGTGCGTAAGGCTTGGAATTCTAGGCCTCCCCGCTCGCAGGACCCTAGAATTTCAGGTCTCCCCGCGCGCTAGTCCCTGGAATTCCAAGTCGTCCCGAACGCATGGCCTGGAAATTCCAGGCCAGGGGATGCCAGTTTTCTAGAAATTGCTGGAAATTCAGTAATTGCCGCTCGACCAGGCTGGTGCACGGCGTTTTAACCTGCCGGGTGTCTTTCAGAAACCTGTACTTGGTAAGCAACCATTGTAGTGCAATATGAAAGTTCCATATGACATTGTTTTCCAAGCTTAAGTCAATCAGGCGTCTCCCAGTTTATCATCTGACTGGAGGTTTACATAGATCTCTATCCACTTTATAAGAGTTTTATCTGAAAAAGGAACATCCATCCAAGAAAAAGAAATCCGCCAAACTTACATAAAACAAAAAACAAAACATAAGTCACCAAAGAACTTATATCCAAAAAACATAACTTCTTTTCCAAAATATGAAATCTGCCAACATGCTTTATGTCTCCCCACCAAACAGCACTACTGTCAAGAAAAACAGAAAAATGATCAGTTAACAAAATATGATCACCAAATCAAAAATTTTAATGAAATATTCACATATAGTATTCTACCACAAAGGGATATTCTAGAAGTCTTCGAGGCTCCTAAAACGTCCACATTGTGATTGATCCTTATCATCGCTCAACCCCTGCAAAGAAATAAAATAAAAAGTGAATACGAAGAGAGACTAAGTTATAAAAATTGAGAAATGGAGCTCGATAGTACCTCTAGCTCATTCTCTAAATGTAAGTGACGAGCGACTGGTTAGGATAATGTGCCAATGGTACAATTGCCCCGCGACGGCTTTCTTAGTTCAATCGCGTTTTTCAACCGTTTGTTGCCTTGGTGCTTGGGCTATCTTGCCTTGAACCCCTTTGCAGTCGCAGCTAGGGTGGCTAGAGATTCATCTCCCATTTGTGCTTCATGTGTAGCTTCTGCATCGCACATTTGTGTGGAGGGTGTTAGCTTCCCAAGCTCATTGATCATACCATCGTAGTAACGTTGGAAGACCTCCCACGCTTCTGGCGTATCTGCATATTTCGATAGAGCAGAGGAGTAGAGATTCATGTATCTCCTGTGGTTGGCTAGTCTCTCTAAATTTAGATCACCCTGTGTGCTTGGAATGGATCTCCAAACCAATGTTGCCCTTGCGTTTCTCGTCCACCGTTCAAGAATGTAGACTTCAGGAATTCTGAAGCAATTCAGCCTCTATCTCAATACCTAGATGATGTGGCAGCAGATTATACCAACAAACTCGAAGTATCTACAACTATATTTATGAAGCTCATTTGTGGTAGTGACAACATGTCGCTTAGCCATTGAACATATATGTGATGGGTGCCGACTGCAAACATGTAGATAAGCCTCTTCAGAGCCAAACACCTCTCTCTGATGATTAAAACAAACCCAAAAAGAATTTTCCAACTATTCTAAAAAAAGTGCCAAAACACTTGGGGTGTAAATTTCAGATGCGTTGATACATATCGGGTCCTCCACCCTTAAAATAGGCAACTTGTCGAGCATCTGAAAGTTAGATTTAAGCTCATTGTACCGCATGTCATCAATTGCTTGTTGAAAATATTGGAGAAATCTGGCCATGTTCATTACAAACTTCAAACAGTGACGCAAGGTTGCATTGAAGCTTTCACTTAATTGTGTAGTCCTCTTACCTGCGCAAAAAACACTTCTAACATAGGTTGAGGCCCACATCTCACGTTTCTCATATATCTTTTGCAGCCACTCGTTGTCATAGAGATCGTGAACATCAATCATCTTAAACCAAGCAGGCTCAAAATTGTCCACGTCACTATCAAAAAGAAGTCTAGCCCAATCTCTCTTGAATTCTCTGTCGCCAAACAAAGAACCAAGATTCTTGAGTGCATTTTGGTGAATATGCCATACACAAAGGAAATAACGTTGTTTGGCAAGGCATTGAGAATTGCAGTAAGCATAGCTACATCTTGATCAGTAAAGAGAGATTGAGGTGCCTTTCCGCCCATACACTCGACAAATGTCTTGAACAATCACTGGAATAATTGAGCAGTCTCATCAAACAATAGGCATGCCCCGAATACTACACTCTGTCGATGATGATTCACTCCCACAAATACATCTAGTAGTCGGTGCTCATCGTTTGTCCTGTACGTAGTATCAAATGAAACAAAGTCGCCAAAGAGTGCATAGTCATTTCGCATGTCGTGGTCAGACCAAAAGACGTTGGTCATGCGATCATTATCGTCCAACATAACCTTGAAGAAAAAATGAGAATTTTGATCGTACTGATTGCCAAACCAATTTAAAAGAACATCACATACCCCAACCTCCATGGTTTTACTTCTTCTACAACTCAAATAGTTTTTCAGGTCCATTCGAGTGAATCCCAACTTTTCTTTACCCCCTGCCTGAGCTTCCATTAAATCATGTGCTAGCTTCGACCGAATCCCAACTCTCTCTGCATCATCAACCTCGAGGTGTTGTACTTCATTAATACTTCTATGTGAACGAAGTAAGTGGGCTTTCGATGGCGTAGATAGTTCATGGTTATGTTGTGCACACCAATCAAACGTGCAATACTTCCCACTCGGGTGCTGCTGGACGGTGAAACAAGCAAGACACCCGGTCCTTGTATTTTGTCGTTCCTTTTGTACTGGCACCTGGGCATCTTTTGTTTTTCTAAATCATTGTTTGCTTTAGACAAACATTCTACTTGTAACGTATCCTGTTTCTTTGTTCTTGCGTGAGTCATTCTTGCGGATGCTAAACTCAGCACTAATTGTATAACTGTTGTACCAGTCGTATGCTTATTCGTAATCTCTAAACTCTAAGGTCTAAACATTTACGACGTTCCCGTTGTCTGCTTGAACCATATCAGCTGTTCAATCCAACCATACAAACCATACAAATGAGACATATAAAAAATTGTTGACTGAGAGACCAAAGAAAAAACATGACTCACCATCTGGGTTGGCTGTGTTACTAGACCCTCGCCTATTAATATTTGGGAGAATGTTGCAATGCATCTCCGCCATCTATAAACTTGTTTAATTTAATACCTATATATCAGTAAAAATCATACACTATTTCCTATAAATAATTTATTACACCTGCATATTTGAACCTGCACATCAAAATTTTCAAAAGCAATTCATGTTTGTTTAATTCTATTGATTTGGACATCAACCCCTTGATAAAGCTAAAGTACAAAATTCATTCATATGTACAAGTTTTACACATCATTTTCAATTGGCAGTTTAGACCACTAGCGTTAGACCACAATTTCATTCACAATAAACCATTTCAATTGGCAATTTAGACCACTAGCGTCAGACCACAAATTCATTCACAATAAACCATTTTAAAGTTAGACCATTAGCATCAGACCACATATGTTTAAATGGACCACGATCCTCTGCAATTCGGGTGATCGAATTGCAGTGCAATTGTGAGAGAAAGTGGTGGTCCTCGACCGGAACCCACACCTGCCCGGGCACCCCTTTGCCCGGGCAGGTGTGGGTCCCGGTCGGGACCCACCACTCTCTCTCACTCTCTCTCCAGAATTGCACTACAATTCGGTCACCATTGCAGGCAATCTGAATCCTCTTTAAACAATCACACTTTTAAGTGTCACATCATACAGACAAAAAGCATCAAACTTTCTGTCTCTCTCTCTTTACTCTCTTTTTCGTAGCTAATAGATGAATACAAACAATAAGCTACAAACAAAAAAATCAATATTTACTCGGATTCTCTCTTTTAAATGAATACAAAAAAATCCACTAATTCTTTCTCTTTAAGTGAATATATACAAACTAAACGAGACAAAAAGTTTATACCAACAAGCTAAACATATACTTTTGAAACTCACCCAAAGAAAAGGAGAGAATAACTTCGAAGCAAAAACAATGGAACCTTTTAATCCTTTTTGCTTTTGTCTAAGTCTAGGGATTCGGAGGTTAGGGATTTTGAAATGAGATTTCAAATGGGTGTTTTGGGAATAAAATGGCTGAAAACACGTGTTCACGCCGCAGTGGTCGGAGGTGTGGTCGGTCTTAAATTGTAGTGGTCCTACCGGTACAGATGTAGGGACAAAAACACGCACGCTGACAGGAGCCAAACTAAGCCAACGATAGAGAGGCCTCATTAAATGACGTGGCGGCCTCTCTATCGTCCATTTCATGGGATTCAATCCAGACTGTGGGTCTGGATGCGTCTGGAGCCGTACGGTCTAAACTGAATCCAAACCCACTTTATATAGGCTAGGGGGTACTAACGTCCCTTTCGAGTTGCTCATGTAGAAGTCAGCTTGTTTCAAATGGCGGAGCAATGGAAACATGAGGGAAACAAAGTCAGCTTGCTTTCTTCTGTATTGTCGAATTTTGCTTTGAATCATAGCCGGTTACCCCCACCCCCTGGTTTTTTAAAATGTAATGTTTATGCAGCCATTTAACTTTTGCTGTCTCTTTTAGAGACCACGCTGGCGCCCTCTGTTTTATCTACACGAAGCGTTCATTGGCATGTACTCCCATGGTTGTTGAATGTTAGCATTGAGATATGTTTTCATGAACAATTTGTGATAGAACTGTTGGGCTCTTAGGATCTTCCACATGTACAATTCTATTGCTTCTAACCCCTGATATCAAATCGTCACCTGATGTAACAAACTCCTCATCTCTTGATTGTCGTCTGGCACGACACGGCCAGCGGGTTCAAATCCATTGAAATTTTTCTACAATATTGTCACTCAACAATATAACCTATCTCATGATTATTCTAGACAACTGGTTTTTAGGTCATATTTCTAACACTCTTCTTCTTCTGCTACTTAATTTCAACAGCAATCATACTGTCTGTTTTGAGCATGTTCGTTTCAACGGTCTACTTTGTTATCCTTTCACCTCTGCTTTTGTTGCTTGTTGCAGTGCAGTTTCAGAGAACTGTATAACAGATAAGCGCGCTGTCTATTTAGAGGAATCCCGCGAGATTGGTAGATCCAAGGCTAAGCAGCTGTTAATTCGTTCATCAAAGAAAAAATATTTCTTGTGAAAACTTTAAGCTCAAGCTTGGATCTGTGCACATTCGAGAGTGTTGATAGACGCGATCATTCACTAGTAGCCTCACCACCTCTTAACTTTCCTTGGTTTATTTTTCTGTGCATTTCTTTTTTGCCGCATGTTTCTTTTAATTGCGTCTGTAATTAAGGGCCTCTTATGACTACCTCATGTTATTAGTAGAATATTTACGGTTTTGTAAGCAATATGTTGGTGATGTAAAACAAGAAGGTTTTTGTTGTCAAACATGGAATTTCATATTTTCGTTTATTAATATTTCCTAGCTACGTAGAATAGTTTTGTAGGGTTCATATATATATGAACCTATGGTCATCTGGGACAGGCTAAAGTGCAATCCACAGCCCAGCCTAACTAAAGGTTCACCCCAACACCTGATCTGTTAGAAGATAAAAAATAATGAAAAAAAAAATCACATTTTGCATCTTTTGAGTGCCACCGTTTTTAAACTTATATTATAAATTATCAAACTCGAAATCTTACACCTCTAGGGGCCAACAAATCATTAAAAAAAAAAAATCAAAATTAAGATCTCATGGTTAAAATGAGAAGGAAAAAAAAAAAAAAGATTTCGTGCTACTGTTAAATTATAATATAGAGATGCAAATTGTAAATTTATTGAAAGTGCAATAATATTGTAGTATCAAATTTGATAGTTTAAGGTGTAAATTGTAAGGAAGTGTGATAATTATATCTATGTTCCAAAGTATATTTTTCTCAATTATATATATATATGAAAATAAAATCATAACACATGAATTAACACATTGTATATATATGTCTCCTTCGTTGTATGGTTGCATAGAAAGGACAAGAAAAATAAAAAGAAACGAACCAAGAACTCAATTAATTAAGCAGGTTTTTATTCTTGTGCTTTTTGCATTGTCTTCGACATCAAGAGACAAAGCCACCTCCCAATTTGCCTACAGTTCGAGGCTTCGTCGTTCTTGCATGAGGCGATTAATATTCAATCATGTTTGGTGTTCTAATAGATACTCTTCCGTTCTTAATTTCCCTGGTTTTTCTCCTCGAAGTAACGCCGTATATATGAGAACCAAAAAAAAAGAGTCCAAATTCGTCTTACAGAGATTTCTAGGAAGTCTCGTACCGTTGGCCAAAGGCGGCTGAAGGATAAAACACAAGTGAGGTGGAAATCAGTTGCAGTCAGTATATATCTTAAATCAAGTTCAAGTCCATGTCATTCCAACCAAAAGAAAAGTGTCTTCCCTCAGCTTCTAGAGAGCGAGACTCCTTCTCTCTAGACTTTTTTCTCCTTTTCATCTTGAGAGTCCATTCTCCTTCTCTCCTTGGCCAGTGGGTGTGGTTTTATACCCACCCACTTCCCCGTTGTCCCCTTGCTGGTCTCCAGCAAGGTGGTGTATATATTGGGTTATGCTTTGTTATTTCTTTGTTTTTTATGCAGATTTGAGATTTTTTCTCTGATGAGCTCAGGTGGTTTCTACTGACCTTTGTGAAGCTGCAACAAACACGCGCCCTCTAGCCAGATCCATCAGCCACTGCTCTTCATCCTCCACTGTGTCTGGCAGCTCGGTGTCGGTGTGTGGCTCTCACAAGCCTCCACCTTCGGTAAGATTCACTTGTTGCTTCGTCTTTTGCTGGGAGCCACTATTGTGCGTCTCCTTTCTCGACCGGTGCTGGCATAATCGATTCCGAGGAGAAGTGGGATCGAGGTAATATGGAATGCATCCTCTCTTCCGGCGACCAGCTTCGCCTCTAATTTCTATCCTCCCTGTGGGTTTGGGTCTTTGACCCGTTTGTAGTTGTTATGGTTTATGGTTGTTTCAGGCTGCTTGTGATGGACCTTTGGTCCTTTTGCTCTTACGTAACGGGCTCTCTGCCCTTGGTCATGTTGTCGGCCCTTTAGATCCTTTATATTGTGCACCTTCATTTTGTAATCTCCCTTGTTCTGCTTCTCTATTTAGTTTCTGGTTGTATTGTTTTCTTCGTAGTTGAATGATATTTTCTTTGCTTAGAAAAAAAAATATGTGTGCAAGTCCATGTCCTAAACTTGGAAAAGAAGAAGGTTCAGTCCAGAAACCTTAAACATGACTAAAGCGTAAGTCCTGATCATATGAGCTTGATGCTTCTACTAAATTACAGCTCCAACATTCCGGTAGCAGCACTACTATCAACCACAAAGAACTCCAAATGCAAAGCCCAAACCCAAAGCAAACGCAACCAAAGGGAACATCCTAGCTAGTTATCGATTTCATAAAACTAGTACAACTTATAAGCTCATAGACAGTATATGAAATCAAACAAGCATCAATTCAAATTTCCTCCATGGCATGCAATGAATCTGATCGGAAGGCTTCTTTGACGTGTATCTAGACACTGTTCAGCTCATGGGCAACCCCTGCAGTAGTCCCAGTACCCTGCCAGTTTGCGTATTTCCCATTTCTTCAGCCACAAAACAGCTTCAACAGAAATCCATAGAACGTATGGAATAAGACCTACGTCTGTAGCAAGTGCTAAAGTAGCGTAAGGAAGTATGATCGATGTCGAGACAAAATAGCAGACCAGCAGGAAAGAGAGGAGTGTTATGAACCCCCAACTGATTACACTAGGCCGAGGGAGTAGAAGGACCAGTAGGAAGAATCCCGTGTGAAAGATTAGGCTATTAAGAATGAAAAAAATAAATGAAGTGGAAATGCCCATCATTACTTGCCCGGGCTGGTGTGGGGAGGCTGTGGTAGTTTGCTGTTGGGTACTAGTACTGTCATCTTGCCAAACTCCTCCAGGGGGGCTGAGCACTGCCTGGTAGGTAACTGTTGCAAGAAGTGCGCCAACCACCAACAGCGCATTTTGCACTTCACTTTTTAGGTTTCTGACCTCCACATGGCGGGCCCTGAGACTATTGCAAACCCATCTGATGATAGAAAAAATAGTACCTTCGCCCTTACGCAACAAATTCCTGATCTCTCGATTGTCGACAGCAGCTTGCACGACATTCGGGACACCCAGGACATCCAGCGGGGTCAAATTCATTTTATTCCTGATGTTCACATGGACGAGACAGTTCACTATTAAGAATCGCACCTCCTGCTGATGTAAAGATATATAATTAGTCAATATTCCATAAAATAAATTGAAAACATTTCAAAATATTAAAGTTAAAAGGATAAGAACATTGCATATATAAACCTGGCAAACCTTGATGGCTGATGTAAATCATTCGAGGGCATTTTAGCCTTTTACAAAATAAGATAAACCAATATTACTCCGAATATCATTATCCCTGTTTAATATGAAACATGGATAGAGGGGACTCGCCTGCGTAAGATTCTGTTGTACAGCAATGTGCAACAGAGTATTACCTTCCTCGTCCTGATCGTTCAGATAATTTCGTAATACCGAGAATAAGCAAAACGATCTGGCGGCCAGGAACTTAAAAGCAACGAACCTGCGGTGTTTCAGGGCAATGTGGAGAGCAGTCTCCCTTTGAATTGTCACATCGAGAACAGACTCGGGGCACACTTCCAAAACTTTTGCCAAAACTTGGAGGTCTCCTATTTCAGCTGCATAGTGCAAAGAAGTCATACCCCCCTTTCCTTTGACACGGATAGCTGGAGCGCCAAGTTTTGTATTCACATCGAATAGCTGGAGCGCCAGTTGTGTATTCTTCGCTCGCAAGGCAAGGTGCATGGGAGTGAGACCCTCTTCATTAAGCTTCCTAGCAAATGACGGCTTCAAAATCATGATCTCCCCGGCAAAATGGGTCTGCCCTGCAGATGCAGCAGCGTGTAAAGGAGTGTGGACACATGAAAACTTATCGATGTTGTCCAAAACTTCTATATCATTCTCTATCAACTGGTACAATACGTCAACATCTCCTCGCTCAGCAGCTTCCGTCAACCTCTTATCCATTTCGAGTAGTGGTAGGTGGTTAAAAGAAATGGTCGAGCTTTAAAATGCCGAAACTGAGGAGGGTGGCTGCAAGTTTGAGGAGAGTTTTCGAAAATCCCCGTCTTTTATGGTAGTTAGGATTGGGACAGCTTGCACTTTGATCACGGCCACGATGTAGACATATATAAGCTTTTTCTTTTCCAACTTTAGGGCTTGGGGTCACAGTTTACTCCTGGTCAGGGTGGACATAAGCTTTTTCTTTCCCTAGCTTTGCGCTTTAACTACGTACGTCCGGCTAAAATTTTTTACTGCATGCATTTCCATCTCGATTTCGTTCATCCGCCCTTTATCTCCCTTAGCCCGAGTTAGCCGACTGCACGAATTATGTTGTAAAAAATCTTCCTAATTTAATCAGATTGGACTTAAACACTTGAGATCAGTACCATTAAAGTCTCATCAGGAAATCTAATCAGAGTTTTTCAGAACCCCAAACAGCAAATCCACGTGAACTTTTCTATTTTTATATATACATTTTCCTTGAGATTTTACTCTTGATATGGCTTCATCAGTTACCCTTTATAGGCTTCCTCCAGGTTAAAGAATCCACGTGAAGCACAATGGCATTTTCTTTTCGAACCATTCTCTCATGACTTGACTTTCGCTTTTAGTCTTGTTTCAGATTTTCCGTAACGAATCTTTGGCTTTTGTCCGGTTTAAGATTTCGAAGCTTCTTATTTTCCAATTACAATGATATTTTCTCTTGGAATCGCAACACTGGACTTATATATAATTCGCTTTAGTCGTATTATAGAAAAGCTTCTTCTTTTTTAATTTATATATATATATATATATATATATATATATATATATATATATATATATATATATATATATATATATTATAAATGTAATTTTATATTGATAAAATAAGATGATACAGAAAGTCATGATCAGGTAAATGACTTTAAAAGTACCTACATTCATTCCAACAAGCATGCATCTACATTCATTAGAGTTTGAGAACACGAAAAGTACTAAAACGAGAAAATCAAAGACATTATTAATGATAATTTCTTTTCGATCCGTAGGAGTACTTGACTTTCGCTCTAATCCTTTTTAAGATTTCTGAAGGGAAGCTTAATTCGTCTTTTCCAAGTAAATTGGCATTTTTCTTTTCCAATAGTAGGACTTAACTTTCTCTCTTTCGTCCTGTTTAAGATTTTCGTAGGACTTAACTTTTACTTTAATCGAGTACTTTAACATGAACAAAGCCAGGATTTACCCCTACAAGTAGGGGTGGACAAACTACTGACGGTGCAGTTTAACCGTTATCGCCACCGCTTCTAACACCGTTTCCCAGCAATATCAATAGTGGTACCTGAGAAAACTTGGAGATCTCGGCAATGGCGGTGGCCCTGCTATCACGCGTGGGGACACTGCCGCCACTGAGTTTTTTATTTCATTTTTTGAAAAAAAAAAATTTAACCAAACGACGTTGTTTCTGATTAATGAGAAATGACATCGTTTTGATTATTACAAAGTTTTTAAAAAAAAATAGCACCTTCAAAACGAATCTTTTTGAAGCTGACCCTAAATTCCCTAAGGCTAAAAAAGCATTCGACCCTCTCCCTCTCTTTTTCTATTCATAGCTGATGCTCAGCCCCTGCCCCCCCCCCCCCGCCCTCAATTTTCCCTCTCCTCCTCAGTTCGCCACAGCCCCCAAGCGAGCCACCATCTAGCCTGAAGTTGCAATCGGCCCTCAATTCTCCTTTTCTCTCTCTCTCCCTTGTTGTGTGTCTCCATGTCTCTCTCCTTCTCCTTGTCTATTGTAGTGTAGCCCAAACAGTAGCCACAACCGCCAAGAGCGGTTATCGCTCTTGGCAATTGCGGTTGGGGGCACAACCGCCCCCATTAGTATCACTACACAGCCATACTAAGGAGGGCTAAAGATAATTTTTGCTTGAAATTAAGAAATCTTAATAGCATATGCAATAAATAAAATCTTCAAATTATCATTATAAAACAAAATAAGAAAAGTCAAAGTCTCACAACATACTTTAAAACTTAAAAAAGGAAAAAAAATTATAAACTATAACTTAAGTGTAAAAGTCAAAATTTTATCAACTATGCTAATTGAACTTGACGTTCATTCACGAGTAAAAGTCATCAATTATTATATCATTACTAAAACCTTCTTCAATTTTTTTTCAATGTAAACAACATGATAATCTGCAAGAAAGTCATCTTTTGTCTTATTTCGAAGTCTTATCTTCATAATGTTCATCGTTGAAAAAGCTTGTTCAGTAGTTACTGTTAAAACTGAAATAGTTAAACTAGTCAAATCAATCTTTCAACAAAATAATAAACTTCTAATTTCTAAGTTTTTACCAATGCTTAACACGAATCATAAATAGTAGACAGATTTTATAATACTGGATGATAATGCACCTCATACTCGACGTGTTGCAACTGAAATCTCAAAAGAATTTTTTCTTGCTCATTAAAAACTCAAAAAGATTACGTGTCAATGTCAAATGGTTGATAATTATTTATAGGATTCAAAGAATCACTAAGAATAAAAACCTTCATTGTCTTTTCATTAAACCTGCTATTTAAGTCTTGCAATTGAGAACTGATAGTAGTAGTAGTAAATATGTGTATTTAATCATAATGCTCTACTGTGACTTGTTCTTGTGATAGAGTAATAATATTTTAATTACATAATAATAATTAAATATAATAATATTTAGAAAAAAAAATTTATATGCAAGGCAAAAAATTTATTGTACTCCAAACATTGAGTATGAATTTTATATGTATTTAGGATAAAATAGTAGAAGAGAGAGAGAGGAAAGATAGCTGATTGAGAGAAAATAGAGTAAATAGTGAGAGGCATGACCCGTGATACGTGGCACTACCGGCACAAATGACCCACAAGAACATGTGAACTCCATTAACCGTATTGCTACTGGCCGAATAAGAACCACACATGTAGAACGACTTACATGCCCGACACGTAACAAGTATACTTTCACATGCACTTCTAATTGAATTGTCATCTGTAGGCCTGTGCAAAAACGACCGTGGTTGTTGCTTTTATCTCACCAACATCGGCATCAGGAACCGTGGAATCGGCTGTTACCGGTGATTTTACCGTCATCACTAATTAGTTATAAAAGGTCTGTTAATTTTTTTAAAACATGTAATTTAGATCTTTTAACTTTCTTAGTGATGTGAGGGTTATGATTTAAAAAAATAATTAAGAGTGTACAATAAATTTTAAATGATCTCACAATTTAAATATTATTTAAGTCAAAGATATTTCATACAAAATAGAATTCTGGGAACTAATTTATAGGAGCATCTAAAAAAAATCTAGTGTGGTATATATCACTCTTTAGAGCATCTGTCATCGCACCTTCAAGGCACAGTAATCGATTTTGTTAGTGATGATATTTACAATAATTATTAAACAGTAATCGTTTAAACTGTGTAACCGTTAGGTCGAAAAAAAAATATTTTTTATTTTTTATTTTTTTTAATTATTTTAACTGCTTTCTTTGAATTTTTTGCACCATTAAAACCATTTGATCATTTGTTGGTTTAATAGTATAAGTTTCTTTTATTATTTTAATAATATAAGTTTATTAGTTTATTATTTCAATTACAACATTTCAATAACTATTAACTATGCTGCAAATACAATATTTCAATGCTGCAAACTTAACACATTCATTTACAGACGGGCTTTCAGTTTTACAAGCGACAAAAATGATATTTAATCCATAGACAAAGAGTTATCAAACGGATTTAACCAAAAAAATAAAAAAAAACAAAGAGCTATCAAACGGCCAAACCCATCTCACAAGATTACCGTGAACATACAGTCAAACGACTCAAACCCATCTGACGCTATTTATTAGTTATAGTAACTTTATTAGTAACTTTACAGATCACACTATTCACACTGAACAAATACAACGCCCAATGCTCAAAAAGACGAGAAAAAAACAAACTTCAACAAACCAAACGCCAAACGGTGAGGTCCAGACTCAGAGGATATACATTTCAGGCGGAGGCTTGCTGGAGACTCACGGCGAGTTTGCGACGGCGTGCTGGTGGCCCGACCGCGAGCTGGGCTGTGGACATTGCAGGGCTGTCTTTTAAGAAAAATGAGGTCTTAGCAAAAACATAAAAAGACGCATTTTATAATAAATTATAAATTAATATATTAAATATAAAATATAATAAATTTTAGTTAAAAATTATTCTTCTTACTTTTTGAGATGCGAAATTAATTATTAAAATTTTGTATTCAAGATTTGTTAATAGATTATTTTCAATTAATAATATAGCTAATCTATTTAATCTTTCTTACGTCCTAATAGATGTTAGACATGATTTTATTAGTTTTAATTTAAAAAAATAATAATAATAATAAACATAAGAATGAAATTAGGATATCAATTGATAAGTGAGTTATAAAGAATGAAGGGTAAGCATTAAGAGTAAAAAGATAAAGAAAGGTTGGGGAGGAGAATAGTGAAAATAGTAATAAAGTAATAATTAAGAAATTGCTAAAAGTGGAAGTTCTTTTTTTTTTTAGTTTTAAAATTAGAAGTCTGATAGTCTTTTTTGAATTTTAAAATTAAAAATTATCTTTTTTAAAATTTTGAATTATGTTTTTATTTGTATTAAATGAGAATTTCAAAATGTTTCAGGATATTTTGAGACCTATTTTTTTTATTAAATTAAAATATTTAAATTGAAGAACTATAATCTCTTACCTATTAAATAAAATAGAAAATTACTATTGTTGAAGTCTCGAGTAATCGCTTAAAGATGTTTGCATGGTCATTTGGGCCAGGACACTAGTGCGATCCATAGTCCACTCTAGCTGAAGGTTTCGCCCAATTTCTCTGCTCCTAAGATAAGTATATGACATTAATCTGAGACTCGCCGTCAGTCGTCACCGCCTTGTATTTCTCGTTCCCTGTTTGGTTGGTTAGAAACTGCGAGAAATAAAAAACAGAAAGGAACCAGAAGTTCGAGTCTCGGATTTTTCTTCCTTTGTTCTCTTCTTTCCAGCGCTTTCCGATTCCGAGAGGGAAACCCACCTCTCCAATTGCGCGCAGTTCGAGTATCCGGCTATATTGGGGTCAATTAATTTTGCATCAATTTCCAGCTCTGCATAAGAATTCAGTTTTTTTTCCGGGGTTTTCTCGTCGGCGAAATTCAGTATGAGCAAAAGCTTTTGCTTCCTATTAGAATGTTATTACCTTCGTTCGCTGTTTCTGGTTTTTGTTAGCTATCGTTTCGGTGATGTAATGCATTTTTGTTCAATAACGTGAATTCAAATTTTTTTTATTTTTTCATTTATTATTGACTTTGAAAGTGGGTTTTTCTGAGCTTATGTATCTGCTAATTTGCCTTGTAGAATTGCCGTTAAGGGTTCTGATAGAATTTGATTTGGTTCTACAATGCGCGGACAATGCTTATCTCATATAGGAAAATGAAATTTCCTAGCTTTAACTAGGGAGGAAGACCCTTGGCTTAGTTTCAAGTTCTTTTGACTTTTCAATTTTAGGGACTTCAGAACTCCAATCAATAAAATCCGGTTTTGAGGTTTGATTGTGACAACTCCTTTAAAGCAAAACTTTGGGATTTAATTGGAAGCTTGATGAGATCAGTCATGCATAAGGGCACAGGTGTAGAACTTCTCCTGTCTGTATGACTCACTGGAAATTTCCTTCCATTTCTTTGACTGGCTTTATTTATGTGATATATGACTTTCACACTTCTTATTGTGTTTTTTTTGTCATTGCACAAGCAATTTTGGAATATAGAATTGTGTGTGTTTGTTTTTTTGGCGTATAACTTAAAGGAACAAAAGTCAGCTGCGTTTTGGATCATCTGATTATGGCTTGCCAATCTTAGGAATGCCAAAATTAAGGCTTGTCATCATCGATTTATTTCTTTTTCCAGATGTTGCTTTTGTCAGTGTGTACCCTTGATTTATTCTATAAATTCAACTACTATTTTGTCATGATATACATCTTGCTCTGATGCAAACAGCTATTTTTCAGATTGTTGCTCCACAAAAATTCAGTTGCCGATGTTGACTGCAAACATTGTTGCCACCTTGCCTCAATTTCCACTAGGTATGTATGATGACACCTTCCGTAGTTTAGAATAAAAATAGACAGATTTTGTATGCATTCTTTAGTTTCTGTATCTGCAAAATATAGTTTTTTTTCACCTAAGTGGATGCAATAACTGACTGAAATATGAGTTAGATTGTGTGTGTAAACTACATGTGCACTATGTCCAAATGATGACCAAGGTTTGTATGTAGGTTCCATCACCTTGCATAACAATCTTGTAGTTGCAGTTTGGTTTCATGACAACTTTTGTGGACTTGTGAAGATTTTTACACCTGCATGCACAAATGTAATCTTTGATTACAGAAAGCGGGAGTGAAATCAGATTTTTTTTTTTTTTTTTGTTTTTCAGAGTGAAGAGTACTACCATTGTATGGATGGCCTGGTTCCTCTATCTTGCAAATTTCTTTGTGTTTCGTCTGTAGGCTACTCGACTGCAAGCCAAAAAACAATTTGTCCTTAGGGTCACACTCTTGTGGAATTGTGTAAACATTTCCGGGAAACTTGTAGCTGCACCATTCTTTGTTCCTCTTTAGCTTTGCTGCAGAGATTGCATGACAAATGTATATTTATATGAGAGGGCTAGGTTCATCCAAGTCTCAGGCAAATCTAATCAAGTTTCATCTGTAAGTGTTTTGCTTGATTAGGATCAATTAATGATGAAGAGGCACAGGAGAAAGGGGATGAGGGGGAGAGAGGATTTTTTTCTTTACTAGAGGTGTCTATTTTATTTTTGTTCATTTTGGTGCCTGTATCCACGGGATAATATTTCATTTCTTTTTCTCTTTTTTTTGAGAAAGATCTTCTCCTTTTCCTACTATTTCCGTAAGTGCATTCTTTGGAATTTTTTTTGTTTGTATACTTTAAGGGGACTTTTAGGTTTTGATTTTTTCACGGTGCTATTCAACTGTAATGTTTTGTCTGCAGTGAAAAGAGAGGGACAATGCAGGGGCCATCTGAAGATTAATGGGAAGATACAACCACTGACTATTGCCAGGCCTGGACCACTGGGGATTTGTGTGCCTTTTTGTCCTATTGATGAAAGAAGACCTGTCGTGAACTCTACTCGGACACACTGTGCTCGTACTATATGTCATTCCACATTGGTAGGTTTGATCACACATCTCCTTTTCATCTTTTACTTCTCTTGTATGTACTCTGATAGGTCTTACTCCTTTCATATCAACTATGCTCGGTCTATATAGACCTTGCTGATTTCATATTTTTAGAATGTCAAAATGGGGAGTAGCAGAAATCACCTTCCATTCATGCTCACCTTTATCTCAAGATTCGCCATTTTCTAAATACAACAGCCATAATATGTCGTGTTACATGAGATAGCCTCTTACAGCGCTTTGACAGCAAGCTCAAGCTTCGGACTTTGCAGGGATTGTTGTCTACATGAGTTTTTAAATTTGTTCACACGTGAGAATTGTCATAAAATATGTTACGGATCAGCTGATCTAGAGATGTCTGCGGACACGTGGCTATCTTGTTGTTTTTTCTTTTGACAAAGCATATCCATAATATCCGCATTATGCTACTGTGTCTTCTTGTTGTTGTGGTCGTTGTCACCTCCCATGAGAAGCATAGAATAGCAGTTTGACAATCCTGATATATCTGATCAAATGATAAATGAAGCTTCGATGATCCAACATGCGTAAACACATACATGGACATTTCTGTGTTATCTTTTTTTGTAGATTCTTGGAGATGCATTTTGAAAAAGTGGGTTCTTTGGGCTTTTTCTATATTCTCTCTTTAAAAAGGCCCTTATATATGGTTTCTTGTGCAGAATGCTAGATGTGCTGCAGAGCAAACTCAAACTGTTACACGTGAGGCTCCAACAATTACTCACATTCCTGGTAATAGCTAATTTCAAGAAAGAATAAGCAGCTAAACTAAGTTTCTGTAGTTTGCAAGGCCCCAAGCTGCCGGTCTTTGGTCTTTAGATGGGTGTGAGTTGATAGGCCTTGTTGTTGTAGAAATACCTAGAATCAATGCGTATTACTTCTCAGTAGGAACCGCAACTTGGGTGAGCAATAATGCTTCTATTGACAGTGAAGCCTGGTTTTTAATTTTAGTCTCCTTGGCAACCTACATCTGCTTTTGGTCCATTAATCAGAGCTTTGCACTTTTGGTTTTGAGTTGTCCTCTTTAATGAGTGTATGCTGTAGGACAGTTACTTAAAATTTCACTTTGAGGTTATGCAATAGTAAATGCATGTGGAGTTTAAAATTTTTCTTTCTTCTCTGTTTGTTTTCTTTCTGGTTTTCTAAGATGTGTTGATTCGAATGGTGACTCAAATTTCAGGAAAGGAAAAGTCACCACAACTCGATGATGGTGGGTCAGGATTCCCACCCCGTGATGATGGCGGCGGTGGCGGCGGTGGCGGTGGTGGTGGAGGCAACTGGTCTGGGGGATTCTTCTTCTTCGGCTTTCTCGCTTTCTTAGGCTTCCTAAAGGATAAGGAAAGTGAGGGGCCTTATCGTAATGAGAGGAGAAGATGAGAAAAAAGATTGGGAGTCATTTGTTTTGGGGAGTTCTTTTTGTGATATTTTTCTTTCAGTGAAACTTTCTCATATAAATGATAGACGGGCTTGAGTTTTACGTGCCCTTCTCTCGGATAGTGTATTCTTTTTTCCTTTTTTTTTCAGAATTTGAAAAGATTAGTTTAAATGGCTTATATGGACGTCAACATGGTGCTTCCCGCGTTATTGAGGTGTAAACGGTTTACTTCGCGAAGTCCTCTTATCTCACTATCACTGCTTTCTTGCAGGTCACCGAACAGATGTATATTGGCTTGAGTCTTCTCCAGATGGACTACTATTTCAGTCCTGTTGCATAAAAATTCCGGCTGATTTCCTCAGGATTTGTGGCATCTAAATTTTTTGCGAAACACGTAAGTCCCATATTTATAAGCAAAAAGTAATGTCTCCCTTCACTTAAACCAATCAACAATTAATCCTCACCTCCTGTTTGTTTGATTTGACCGTTACTTCATGCATCATAGAAAAATAAAATAGACTTTCTAAGTTTTTATTTATATATCATATTTTATTTTCTAATATTTTTACAAATTTTATCTCGAGGCATTTCGGTTTTCTAAAATTCTTACTAATTTTATCTCGATAGGCATTTCAGTCAAATTTTCATGATAATGATTGTTTTTAAAATTTGAGGTGACTTGATGAAACTTGAGAGGAACTGAAATTACCTATGGAACTTACGGGAACTGATTAATTTAATTTTCTCAACTGATCCAATACCAGAACCGAAAAAATGAAAGAAAAAAAAGGTATCTAGTCCAAAAGATTATGAATGTGATGCATTTGATCATCTTGTCGCATTGGTATCTCGCCCCTCTGTACCAATGCCTACGGCTTTAGATGGCTACATCTGGGTACACTTCCCACAGAGAGGAGAAAAAAAAGGAGCAATTTATCTCTTTTCTATCGCGTTTCTTCTCTTGGGCGCATTCAATTCAAAAGGACAACAGACGAGGCTGTATATTCACTTCAACTGGTGAAGGCAAAAAATTGATTTCTAATCATACACCTTTTGAATATATACAAATGGAAAATTTACGACCAATGAAAAATAAAAGCCATTCGAATTCTGACCTACAACCAAAATTTTTTATATAAACTCATTTTGTTGGTCTAATCCACGTAGTATCCGAGGTATTAGAATTTCCGTAATAAACCTGCTTTGAGGACTCATCCCAATACGCCTGAAAATAAGGAAAGGGAAAGATTGGAGAAGATAATCAGAGACTGAAACAGATCATTGCACGTAGTCATTCAACCTAAAAAGATATTTCCATAACAGAAAGGAACTGGCCAAAAGACTCAGAAGAAAAGAAGGTAATAACATACCTGCCATCCTGATGGCAGATCTTTCGAGAGTCCTATTAAATCAGGCTGCTGGTTTCCATCAGTATGCACCTCTGGTGGAGTCTGCACAGCTTCCTTGGCTAATTGAGCTCTTCTGCGCTTTACCCGCTCACGCCTAAATATAAAAGGCAAAACACAACAATTGGAAGTCAAAACAAAGAAAACTTGATTTCAAATTAGGCGGGCATGCATGTGTCTTTGTGTGCATAGAGAGTACAAACTACAAAAACAGAAAAAGAGAAAAAATTTGATACGAAAAAGGGGAAAACAGATGAAGAAGAGTAATGAAATTCAATTTAACTAACAAAGTGATAATATTATCCCGGATACTGCACATTGACCTCACAATTTTGCAAAATGAAAATCATTAAAATGGTTTGAGACCCCATACCAATCCCCACCCAGAGGCTGAAAATTAGCATTATCTTTGGCCTCTCCAGTGGCAATTTGCCGTGCACGCCATTCCTGCAATCAGAGGACCATGTAAAGAACAAGTAATAGCCACCATGACAGTAATTAGTCAATAGATATTCCATCTGCAGACCTCTATTTCCCTTTGTCGCTTCCTCTCTAATATCTCATAGGCATCTTCAGGTTCTTTCTCATCTTCTAGCAACTCCTCTTTTGCTGCCTTCCACTGACAAAATTAATTAATTAATGATTAAGGGCCCGGGGCTTCTGCATATGCTTTTTCTAATTTAGGGATCTTAGGAAGGTAGGGAGGAAAGGGGGGAGCACTCATGCTAAGGATGCAGATTCTTAAAATGAAGTGAAAAGGGAAAACGTACCTTATCCACCAAACTGGAAACTTTTTTATTAGATCTCAAGGATGGGGCAACTGCAGTGGTCCGCTTTTTACTACGTAAAACTGATAAACAGAAAAAAGAAATCTGAGTACTTCAATCGGTGATCTTGATCAGACAAACAGGTGTTTAGAACAGAGAGAGACAGGAATGGAGAGGGGAGAGGGAGAGGGAAAATGGATAGAACTGAGAAAAACTGAAATTGAGATAAATTGCTAATCATTCAGGCAGCCCATATGAGACAGTAACTCCAACATGGAAGGTCCCTATGCACTAAAAAACCTCTCCTTGAGTAATCATACTTTAAGATAATTCAGTTAATAGATTCTCGTCTCCTCAAATTTTTTGCATTTGAGCAGCTGAAACTTAACTCCTGAGAACCACCAAGTATCTGAGCAAAATACAGTTGATGGTTATCACCCAGGACATCACATATCATTCCTTAGTAAGCTTACAAACTCTAAGTGAGATGAGCAAGTATTTAAAGCAGAATGACCACTAAGGAACCAAGGTACTCAAAAACTTACCCTTGGATTGAACCTTGGCTCCCACTGATGTAGCAGCAACAGTGGCAGCAGAAACAGAATCGGTTGGAGGCACAGGAAAACTCTCTTTTTCAGAAATCATTGCAGTAGTTCCAATAGTAGCTGAGGTAGAAGGAACCTCTATAGATGTCTTATCAGTCTCACCACCAACAGCCGAGACATTGATATCCACATTTGGTAATGAATTACAACCCACTACCCCATAGGAGTTGACAGGTAGAATTTGTTCCAAAGGAAATGTTTCATAGCCAACAGGGGCTGACTCACTCTGAAATCCAGAGGATGTCAAAAGACTAACTACAGGTACAGGAGGTACTGTTCCATCTTGAAGCTCATAATAAGCTACAGGTGAACAGGGTGAACCATGACAGAAGCAGTGTCAGCAAATGTATTAGTAACTGCATCATAATAAGTTGATGCACCGGGCACAGAAACTTGAGATCCGTCAGCATGTCCATATAAATTACTGCCTGGGACATGAGTTACTGAATGCCCATTATATTGAAAACTGCAATTCGTATATGATAAATTGTATGGCTCAGAGTAAGAAAGAGGTTGGCCTATCTCCATGTAGAATGGGGGAGGAGGACATGAGGGTTCAGGTGGCTCATCAGGTGGGGGTGGAGGAATGAGCTCATTATCAGGAGGGGGTGGGGGAATCCATTCTTCATCTGGAGGAGGTGGCACAGTAAACGCATCCTCTGACACCAAGGATGGGTAATCTGAATGTGAATTCAGGGGAATTGGATGATCTAGTGGAGCAACATCAGTGGGGTTCAATTCAACCACAGCATTTGTGTTGCCTGAAGAAGTTGCATCTTCAACTTCCATGTCAACATCCATGTCAACGTCCTCTGCAGCATTAAACACATGCTGGTGATTTGATTCATCACCCAATTTAGTCCCATTGACTTGATCACCAGCTACAGCACCACTTCTTAATCCTGTATCACCAGATGAAGGAACATGTTCAGCATTTCCAAGAGGTGCTTTACTGCATGAATCTTTCTGGGTGATGACTGATGTGTCAACATGAGGAGCAACATCATAATTTTCAAAAGTAGAAAGAACCGCTTTCGGTTCAGTTCCATCCGTTTCAGACTCAAGGCTCATGCTTTCCTCTAATTTGCCACTTCCACTGAAGGTAGAAACATGAGTTCCCTTGACTTCATCCTTAAGTGCAGATTTAGTAATTCTGGAAATTTCATCACTAATTGCACTTTCCATCCGTTTAAGCTGCTTTTCAGAATATACCCAAAATGGAAGCAACGATAAGCCATAGGGTGCAAGTGACTTCAAATCAGTAAGTCTGATTTCAACTTCCAAAATATACTTTGATAACCAATCATAACTGTGTATGTGTTCCTTGGACCTGAAACATATACTTCAGTTATTAGAATAAAAAAGAAAAATATCAAGATCTGGGAATTCACAGACCTTCTATTCTTTATCATTTAGAGAGAATTTCTAGCTCTCAAATGATAAAAGTAAACACTAAGTGCAAATGAATGAAAAAATCAAAGCAGGGATGTGTTACCCTTCAAGTGACTTCAATCTCTCCAACAAACACTCAGTCTGTTTCACCAGATAAGAAGGATCAACCCCCGATTCATGTCCTTCAGAACCGGCTACTAATTCCCTTGGTTTCGCATCAGTGTTCCAAGTTGAATCTTTCCAAGCTTCACTGCCATCATTCATCTGGTATACATGCCCATAAACTTCTACACCATGAGGTATAAATTTGGCACCCATGGTCCCTCCTTCATATAGGTGTACAGCTGACGAATCACTCAATATTGCACCGGAAATGATGTTGGCGTCGCCTATACCTGTAGGAGCACACTCTGTCGTCTGAACATTAGTCAATCCAGTGGCCTGAGCTAGAACATCAGGTACTTCCCATGAAGTCTCCCCAGTTTCAGTATTCCAGTAATAACACTGGTTACTCTCCTCATGCATTACTATCTTCCAGCCAAAAGAAACATCGCCAGTGACTTGTACATCAGATGCTCCAGAGTCGGCATTTTGTTCTTTCATATCCATCTCCTGTTGTAAATCTCCTGATGGGATTGGATTACTTTCTATTCTATCACTGCCCTCCAGATTCTGAGAGATATCAGGGAGAATAGGCTCCTGCTCCACTTCCTGTTGTTTGGCCTTCTCGACAGAAGAGTTTTCACCAGTATTGACATCCAGATCATCACATTCTTCATCAAGTGATGGCTTAACCTGATTACAACAAGTACACACTTAGCGTCCAAGTAAACAAAAATTTATGTGTAGGAACAGTTAAGTGAATAAACTTAGCGCACAGCTGTTCTTCCATTAAGAGATATTCACCTCAGTAATACAGACAGCCTTTTGCCTGCTCTGAAGCACATAAATTATCCATGACAAAGTGAAAGGACTGATAAGATTTAATCATGTTTAACTGTTAGATAAATCAAGTTACATCATAGCAAAACATTCTATTGCCTGGAAACCAAAATTTCTAGGCATCATGTGGGCATTTCCTACAAAGATGCATCTGAAAACGAAGTGAACTAGAAAATGAGCAAAGCTTAATAAGCCAATGTGATAAAAGGAAAAGAAAAAAGAGCTCGCAAAAAGGCTAATCCCAGAGATATCATCATATGATCAAAGGTGGTAAACAGCCTACTAATTACCTCGTCATATGGGGAGGAACACTCCACTATGGTATTATTCAATTCCTTATTTGTCTCCTCATCCAGCTCCTCATCACTATATTGCCCCAGCAACAGTAAAGGATTCTGTGGTTGCTGACCTGCAGACAAAATACTAGAATGTCAAAGACTTCCAATATCATTAATTATCTACTTCCTATAAACAGTACATCTGAATATAAATAACTGGATCCCAAGAATATTAAAGTGATTGCAAAAATATCAGGGGAAACAAAAAGTTGAGTAGGGATGGAAGAATTAAGATTCAACGTGAGCAGGTACAATCTATTCTTCACAGCCACCTGTTGCACATTGGATAATACTGTCAGTGGGGCATAAAGCAAATAAAGCTAGAGACATACGAACCGATTAGAAAAAATTATCCGCCGCAACCTCCAAAATGCTTTGACGCAGCCAAAAAGGGAATAACGATAGGGATTCATTCACAATTTCACTGTGGCAAGGCCCGACCTGATCTGAGATGAATGCTCCCAAGACCACAGCTACCCTACAGTCTGACAAAAATTTCTTGGGGGCAAACAACATAACAACTCTTGTACATATAGTTCCATATTTCCACCAAAACAATGTTGAGCACTCAATTCCTTTCTACATAGTCCTTTTGAAGAAAACCGACGGAACCCACTTAGTTCGCACAGCCAATCTATTTTCAGCAATTAAGAGATATTCACCTCAGTAATACAGACAGCCTTTTGCCTGCTCTGAAGCACATAAATTATCCATGACAAAGTGAAAGGACTGATAAGATTTAATCATGTTTAACTGTTAGATAAATCAAGTTACATCATAGCAAAACATTCTATTGCCTGGAAACCAAAATTTCTAGGCATCATGTGGGCATTTCCTACAAAGATGCATCTGAAAACGAAGTGAACTAGAAAATGAGCAAAGCTTAATAAGCCAATGTGATAAAAGGAAAAGAAAAAAGAGCTCGCAAAAAGGCTAATCCCAGAGATATCATCATATGATCAAAGGTGGTAAACAGCCTACTAATTACCTCGTCATATGGGGAGGAACACTCCACTATGGTATTATTCAATTCCTTATTTGTCTCCTCATCCAGCTCCTCATCACTATATTGCCCCAGCAACAGTAAAGGATTCTGTGGTTGCTGACCTGCAGACAAAATACTAGAATGTCAAAGACTTCCAATATCATTAATTATCTACTTCCTATAAACAGTACATCTGAATATAAATAACTGGATCCCAAGAATATTAAAGTGATTGCAAAAATATCAGGGGAAACAAAAAGTTGAGTAGGGATGGAAGAATTAAGATTCAACGTGAGCAGGTACAATCTATTCTTCACAGCCACCTGTTGCACATTGGATAATACTGTCAGTGGGGCATAAAGCAAATAAAGCTAGAGACATACGAACCGATTAGAAAAAATTATCCGCCGCAACCTCCAAAATGCTTTGACGCAGCCAAAAAGGGAATAACGATAGGGATTCATTCACAATTTCACTGTGGCAAGGCCCGACCTGATCTGAGATGAATGCTCCCAAGACCACAGCTACCCTACAGTCTGACAAAAATTTCTTGGGGGCAAACAACATAACAACTCTTGTACATATAGTTCCATATTTCCACCAAAACAATGTTGAGCACTCAATTCCTTTCTACATAGTCCTTTTGAAGAAAACCGACGGAACCCACCTGAAGAAGTTGGTGAATTGGGTAACCCATCCCGATTGTTCGAATCTTTATCACCTCCAACTTCATCATGTTCAGTAGAGCCACCCAAATCTCCTAATAAAATAAACAGAAAATTGAAAAGAGAATTAAGAATGCAATCTATTTCAGCTGGACACAAACCAGCAACGTCTTACACGTAACAAAGCTATCAGATTCATCATTAGGGACAACAACTGAGACCTACACATAGACTACAGAACGTAACTAAACGCAATCATCATAGCTCATGAAGTTCACCAGAACACCAGAACCCCCCCCCCAACACACACCCACCCACCCACACACACACAAAAAAAAAAAAAATTGTTTACACGAGTAAGCACATGCAAAAGTTATTTCAACAGCACCACCTATCTTCTAGCTCTCTCAGTCCTGTCGCCCATTTGGCTGCGCGTCGGGAAAACCATGGGATACCCAATTAAAACTTAAAATTTACTTGTACTTGCCCCCCCAAAACAAAAGAATTTACAGCAAGCCACGAAAATTTCGTGAAAAACCTAAACACAGCCAACATAAAGTGTGATTTTTCATTCAGCTTCATCAAAAATTGACTTTTCAACTATTATGATTCTAAACCCTAAGATTAGAAAGCAAATACGCGAGCTTTACCCCAAACACCTACGTAGTTGAACAGAACCAACACCACAAGCATTGTAAATCCAAACAACCTTAAACGTGCAGATGGCTACCTCAAGCATCCACATAACCTATATATACCCCCACAGACATAGGGGGGAGAGACGGAGAGAGATAGAGGAAGTACCAGAGGGTTCCGCGAAGAGATCGAGCTTGACACGGCGGCCAGCGTTGCTCTGAGCTGCGAGGCGGCGCTCTTTTCTCTTCCCCATCAATTTTACCGATTGCGATTGCTTGGTTTGAGTACAGAGAGTACGCGATTTACAATTCCCTAATCGTTTCGTTTCGTTCTCAGATTTCGGATTTGATCGTTTTCTGAAATCTGAAATACTTGAGCGCGGGGCGACCAAGGTAAAGTCTAAAGAGGACTTTCATATAATTGGGCTTCGGCCGAAAAAGCTACCTTGATAATACGGCCCACACAGATCCAACATCTCGGGACCCCTCTTTAACTTGGGCCCCCTTTGTGTGCCCTTCAAATTGGGGACTCAATCATGGACTGGACTTACGCTACACACTCCCAAATTTTGAAAGAGCCCAATTACACCTTTTACATTTTACTCTCCGGCGGTGAAGATTGCAAGACTTTTCACTATTTTTCTCACAATGTGATTTTTAATTTTTAACACACTCTTCGCTTGTTCTAGAGGATAATTAGTGTTTCATTATTATTGTTATAATATATCTTATCAAAATTGTGCATGAAGTTGTGAATTTTGAAGCATATGATATAAAATCATAGTTTATATTATGTTTCTATTAAATTTACTATAAAGTTATGTAATATGTTAAGAAGACAATCATTATCTCCTAAAAGTGAGGGAATAAAAATACTTTTTAACTTCATTTTCAGGTCCCCAATCATAATCCAAAACATCAGGCATTGGATCCGGTAAAATTAGTGGCTATCAATTGATTAATAAGACGTGGTCCAATGGCCCATGCCCTCAGGTATTAAAAGCCTTGGATTCATGGCGATAAAACTTCATGTCTCACTTTCTCAGACTCTTCCGGCAGAGTCAATGGGACCTGTGTACGAAATGCGTGCCTTGCCCATGACGAGCACAAAGTAGCTGAGAGGCGAGAACCGCTTGCCGCGTGTGCGATCTACCGGTCAGATGGAATGCGACGCTACTCACCGATGATCTTATTCGTTTTGCCAGGCGGACTTCAAACTGTAAGCTGGGCCAATCTCCGGTCCACGTTTTCCCCTGCCTGACGGAAAGCGAAATCCGGTCCCATTCTCTAAATTCTAAACCAGGACAAAATCTTGCAAAGATACCTCAATCATCTTGAACTCCTCAGGATAAGATGCTGTTTGCGTCATTTCAGAAGTTTAGTTAAGAAAATAATTGTAAAATGAGCTCTCTTTTTTTATCAAATTATTATTTTTTATTATAATAAATATAAAAAAAAATTTACTTAAATTATATATTTATTTTTTTCACTAAATCCTATAAAATTATATTAGAGAGAGAGAGAGAAAAAAATTTCATACAATTCTTATTTTTTTCATGAGATATATCTATAGAAAAAAAAAATTATGGTATGTTACTGGAGTTCGGTGCCTTAGAAAATCGTATTAACCGTACATATAATAAACAATTGAGAATCCCTATCTGCACGCTAGGCACGTTTAATGATTGGAGCATTAAAACGGCGCCGTCTGATATTGTGCCTATCCAAATAAATACTTTTCCAGATCAGCATCTTCGTGCTTAATAACTTGTACCGTCAAAAGTACTGTCATCCTTTTTTGTATGATTTTAGTTTTTATTTTGAATCGCTGTCTATAAAAAAAACAATAAATATATAAATGCATATCCAGCTCGAATTCCCGGCTCTACTTCTTCCTCTCTCGTTCGTCACCTTCGCCAAGATTCATAGAACCACAGCGATGGGCACCGAGAGTGTATAATCCATAAATCTCGTTGCAGAGCTTTCCTTCACTATTCGGGAACGGAGGTGAGCACTTTCTCTTTATGCGAGTCCATTTGGTTGCGAAGAAAGGGTGGGAAAATGGAAGGAAGATTTGGCTTTACTCCGTTTTTTCTTTTTCTTTCTCTTGTTTGATTTGATTACGAGTCGAACGGATCGTTGAGTGGAGTCGGTATTGAATCGATCGTTGAATTTGTAGAATTTTCAGAACTTTATTTCTTTGTGGTTGAATTAATGAGTGAATTCCGGTTCGATTAATGAATTTTGTCTGTTTGTTTGTTGTTTGCGGGATTGGATAATCGGATCTCGAATCGGATCCCGCTATGGATGCTTTTGTGGTGTACGGATCATTACGGATGAATTCCTGTAGTTAAACAGTGGATTCTGATTCGTTCATCGCCTCATTGGCATCTTTCTGTTAGTCACAGTTCTAAGCTCTGGTGTGGCAAAAAATGTGGCGTTTTTTGCATTGTTTTAGTTAAATTCAGGTCGCTACTTCAATTAAAAAACGAAAAATTGGATGCAAATTATGTTGCTTTCTGTCGTTGTGTGATTCAATTATGGGTTTCTATGAAGTAGTGGAAAATAAAAGTGTTCTTTTCGAGTATAAGAAAGATTGCTCTGAAATTCCTTGATGATATCTTATAGGTTGTCTAATACCGCGTTCTCATCATTTGGATCCAGCGGCGTGGACTTTAGTGTGAGCTAGCATCTAGGTTAAAGCAGAATACCCCGGTAAATGTTTTAGGTAGGAGAAAGGTTAAGCTTCTTTGCTTCAAAGGTCATTTTGTAATTTGGAGGCCACTTGATGTGGTTTTATAAGTCATCAACCTTTGTGAAGCCATGCTTCTGGTTTGCGTCGTCATTGGAATGATATGTGAAACTTGTTTAATTAGTTGCAGGAACGTAAATAATAACTGTCTTCATTACCCAGATAAGCTGTGGTTGACCCCTCCAAGGTCCATTGTGTAGAACAGGTCTTTTTGTTTTTCCTAATGGTTAGCGATCAAAATGCTAGAACTATCAACCAATGGATTTGGATGCTTGTTATTCCTCATGAATCATTGATTACTAGTCTTAGTGATTTCAATCTTAAGTATGATTGTGTCCTGTCAATAATTCACTCCACTAGATGTTATTACTTACTTTAATGTTTACCTTTGACGTAGAGTATTTTTATCCAGCAGTTTGTTCTTTGTTTGCATCTCCTTTCTTTTCTGTTCTACAAGAAAGCTGAAGAAAAAGGTATTCCTGAATACAAAAACACAAAAATTATTCATGCATTGATCTCTAAATTCCCGTCCATAAACATGCTGTATGCATTGGCTACATGGGTGTTCACAATTAATATCAGATTTCTGGATAGAAATGGTATTTGACGCACACAAGAAAAGGAAAGTACAAATAGTGAGTCTTCAATTTATGGCCGTTGGTTGCCTTTCTTTCTTTGCTCCCATAAGATAATGGACATTACACATCACTAGACATGTCCATTCCCTGACAGAAACATGAGGCAATTTATTGTAATGCAAGCTAAGTTTCATGAATGATTGATGCTAGTTAATGAACATTTTGCTTCCATTCCTGCAAACAGGTATTGATTGCTCTAGTTTCTCTACGACTTTTGGCACTTAGACTTGGGACAGCAGAAGCTGGAAATGGTTAAAAGGTCCATTCTGCTTTTCACATGGAGCCTTCTCTTGTGCAGAGTGACCTGAATAACATTTCTTACCCTTTTCTTTGTTGAAACAGATATGGAGTGTTTTGATTTGCAGAAAATATCATGTTGCAGTGCATAGAGGGACTTAAGCATTTATGTGCTTCCCTGCTGCGGTGTTGTGATCTTGATTTATATAAACAGTCAAGAGGCCTCGAAGATCCTGAACTGCTTGCAAGGGAGACAGTGTGTATGCCATCGACCTGTAGTTTTGTTTATGATGATATTATTTACACAACATGTATTGCAGCTAACAGATTTAACAATCATGGATGATACATATATCTGTAACTAATAGTGTACTATCAAACAACATAGAACCTCTCTACTAAACAGAGCTACAGAACCATTCTATTGAAGATTATTGTTGTTTTTCTTACTTGGGTGCAGTTAGTGTAAGTGAAATAGAGGCACTTTATGAGCTCTTTAAGAAGATCAGCAGCGCTGTGATTGATGATGGGCTGATTAACAAGGTTTGTATACATCTTGTACAGGCCATTCTACAACGTATGCTCTAGGCATATAATTATTTTACCCATTTGGAGTCAACATATCTTTGTGGTGTTGTGTCTTTGCAACTATTAGATGATCCTAAATTTTCCAATTTTTTGATGCTGGTTACTCGCATGCATCACTACAGGAGGAGTTTCAATTGGCGTTATTCAAGACAAACAAGAAAGAAAGTTTGTTTGCCGATAGGGTAACCCCTTTCTTCTTATCTTCTTAATAAACCATTTACTGCTATATCTATTGAAGCCTCCTTTTGAATGTATCGTATCAGCTCAGAAAAAAAGAAAAAAAAAAAGAATGTATCGTCTCAGCTGGGGATTTTGTCAAAATAGTATTTAATTCATCTCATAGGTATCTTATTCAGCTGCTGTTGATGTACTACTCATTGATTGCAGGTGTTTGACTTGTTTGATACAAAGCACAATGGAATCCTAGGTTTTGAAGAGTTTGCTCGCGCTCTCTCAGTTTTTCATCCAAATGCTCCCATTGAGGATAAGATTGAGTGTATGTGGCTTGGAATTTGATGAAGTTTGCCTTGTCACAATCATTTTTTATTTTATTTTTTTCGGTTTGGCAAAGGTTTGGACCATGTTAGCACAAATCTGAAATGCATATATTCACATAGAAAGTGAATTTCAGAATCATTTCATTGATTTTTTTTCAGCGGTAAACCTGTCCAATATTTTCATTATGATAAGCTCATGTGTCTTCTTCCAGTTTCTTTTCAACTATATGATCTCAAGCAGCAAGGTTTCATTGAAAGACAAGAGGTAAATATTGTTCCTACAGGGTAATTTCCGGATTTCCTAGATATTGTTTTTCCCCTTACCACTGGAGTTCCTATATATATATATATATATTTTCTGTTTGAATGGTCAAAAAAATTTGTGGAATATTTTTTTTATTGGAAGTAGTAGATTTTATTAGGGTTTGTAAAAAATGTGTTGGAGATTGTAAAAAGTTGTTGGAGATTGTAAAAAGTTGTTGGAGTTTGTGAAAAATGTATTGGAGTTTGTGAAAAATTGTTGGAGATTGTGAAAAAATGAATGTGGAAAACTTTTGAGAATTTTTTGAGCCCATCCAATCAGAGGCTGTTGTTTGAATTCTGTCTCTGCTTTACTTGCCCAAACAAAATGTTGTCTGCTTTCCAGGTGAAACAAATGGTGGTAGCCACACTTGCTGAATCTGGGATGAATCTTTCAGATGATGTCATAGAGAGTATCATTGACAAGGTGCTCGGTTAACCTTGTCGATTAGTTTGTTTGATGTCTTCCCATAATGTTTATTGAACATTTACACTTATCTCAAAGGAGGTCCAGGGTTTCATTATTGTTCACTGCAAGAATGTGTAAACATTGTTGAAGTCTAACCTTACAAACTCTGGAGCTTTTTTCAGACCTTTGAGGAAGCTGATACAAAACATGATGGTAAGATTGACAAGGAAGAGTGGAGAAGCCTTGTATTGCGACATCCATCCCTCCTGAAGAATATGACCCTTCAATACCTGAAGTAAGTTCTAAAAATATGTTGTATGTCGTTTCTCCAGCATTATCAAATGATAACATGTGCAATCTTCACATAATTCCTCCTGTCCTCTTGTCCCCACTCGAGACACAACTGGGGCATAGGTCTGGTCTCTGCTAATCTTTTGATTGGGCATCTCGTAAGAGGAAACTTGAAATCACTTCTCACTGATGATTTTGCTGCGTATATAAGCATTTATATATGTCAAATTCCAAACCTATGACGTTAGATGGGATTACAATTTGTGAAGCTGCAAATCTATTCTACAGCTGTCTAATTTGCCTGTGATGCCTTGCCAAGTGTGAGAATTTGCGAACCAAATGTTGGAGAAGTAAACATAATAAAGCTACTTAGTTATTCCTATTTACCTGCACCATGCCAAATTTCGATTAAAATTGGAGTTTCACTTCTCTGAGCAGGGACATCACCACGACATTCCCAAGCTTTGTGTTCCATTCACAAGTCGATGATACTTAATCTCAAGATTTGCTCTGGAATTCAGCGGGCTAAGGCTTTCTTCGTTCTGGTTCATTTGCACTGTGAAGGGTCTCAGAGAGAGTTTTACATCATTTTGGTTTTCGTTGTTTCTTTGAGAAGTTTTGGTCGTGTGTGGATCCACATTAAAATGACTCGATTTTCACCACCTTTAGAATATATGCGTCTTGGGATTTGTATTTGTCATAGTTTGAATTGATTGAATGTCCCAATTATCAGAGAAGACCTTTATGCAACATTAAAGTAGAAATTCTTGCCTTATCTCAATTTGGAGAGATCCAACGAGCTCTGGATTCCTGTGATTTTTTACCACTTGTTATGGTCAGTTGGGTGTTCTCTTTTCCTCGGATACTGGATCAGTTACTAAACTCGTGATTTGGCAAATAGACCGTGGGATCATGTTCGTGACTCTAGCCTTGCATGCCTAGCATTGTTCCACCTGCAAGGGCTTCTTGCCTAAACTCCAAACCCGCAGGTTGCTCTACAGACGACTTTCCAGGACGAGTGTATCTCGCCAAGGAACTCAGAATTAACCCGAGGGGAAAACGCATTATGCCGATACTTGTGCTTAGGTAAAATTTAAAGTATTTTTAACTCACGCTGCCCAAGAGGCATATAATGCCAAAGGGGCCGAGTACTGAAGTCTCCAATCTGGAGATTCTCAAAATAATAAAAAAAAAAAAAGGGAAAATCCTCGTTTAGTATATTTTCATCAGCCATGCCAACTTATAACAAAAGCAGAGATTAAACTGGCCATCAGTGACTCCAAAACTAGAATTAAACATTAACAAAACCAAGCCATCATAACTGAGACTAACGACACCAAAAGAACTATGACATTCAAATACACTACTAATTAACCATTAGCAAAAATTGTTCAACTCCTCTCCTTGAGGCACTAAAATTGTTCAGATCCTCTCATCGAGGCACTAAGTAAAATATCATATTAAAAAACGCTAACAAGACAAACATTAAGGAAACTTCAAAAGGTTTAAAGCTTTTAATCAACTTCTTCCATCTTGCTGCCCTCAGCATCAGCATCAGCTTCCTCCAGTGGAGGCATCTCAGCATCACCATCACCAGCTTCCTCATCGATGCTCAGACCAAGTTTCAGCATCCTGTGGATTCTGTTGCCAAAGGTGTTGGGCTCGTCAAGGCTGAAACCAGAGGTGAGGAGAGCAGTCTCGAAGAGAAGGAGAACAAGGTCCTTTACAGATTTGTCGTTCTTGTCTGCATCAGCCCTCTTCCTGAGCTCCTCCATGATGGAGTTCTCCGGGTTGATCTCCATAGTCTTCTTGCTAGACATGTAGCCTGCCATGCTGCTGTCCCTTAAAGCCTGGGCCTTCATAATTCTCTCCATGTTAGCAGTCCAGCCATACTCACCAGTCACCAAACAGCAGGGAGAGTCCACAACACGGTCAGACACCACAACCTTCTCGACCCTGTCACCCAGAACATCCTTGATCACCTTGCAGAGACCCTCAAACTTCTCCTTGAGTTCCTCCTTTCTTTTCTTCTCATCTTCACTCTCTTCAAGCTTCAGGCCCTCTTTTGTAGCAGACACAAGCTTCTTGCCTTCAAACTCCTTGAGCTGACCAACAGCATACTCATCAATAGCATCTACCATGAAGAGAACCTCATAGCCCTTCTTCTTCAGCCTCTCAAGGAAGGGCGAGTTCTCCACTGCCTTCTTGCTCTCACCAGTTATGTAATAGATGTCACTCTGGCCTTCCTTCATTCTGGTCACATAGTCCTTTAGACTGGTCATCTCATCACCACTCTTGGTGGAGTGGTAGCGAAGCAGCTCGGCAAGCTTAGTTTTGTTGGTGGAATCCTCATGGATACCAAGCTTGAGGTTCTTAGAGAAGGCCTCGTAGAACTTGTTGTAGTCTTCCTTGTTCTCAGCAATCTCAAAGAACATGTCAATGCATTTCTTCACCAAGTTCTTGCGGATGACTTTAAGGATTTTGTTCTGCTGTAGCATTTCTCTGGAAATATTGAGTGGAAGATCCTCAGAATCCACAATACCCTTAACAAAGCTGAGGTATTCGGGGATCAGCTCCTCACAGTTGTCCATGATAAAGACCCGGCGAACATAAAGCTTGATGTTGTTGGGTTTCTTCCTTGTGTCAAAGAGATCAAAAGGTGCCCTCTTAGGAACAAAAAGAATTGCCTTGAACTCAAGCTGGCCCTCAACTGAGAAGTGCTTAACAGATAAGTGTTCTTCCCAGTCATTGGTAAGGCTCTTATAGAAAGCAGCATACTCCTCCTTCGTGATCTCCTCTGGCTTCCTCATCCAGATGGGCTTTTGTTTGTTGACCAAGGACCACTCATGGGACACCTCCTTGATCTTCTTTTTTTTCTTCTCTTCTTTTTCCTTCTCCTCATCAACTTCCTCAACCTTTCCTTCCTCCTCCTTCTTCTCCTCCTCATCCTCGTCATCAGAGATTTCCTTCTCTGTGGTCTTCTCAACCCATAGGGAAATAGGGTAGCTAATAAACTCTGAATGCTTCTTAATCAAGTCCTTGAGCCGGCGCTCCTCAAGGTACTCAAGCTGGTCTTCCTTGAGGTAGAGAGTAATCTTGGTACCCCTTCCCAGGACCTCACCAGAGGCATCTCTGGTAACTGTGAACGAACCACCAGCTTGGGACTCCCAAACATACTGCTCATCATCATTGTGCTTTGTGGTGACAATGACCTTCTCAGCAACAAGGTAAGCTGAGTAAAAACCGACACCAAATTGTCCAATCATGCTCACATCAGCCCCAGCAGCAAGAGCTTCCATGAATTCCTTGGTTCCAGACCTAGCAATGGTACCCAGGTTGTTCACCAAATCTGCATAGACAGAAATCATTCACGAGACTCGTGAGTAACAAGTCTATATTATAGAAACCAGGAAAATATTACAGACAGGAAACTTCTCCATTAACTTACCAGCCTTAGTCATGCCAATACCGCTGTCAATAATGGTCAGGGAGTTGGTAGCCTTGTCAGGGATGATGTGGATGAAAAGCTCAGGCTGTGCATCTAGCTTGCTCTTATCAGTCAAGCTCTCAAATCGGATTTTGTCCAGAGCCTGAACAAAATAAAAAAATCACAGATATGATGAGACTCAGAGTTAGGCAACGGATATAAAAATTCAGTGGTGACCGTTCCAGCAAGTTCAGAGAGCTATAACCCAAAAGACTACACAATCTCGACAACTATTTGACAATGTTCAATCCTAACCAACAAAATGCCAATCCAGAAATAGTCCCAACGATTGCAAAACACTCATTTTTCGAATTGTGTGTTTTGTGCACGTGCATATGTGTGCAAAAATACCGATCACATACACATACCTTCATATTTATTCATAAATGTGTATGAGTACACACAGGTGTAGAGACCTCAAGTCCAATAAACAAAAACCATAAATTAAATGAGGGCATCAGAAACTTTATTTCGTAAATTTTTTCTGTAGGACAGCTCGAAAGATTCTAATAAGGATTGGGAACCTCTATCTCTTTGCAGGAAACCAATTTTCGTTTCATCCGACAAGAAACGCATGCTTTCAATTTGTTTTGCAAGCTGCCAACTACGGTTCATCCACCCGATCAGAAATGGAGAATCAAAATTGATCTTTCATCATTTAAATATGTCAAGGTGAAGATATCAGACCTCAAAACTCACTAGACTAACCACTTTTATTTCACAATAATAATCATAACACAATTGATAAAGAAATCATCTTGGGAAAATTATTTAGAAAACGAAATCACTAGAACAAACTTATTAAAAAGCAGAACAGGAACCAGACAGCGTTTGGTGATATTTTTCATGATACCTACAATACTCGCATCTAATTACTATTCTAACTTCTCAAAACGAGTGGATCTAGAACACCGGTATAGCACCAACAGCACATGGACCAATACAAAAATTTCTTCAAGAAAAGGAACTAATAAAACATCCAAAACGCGCGCTACATTTACAGATCAAAAAACATATACATAAATTAAACATAAAACTTCAAAAACACAATGGCAGAAACCATGACTTCATAAACACGAAATCAGAGAACCGGTAGCAGCAAAAGTAAACAAAATCTTAACCGCTAGAAACAATGAATGGGATCACAGATATTCAGGTAAAAAAGTACAAAGGGAGAGAGCGAAAACAGGGCCATAGATACGCACATCGGAGGCATTGCTGATAAGTTCCCGAAGGAAGATCTCCTTGTTGCTGTAGAATGTGTTGATGATCAAACTCAGCAACTGGTTGATTTCGGCCTGGAAGGCAAACGTCTCGGTCTCCGCCATCTCTCTTAGACAATCGTAACCTCAAAGAAGAAGACGAAAGAAGAACGAAGCGTCTTCTGAGGCTGCGGGGAAGAATAGAGGAAGTATTGTTTTGGGGAAGCAGCAGAAGCGAGACTTTATATAGTGGACTTCACTAGGGTTTCTAGATCCTTCTATTTCATAATTATTTTTTATATTTATTTCTTTCCTAATTTTTAATTCCACGAAATATCGGAGAGTTTGGAAGTGGGGCGTTTGATTGGGTTACCTGCGGAGTAGGTGCTTGGTACCTACGGATCGGCTTCTTCGAGACTTCCGTGGCCAATAGGATTCGACTTTGTTTGTAGGTGCGTACGCTCTATGATGCGTGAATTTTATGTTGAGTTTATCATGAATTAGTGATATAAGTATAGGTAAAATTTTGAAGTGTGAAGTTTGATAAAAAATAAAATTTTATAAAATTTTGACTCCTAATATTATGCTTATCTAGCAAGTGGCAAAAGTAAAAGGCTAATTTGTGTTTATCATAAATAATTTAAAATTCTCGTGAAAGGAGATAATTATAACCAGTGGATATTATCATAATAATAAAATTATGGAGCAAATACTAAGGGGGCGTTTAGGAGTAAAAATTTTGAGGGTTTTGGGATTTGTAAAAAAGTAAAGATATTTTATGGGATTTGATTAAAAAAAAGTGAAGAGAGAGAAATTTAAATTAATATTATAATAAAAAAGAATAAATTAATAATAAGAGATATATTATTTTATAATTTTTTAATGAGGGTAGAAATTTTGGGGGTGAGAACACCACCTAAAATTCTCTCTAATTTGTAGGGCTGCATAGTGGCATTTGCGGGTGGCCGGTTTAACTGGCATCGCCGCTATTGCCACTATTGAAAGCCAGTACAGCTTCGTAGCGATAACAGGATCGATTCCCATTTTCTCTTCACTTCTATTGTTTTAAAAAAAATGGGTTAATTACAAAAAACCCCCCTCAAACTATCTCACTTATCCCAATCCCCCCTAATCTTTAACTCGTGTCAATCCGCCCCTTAAACTTTTTAAACGTTTCAGTTTGATTTTTTACTCGAATTTAACGATGTCGTACTTTTTTTTCCGTAAACACGTGAGCCCCTCATATGTAGAAGACCAAAATGCCCCCAGAAATCCACTTATGCGTTGAACTAAGTCAGACAAAGCAAAAATAGAAACTCATTGTTGTTCGAAGCGTAAACACGTTGATCTTCATTGCAAAACCAAATTTTCCACCGAGGCTGTTAGAACTCCACGCAAGGTTTGGTTTATATCATATATGGGAAGCTGGTGATTTGTTTGCGAATGGATATAAGGAGCTGGTGATTTTCCCCACATTGAGTGCTTATTCATCTTCTACAATTTTGAGGGCTTATTCATCTTCTTTATTCTTTATTTCCAGTTCGAAAGTTTTGAAAGTAGAACTTCAAATCTGTTCTAATTTCTATTACTCTTTTCCACTTTGCATTGATATAATTACACGTCAATTTTCTATTAATTGTTTGTACGTTTGTTTTTACTTTGATTGTCTGTTGTGAATCCTCGCTTAATGTTATAATATTGTTTGGCATGCATGAATTATATATGGTGGACTATTTAGTTTAAAAATATTGGCCATGTAGTTTTGATTTTCTTGGTGCTACGTTGGCTGAAATGGTAGGGTCTACTAGCTTAAATGTGGTATTCAAGTATACACTCATGAACAATGAATTTCATAGGTATTATATATCCGAGATACTTGTTTTGTTCTAATTTATGTAATATATATATGTTTACTAGCTAAGGGTTTTTTTATTTTTTGCAATCAACAGTTCTTTATCATGTCTTCTTCCAATAGTGTTTCGAGCTTTTGGGTTACAGAAAGTGGGGCAAGCTCTAGCAGCCCACAATGTTATTGTAGTGTCACAACCTACATGAAGACCTCGTATACGGAGCACAATTTTGGACGTCGATTCTATAGTTGTCCAAACTATAAGATTAAACGTCCGTGTGGATTTTTTGCTTGGGTTGATCCTCCAATGTGTGAGCATGGAAAAAGGGTGTTGAAACGCATGCAAGAACGTTTAAATGTCGATAAAAAAAAGTGCAAATCCTGAAGGAGGAGGTTGAAAAACCTAAGAATTTTCTCCAAAAACATCGCAAGAATGAGAAGACGCACAAGGAGGAAGTTGAAAAATATCGCAAGCTTGTGAAGAAGTACAAGGTCGCTTTGACAGTGTTATCAATTATTGTAGTATGTCTATTTTCTAGATTATTAGTTAGTTTGAAAAACTGAGATGACATGTGCATTTGTAATCCCAAGTGGGTTTGTAAGTTGTAGTTTCAAATGTGATCCTTGCTATGTAAAACTAGCACCTTTTGTATCATAAAATATTTCAACTGTTATCATGCTATTTAATGTCCTTTTGTAGTTTTATTGTCCTTTTGTATTTATTCCTCTTTAATTTTCTAGTTTTATTGCTCAAAATTGCCAATCTAACTTCAAAATTGCTCAAACTTCTCCACGAAAAGAGAGGAGTTGCATCACTAGGCATATGGCATGCCAATGTTCGGACTGAAATTTTAATTGCAGTGCTTGTTTTGGTGACAAAGACTAACTGTGTGGTACACAAGTTAAACTGTGGAAATTGTGAGACTAATCAAACTGGTTTTGAAACATTCTGCAACCTAAAAATTGGTAGAAACTTTCCATCGTTCAACATTGAAATTGGCAGCCAATGTGCAGAAGCATGATTTTAGATGTTTCATGTTAGCTAATACTATTTTGTAGCATGCGAATTTCCACATACTCAAAGTCCATAGTTGTTCTTCGGCATTGGGGGCGTCTGAACCTTTTAATTTTTTGTAGAGGATAATGAATGAGATTTGCATAGACATCTTTACTCTAATATTAAAGTTCTAGGGTACAAGCTAAATAGGACCATATGCAATGTTCTCAAAAGTGGATATGCATTTTCCTCTACAATATTAGCATGTCTCATGTCTTATACAACTTGCCCATCACAAGACATAATACAAATGCACATACTAAAACCAAAAGTACAACTTCAGCACCATCTCCAACCACTTTAACCCAACCTCAAAAAACTCCTTAAAAAACCACTGCATCCCAACACAAAAAACCTTAGCAACCACCAATACGTACACTCATGTTAGCACCGAAATCTAGATCTTTACACCAATCAAAAAACAACAAGGTCGCACCATCGTTGTTTACACCCAATCAAAAATAACAACACTACAATCAGCCTTAAAATCTACATCTTTTTCGTCATCCTCAAACCACTTGGGTTATCAACCTAGCGTTGCCTTAATTTTGATGGTCACTATGAGGTCTGCGCACTGCGCACAAAGTTTTACTTACTGTTCTGTCACCACACTAGTCTGTGTACCCTCAACTGGCTCAGTGAGTCGATGAAAAGTTGCCGAGGAGTCCCCAAGCCAATCCCCGTAAACGATCTGAGCTGACTTGATGCCACACACCACCATGAGCTTGGGCTCCTTTTGCAATTGGAGTTGCTACATCAAGCATAATCCCAACATTTACTGTTTTGTCACCATAACTAGTTTACATCTTTACACCAAATCCACAGCTGGTCATTCTCAAACCACTTGGGTTATCAACCTGAGCGTTGGTGGTCACTTTGAGGTCTGCGATAAAAAGAAAAGAAAGGAGAACAAACCTTGAGCCAATCCCCGTAACGATCTGAGCTCCGAGTTCTTGATGCCAGCATTGCACACCATGTTTTGTCACCACATCGTAGTCTTGGCTGAGTTAGCTCAGTGAGATCGATAAAAAGTTGCCGAGGAGTCCCCAAACCTTGAGCCAATCCCGTAAGCGATCTGAGCTCCGAGTTCTTGATGCCACACCCCCACCACCACGAGCTTAGGCTCCTTTTGCATCATCTCTCTGCTGAATTGGAGTTGCAGCAGGGGCATTTGGTGGGCTACTCCTCCTTCCCCAGGCAGGTGGCAGCATAATCCCAACATTCAGCCAAGAGTGGCGGAATGTGATGTTAGGTGGATCCTGCAAATATAACAAACCACCCCAATTAGGAAGAGTATACAATCTGAAACTTACGCAAGTAAAAACACTTGGGACCAACAATTTTACCTCATCGTTTGTGTCCTCATCATTCAAGGAATAATGGTCATCATTTGTGTCGTAGTATTAATGGGAATTATGATCATGAAGATGTCGTGGGTCCTGCAAAAATAAAAAACCCATTAATGTCAACGTACACATCATTCATACTAACAAAGTAATATGAGTACCACCTCAACAGGCATCATCGCTGATGCACCAACCCCCGAGGACCCAACTTGAGAAGCAGGAACCTATGAGACATGGACCTTATAAGTAATTGAAAACTTACATATGTACGTAATTGAAATAAATGAAGACTTACAAAAGTGGGAGTGGACTGTGAGGTAGGAGGGGCATGTGTCTTTCTTCTTTTTACAGACCTTGAGTTGTGCCCAACCACGCCACACTTAGAGCATTTGATCTTAGTCCCAACTTTGCTTAATCTAATTCGGCTCCTTGGTTCGTCCGTGCCCCTCCGCCTTAGCTTCTTCGGCCTCCCAGGTTGCACTCTTGCATGTGGAGGTAGGACCGGTTCTTGTTGTGTACGTTCCCATTGATCCATACTCGGCATTGGGTGAATCATAGGCCCATAGGCCTTCATGTACATCTGCAACTGTGTAGTAATCATCTACATATTCCTTGGGCTTCCCCCCATCGTATAGGATTGCAGAGATGGCATGTGCACAAGGGACTCCCGTGAGATCCCATCGCCGACACCCGCATGTCCTCGCTTTCAAATTTACCACGAATTGCTTCTGTTTGTATTCAACTTCAAACAACCCATTCCCAGCATACGTGGAGATGCACTCGCATGAGATCTCACCATTCCTATCCAGCTTCCTCATAATTAGTCGGACACAATTTTCCTCCATCTTTCCCATCCCATCTCGCTTCACTTGGTACCGACACATCAGTTTCTTTCTGATTATCTCGATCATCGTGATGATGGGTTTATCACGCGCTTCCATGATATATGCATTGAAGCATTCTGACAGTTGTTCACCAGCAAATCTGACTTTGAATGGGTTGGGAAGTGTGACCGCGCCCACAATGCTGGCTCCACATCACTAGATACTTGTGTGCCTTCGGGCTCAATGCCTTCAGTGTGAGCATCTCAGCTTGAAATTCACTGATCGTGTAAGCAGACGCGGCTGCCCATAATCTATCTTTCAACAGTTGACCCCGATTGCCATCATCTCTGAAATTGTTGTACAAATGTCGTACACATATCCTATGATCCGTAGTGGGGAGAATTTCCTCGAAGCTTGGGATGAGGCCCTGCATTGCAAAATGGAAATTTTAAGTCAATGGATAACAAAACATAAGTACACTTTTCACATCTAAATAACACTTTTTTACCTTTTGTCGGTCTGAAATAAATGTCCAGCCATGTGGCAAATTAGGACCAAGATCAGATACCAAAATGTGTAGAAACCAAGACCAGCTGTCCTTCAACTCGGCCTCCACAGCGGCAAAGGCAATTGGGTAAATATTATCGTTCCCATCACGACCGACAGCAACAAGAAGCTGTCCTTTATAAGGACCCTTCAAAAAACAGCCATCCACCCCAATTAGGGGCCTACAACCACTCCTAAAACCATCTCGCATAGCTGCTAGTGAGACATACAGTGAAGAAATGTGGGTTGCAGCTCCCTTTGAGGTCTATCAACCCTCAATAGTACTGAAGAACCCGGTTGGTTCGCCTTAGGGTCGCACAATAATCTCATAGCCTTGCGTACTGCTCATTGTGCATCCCAAATATCACATCCATGCCCTTTTCTTCGCCCTATACAACTTCATTCGACTTACATCCACCTTCCAAGTTCTTCACCTCTTCCCTTAACGCCTCAACTGGCCAATCAGGATTATGCTTGAATTGTTCCAAGTACTTCCTTCGCTATCCACTTCGAAGATACTTGGGTATTTTTGTAACTTCGTGTGCATCGATGGTGGCCCGAGTATGATATTACTTGGAACGTTAGCTCGTTCTTCACATTTCTTGCGTAAACTCTATAGTTGCACCGTTCACGCTTACATTGGACGATGACTCTATCTCTATCATTCTTCGCCCAATGGAGGTCCTTCCCAATGTGTATGTTGGCCTCTCTGACAACTTGTCTGAACACATCAACACTAGGGAATCTCATCCCTAGTTCAAGTCTTGGGTCGTCCAGGTATTGTTGTTCAAATTTCGGTACAGTGGCCCGTGCTCTATCCTAGCAATCTCTTCCTCACTACTACCATCATCAGTGTCTGAAATCAAATCATGACGACCATCGCAGCCTACATCCATATCAGGTCCATCCTCTACACCTTCGAGGTCCTCTTCAACATACAAACCATGTGACTGATAGCACTAGTTGCATTATCCCCTCCCCTTCAAATACATCATCTTCCCCACTAATAACCTTTTCAAAGAAAGAATCAGGTTGGGGACTTTGAGGCTCCTCTTCTATGTCTTCAACCACTTTTTTCCCTTTTCCATTGTCCCCTTCTTATTTACGGCCAACTTATACCTTTGTTTTTTAACTTGAATATTGCTGGTTTCTTCTTCAAACCCAACAACATACAAAATGATTAAATGGTGGCCTATGTGGCAGCTTACCATTTCTAAAACATCAATGTCTGACTTCAAGAGAATCAGCCCATCATCAAGTGTCTTCGCTGGGTGCACATAGTACATGAGATCACCGGTGCGTCCATACTCACACATATAGCTTCAGTTCAAAAAATGAGAGGCAGTCCATATCCCAAGGCTCATTGTGTAATACTTTTTGCCCTCCAACATACTCGGTGTGGTGACCTTTGAAACCTCCCCCATGATTTATCTCGAACAAGACCACTTGTTTGCTCATTGTAACAACACCTACCATAAAGAGAATTTCCAAATTAATATTCTGATTTTCTAGGCAGTAGCAACTAAGTTAACCTTTCAACTAATGATAGTAAATTTTACACAATTATATTCGTACAAGAATATAAGACTAGATGTCAACTAGCTTTCTCCTCATTTACTTAAAAATACAGTGATTGATGAGATGTTGGAGTATACAATGCACTTTTTCTATGCAAAAGAGTGCTAGGAATAGATAACGATATAATAGGAATTAGCAACAGTTTAGATGAATTCATTGACTAACACGCCCAGAAGCTAGATGAATTCAAGTTCTGGATAGTTTAAGCGGCCAAAATAAAGATTGAAAGATGACAAGTTAACTTTACATCCAGAAGCATTATTTTAAGATTTAAAAACAAAAAAAGAAAGGGATGCCATTTTTGGAGAAGCAGAAAAAAAGGCATGCAATCCATCACGTAAACAGAATTAAGCTATATACTAAGTGCAGAATTGTGGAGAAGCAATCTTACAAGACAAGTGTGTCTATAGTTTATGGATGGATATCAATGGAGTGAACAATTCCCGAAGTTATTCCCTCAGCCCTGCAACATTACCACCACAAAAGACATAATATGCATTAAAGAAATAGCATTAAAGACATAATCTACAATGGTGAGTTTCAAACTCAAACCTGATAAAGAAATAGCAGTAAAGAAAAAGTGCAGGTTTAGAAGGTAAGTATACATCAGTCAACAGTAAAAGCATCACATTAGGATTTGCATGATGTAAACTGCAACAAACCTTTTGAAACAAACTACTCTGATTGAGTTCTTCCACTCTGTTCTCTAAAAAGAATCAACC
>CM025852.1:635151-645457 GCA_003952965.2 Morella rubra
GGTAGCTATGGAAATGAGGAAATAGGTGCAATAGGTGAAATATGTAGAGGAGATGGGATGTCAGGAGGTTCACGTGATATAGGTGGAGATAATGGTTCGGAAGGTGAAAGGCTAGGTGAAGAGCTAGATGCCATAGGGGGGTCAAGTGAGGATGCATGTGAGTCGGCAGGTGGAGGATAAGAAAGAAAATCTGAAGTGGGTTGGTAAAAACAAAGGAAGAAGGGTGAGTGGCAAGTTGACTATTTTTGTCATGAAGTGGAAAAATAGTCTCGTGGAAGACTACATCTCGTGAGATGAAGGTTGTATAGGTGCGTAAATCAAGTAATTTGTACCCCTTTGTGCCAAATGGAAAGCCAATAAAAATGGATGGTCGATTGCGAGGATCAAATTTCTTACACCCATGGGTTAGTGTAGTGGCAAAGGCAAGACATCTAAAAACTCTTAAATGTTGGTAGTATAGGGCATGACTAAAGAAAACTTCAAAAGGCGAATGGTTCTTTAGTAGAGGTGTAGGAATTCGATTAATTAAATAGGTCGTTGTCATGACACAATCTACCCAAAATTTAAGAGGTAACCCAGATTGAAATTTTAGAGCTCTAGCTACTTGGAGGAGATGTTGGTGTTTACGCTCGACAATGTCATTTTGTTGAGGTGTTTCTTCGCAAGATTTTTGGTGAATAATACCCTTGTGAGAGTAAAATTCGGGAAGGTGGAATTCTGGACCATTGTCACTATGAAAAATTTTAATTTTGGCACCAAATTGGTTTTCAACTAGAGCTGTAAAAGATTGGATGCAAGATTTGGTCTCAGATTTATTTTTAAGCATATATGTAGTACATCTAGATAAATCTGCTACAATGGTTAAAAATACCGAGATCCATTATAGGCAGTGGTGGACCCCATAAATCTAGATGCACTAACTCAAATAAAGTGGAAAAAAGGTATAAACTATCATTAAAAGGCAACTTGTGCTGTTTTGCTAAAGGACAAATTAAACATGGCTAAGAGTGTGGAGAGGCAATAGGTGAAAGAGAAGTGGAAATAAGTTGAAATCTAGAAGGAGACAAGTGACTCAATCTATAATGCCGTAAGTCAAATGATGGTGAGGTATCGGCTGCAGCTGATATGATGGGAGATTTATGCCGTGGATTATGACCAAGAAGGGTGGTGTCTAGATCAGTAATCTGCACTTTTTCAGTGTCCAGGTAGTAGAGTCCATGAGTGACCTTACCCTTCCCAATCGTCAACCATGGTCCTGAATAAAACAAAGCTGAGGTAAGAAAATGAAACAACAGTTTATTTGTTCAGTCAATTTTCGGGCAAATAAAAGATTAAAGCTAAAAGATAGAACACATAACACATTGTGTAATGTGATGGTATCTGTTAAACGAACTCAACCTATATGGGAAATAGAGACTGATTCCCCATTAGGTAATTTCACAAAGTAAGAGCAACTAGAGGTAATATGTGAAAAAATGAAGGTGCTACAGACCCTGTAGCTCCTATATCTATGATCCGATCAAAATTTTTGTGGGTTTTAGCTAAAAGACAAAAGGAAATACCAAACATTGTTGCAATGTATTTATTAACAGAATAAGGAATGGTTTGAATGTGATTTGCAGAATGAGAGGCTGTGGCAGAGTTCTTTTTGAGTAATGCCATAATCTCTTGCACTTATCCCTTGGTTAATGAGGCCGGCTCTTCGATATCTTCTTCAGGAAAATGCTTCCCAATTGCCTAATTCACCGAACCTCCAGTAAATTTGTTTTTAAAAAACTTGTGACTAGGTGGGTACCCATGCAACTTGTAGCAATGGTCAAAGAAGTGTCCTGTCATATGACAATGAGAACACAAAGGAGGCTCGGCATTCCCAGCCTTAAAACAATTATCAAAAGTGTGACCATTATTTTACAGTGTGTACAAAATAACTTGTCCTTTTTGTAACCTCCAGATGGTTTAGTTCCTTTCGAGGGACCAATGTTTCGCCGAGTGACCAGGGCTACATTCTCAGTATTGTGGGCATTAGAAAGCACCTGCCTCTACCATTCTTGCTGCTGAACGTAAGAGAAAACTTTATTGACAGCTGGTAAGGGTTCTATCATCATCACTTGGTCTCTCACGTTTGAGTATGATTCGTTCAAGCCCATCAGAAATTGTATGACACAGTTGCATTGATAGCAGTCAGAAGCAAATTTTAAATTGCCACAGGAAAAAGAAGGCAATGGGTCAAATATTACGAGTTCATCCTAAATAGTTTTCATTTTTCCATAATACACACTTACAAAGTCGTCATTTTGGTTGAGGTTGCTAAAAGCTTTCTTCAACTCATAAATCTTGAGTCCATTCAGTTGGGTGAATCTGTCCTACAACTCAGTCCAAATTTGTAAGCATTGTCTACAAAGGCCATGCTTGAACAAAGAGGTGCAGCAATGGAATTTTATAGCCAAGAAACGACCATGTTGTTACACCGTTCCCAGCTGCTAAAACGAGTGTCTGCTGAAGGTGGTCGTGGCAGGGTTCCATTGATGAACCCAATCTTTCTTTTGGCGCGAAGAGCACGCTGCATGGCCATTGATCATCCCATTACTATACATTGGTCATTGAAATCAGCATTAATGTCGTCTGCGAGCAGAACAAGCTACTGCATTGGAGACCGATATTTTTCTTCATCAGAGGTCTCAAAGGTCAACTTTTCAGTGACCAAAAAAAATCAGATGCCTAGTTGTTTCGTCGAGGTATATATATATATATCCCGTGGAGAACTTGCAATTGTGGTTCGATTGCAACTTCTATCAAAAGTGACGTGGAATTACTTTCATGTTGTCAATACTTGATTGGAGACCAAATGGGGAGTCTTGTGGTCCATGGAAAATCTGATATAGTTGGCTCCAAGGGGACATGATACGGGCTGAGTTTTGTAAAGCCTTTTTTGTTTTGATATTCACCACTACAGCTCCACGCGTAGTACAAACACCACCCCCACCAACTCCAACTTTTGTACAGAGCCCCACGTAGCTGTACTATGATGCTTTTGCTTTAGAAACATAGCAAAAGGGAACTCATCGTGTATATAGGAAAATAGTCTAATTGCTTGTAACAAGAGAGAAAAAAGAAGGAAATAAAAAAAAAATCCTCTTCCAAGCAAATATCTTCCTCTTCATTCTCCTATATTTCTTCCTCGAACGATTCTATTCGAAAATGGTGAAACCATATTTCTTGAAATGCTATCAGAGCGAGAAGGTTTAATCCTCTAAACTTTTCATCCTGTTACATTTTCTCCATATTTGTTCATCCTTTCTTAGCACCTTCATCAAACACTTCATAGACCATTCTTTCTCTTTCTCTACACTCACTTCTGTGCATTTCCTGAAACAATATGAGTACTACCTCTGAAAATTTTGGGAACACAGGCAACAACATGCAAAACAATAGCGATGAAAGCCTTAATCCATTCTTCCTCCATCATGGTGAGAATCCTGGTCTGGTGCTAGTATCTCAACCATTAAATTCTCAAAACTATCATGCTTGGTCCAGGGCAATGTTTGTTGCACTCTCAGCCAAGAACAAACTTAGTTTCATAGATGGAACGATTGTTAAACCTGCAGATGCAGACCCTACATATAGTCAATGGCAAAGATGCAATCACATGATTCTCTCGTGGATAACCAACAGCTTATCTCCAGAGATTGCAAGTTCTGTGTTATATTCAGATTTTGCAGCTCAAGTCTGAAAGGAGTTAAAGAAAAGGTTTGCTAAATCTAGCAACAATCGAATCTACATGCTAGAACAGAAAATCATAGCAATAAAGTAAGACAAAGCACCAATCAGTGTTTATTTTTCAAAACTCAAGGTGTTATGGGATGAGATGCAGAGGTATAAAGAACCTTATGTCTGTACTAGTGTTGATTGTGGTGCCATAAGTGCTATCAATAAGAGACAAGAAAGGAGATGCATAATGCAATTTCTCATGAGATTGGACGAGTGCTATACTCAACTAAGAAACCAAATCCTACTAAGGGATCACCTTCCCACCATGGACCATGTGTTCAATCTGGGCTTGCAGGAAGAATCAAACCTTGAGCTTGGTTCGGGTCTCCAAGGAAACACAGAGTCAGCAGCATTTTTCACAAGGTCTAATAGATATCAAAACCAAAAACCAACAGACAAGGCCAGGACAAAGGCCTAACTACGAGGGAACAAAGGAGAGACTACCATGTGCAAAGTGTAATAGAACAAACCACACAATATAAACATATTGGGAAGTGCATGGATACCCACCATGACATAAGAACAACGAAAGCAAAAGAAAGCAAATAAGGGTAGCAAATCAAATCTCAAGAGATCTTTCTAACACCTATACTTTGCCCATAACACAAGAGCAAGTGCAGCAACTCTTGAGCTTATACAATCTCAACACTTGACTCCTTCAATGGCCAATCAGGTGACATCCAATACTCCAGAGACACAAAGTTCATTCCATTCCAACATGGCAGGTACAATACTTGGACCGTATCTTTATCAGTTGGTATGGAATTGCCAAAAACCCATTAGGTCTTCTATCATAATGTTATGGTGAATGCTGTTGGAGTTAGAAGAAAGACCATCTGGATATTGGACTCAGGGGCAACAGATCACATTGTTGGTTCCCCTGAGCTGCTTGTCTAAAAAAATATCATTGCAGAACACATATGTTCGATTGCTAAATGGGAAGGTAGCTTCTGTAAGTCACATTGGGAAGGTGACCTTAAGCCCATCTATTAAGCTGGAAAATGTCTTATGCATGACGAGCTTCTCTTTTAATTTAATATCTGCTAGTAAGTTGATTAAGGACATACAATGTTGTTTGATACTCATAGATGGGTTTTATGTTATATAGGAACCAGTCAGGTGGAGAATGATTGGGATGGCTAAGGAAAAACAAGGCTTATATCACTTGGTGCAAGATTCAGCTGTCAAAGAAACCAGACCAGATCAACATGTCATTTGCTCAACTGACCTTGCACCTTCCAACCTTTGGCACTTAAGATTAGGTCACCCTTCTATTTCTAGATTAAAGCTTCTACATTCTCTAGATTCTAGAACTTTCCCTCCTCCAGAAATGACCAATGTGATGTATGTCATTTGTCAAAGCAAGTTAGATTACCTTTCCCTTCTCAAAATCAAGTTGTACAAGGATATTTTGATCTAATACACATGGATATCTGGGGTCCTTTTTCTGTCTCATCGCTCAATGGCTCACAGTATTTTCTTACTATCGTTGATCACCATAGTCGATGCACTTGGGTCTACTTGATGCAAAACAAAAGTCAAACTAGGAAACTAGTTGAATTTTTTCATAGCCTTATTGAGACTCAATTTAAGAAAAGAATAAAGTGCATACGGACTGATTAAGGATCAAAATTCCAAATGAAAGATTTATTTTAAGAAAAAGGAATCATACACCAACAAAGTTGCATTTATACACCTTAACAGAATTCTATAGTTGAGAGAAAACATTTGCACTTGTTAAATGTTGCAAGAGCTCTAAGATTTCAAGCAAACTTGCCTTTGATTTTTTTGGGGCATTGTGTGTTAACAACAGCCTACCTAATTAACCGAATTCCTACTCCCAACCTAAATAACCAGTCACCATTTCAGATCCTATTCTCTAAAATTTCATCCTACTTGCACCTTAGAAGCTTTGGATGTCTATGCTATGCATCAAATCTTCAACCACAAAAATCCAAGTTTGACGCAAGAGCTAGGAAGTGTGTATTCATAGGATATCCCTATGGGATAACGGGATATAAGGTATATGATCTTTTAAGTCAAACAACCTTTGTATCCCGATACATCATCTTTAAAGAACATGTGTTTCCATTCAAAAGTGAAGCCTTCTCATCAGGAATTTTACAAACACCATCTATGTCAAGACATGATAGTATACCAGTCATTCCCAATCCAATTCTTGACATGCCTTTCAGCAACCTTCCAGCACACAGCCCAATCCGAGACTCATCAATTGCTGTTGAAGAAGTATAGCAAATGCAAGTATCCAATATTCCACCTCTCCCAAATATAGAGAACACACAATCATCTGATCATACTTCTAAGCCCTTAGTCGAACTTAGGAATCTACTAGGGTCAAGAAACAGCCAGATTATTTGCAAGATTACCATTGTAAGCTTTTTACTTCCTTTGCTGAACCAAGAAATTCTCCATCAGACAAGACAAGAGGTACAGGTAACAAATATTCTCTATGTTCTTATCTTAACTATAGCAGATTATCTCCTTCACATCTGAGATTTGTTTCGAACATAAGCACAGAAGTTGAACTAGAAAATTATGAGGAAGCAGCGAAGCACTTGTGTTGGAGAAAAGCTATGGAGGTTGAATTAAAGGCACTCGAAGAAAATCATACTTGGGATTTAACCAAGTCGCCGTGTGGAAAAACTTTGGTTGGATGCAAGTGGTTGTTCAAGATAAAATACAATGCAGCTACTAAGGAAAGAACCTACAAAGCAAGGCTAGTTGCGAAAATATATACGCAACAAAAAGGACTTGATTATTTTGAAACTTTTTCACCAGTTGCAAAAATGTCCACTATAAGATGCTTACTAGCTTTGGCGGCTGCAAACAATTGGTTTTTGTATCAACTAGATGTCAATAATGCTTTCCTTTATGGGGAGCTTGAAGAGGAAGTGTACATGAAGCCACCACCCGGGCTTGATATGAAGGGGGAGAACAAAGTGTGCAGATTGAGGAAATCTCTCTATGGGCTTAAGCAGGCTTCGAGGCAATGGAATCATAAGCTCACGGAAGTGATCACTCGACATGGTTTTGAGCAGTCGAAAGTTGATTACTCTCTTTTTATAAAGGGGACAGAAACTTCATTTACAGTCATGCTAGTCTATGTAGATGATATCGTTATTGCCGGGAACAATGAAGCTGAAATAAATTCCTTGAAACAATATCTGAAGGCATAGTTCAGATTGAAGGATTTAGGAAGTCTAAAATATTTTCTAGGAATTGAAGTGGCTAAATCTTCGCAAGGCATATCGATCTACCAGAGGAAGTATGGACTTGAGATTTTGAAAGAATGCGGATTGTTGGGAGCAAAACCTGTTGATTTTCCCTTTGAACAAAACTTGAAGTTATCGGCTGAAGAAGGAGAAGAATTGAGTGATCCAATACAATACAGAAGGCTGATTGGGAAACTTCTCTACCTCACAGTTACAAGACCTGATCTTTCATATGCAGTTCAAGTACTCAGCCAATTCTTAAGCAAGCAAAAAGATACCCATATGAAGGCAGCCATGAGAGTTGTTAGATATGTCAAAAGATCACCAGGACAAGGATTATTTTTTCCAGCCACAAACAAGGTTAAACTTTCAGCATTTTGTGATGCTGATTGGGAAGCTTGCACAGACACAAGAAGGTCGATTACAGGATTTTGCCTCTTCATAGGTGATGCTTTGGTTTCTTGGAAGTCAAAGAAACAGAGCACAGTCTCAAGATCTTCAGTAGAAGCTGAATATCGAGCCATGGCAGCAACCACGTGTGAATTAGTTTGGATAAAGAGTCTTCTAGCAAATCTCAGGTTCAAACAAGAGAAACCAATACAGTTGTTTTGTGATAACCAAGCGGCAATTCACATAGCATCAAACCCCGTGTATCACGAACGAACTATACACATTGAGACAGATTGTCACTTGGTCAGAGAGAAGCTGCAAAAAGGGTTGCTCAAACCTTTTCATATATCAACCAACATTCAGATAACAGACATCCTTATGAAGCCACTCGGGAGTAAGCAATTTCACGTACTGATGAGCAAGATGGGAGTTCATTCCATCCACTCCCATCTTGAGGGGGAGTATCAAAAGTGATGTGGAATTACTTTCATGTTGTCAATACTTGATTGGAGACCAAATTAGGAGTCTTGTGGTCCATGGAAAATCTGATATAGTTGGCTCCAAGGGGACATGACATGGGCTGAGTTTTGTAAAGCCTTTTTTGTTTTGGTATTCACCACTACAACTCCACGCGTAGTACAGAGCACCACCCCACCAACTCCAACTTTTGTACAGAGCACCACGTTGCGTAGTTGAGAGAAGAAAGAAGGAAAAAAAAAAATCCTCTTCCAAGCAAATATCTTCCTCTTCATTCTCCTTTATTTCTTCCTCGAACGATTCTATTCGAAAATGGTGAAACCATATTTCTTGAAAACTTCCACGGGTGCGTGGAGCTGCTGGGTATGGGGCAAGAAAGAGACAAGCAGGATACACTTGCGTTTGTGGAAAATTTAGAAGAATAAAAAATTGAATTGGTTTGGCGAACAACACTCGGTGCAAGGGAGGCCTGATCAGTCGTCGTCAGACGGCTTCCTGAGCATAGCCCATACCAGGAAGCTGTGGAGCCAGGAGGGCTCAACGAGAGGGATATACTTGCAGCAAAAAGAGCATCCATCATTGCCCCAAAATTACACCTTGGGTTCTCTCTAGCTGTCTAGGGCCTTTTGCCTGTAAGTAGGCGAAACGTGCAGAGAGGACTGCGCGGCACACAACTCTGTGGATTGTAACCTCGTTCTTTGATCTAAATAAGTCACAATATTGTAGGTAATCGTAAATCTCGTCATTAATTTAATCCTCGTGATTAGCTACTAAACCGTACGGTATCTGGATCCATATTATAAGCATGTGAAGATAGAAATTCAACTTGGGATATTCAGTGATCACGGATCGGGCGATCAAATTTTGAGACTTGCTAGCTCTTTTCTTATTTTTTTCTTTTTCTTTAATAATTTATTATTAAAATTTGTTCGGTTGAGTTATTGAGACTTGACTTTGGGGGTCAACTCCAAAAAGGACGACAAAAAGGGCCTCCAAAAAAAAAAGGAATAACTTGAGATCATATCATATTACGAACGAAGTCAACTTTGCTTTTAAATTAAAAAATAAGATGAGAACTCCTTTCGTGTTTTCGTTTCATTAACGTGTCCAAAAAGCATATTCACTGGCGTATATATAGAAAGTCAACTTGTTTTAAATCCTCGGGGGAGAAGGAGCTGGAGATATTGCTATGAAGGTCAACTACTTTCACGTGCACAATTAACATTAAACTCCATTTGTAATTTTAGTTTGAACAAGATGTATAATTAAGAAAACTAGAGTCCGGATACTTCAATCTCTTCTTGTCTTGCTGCAAAATTTGCATGACAAGTCGTCTGGTCCAATCTAGAATAGAGTACGTTACCTCCATGACCCAACCAGGACAATATTGCTTATAATATGTAACTTCTGGAACTCAAGTGGATGGATGACAGACATTTTTTTTTTTAGCTTTGTTTTTCCGTTTCGGACTAAGTTCAAGAGAGGTAGGATCAAGTCCCAATGAAAGGAAGCCAACAATATCCTACTCTTTTTTATTGGTATTTATAGCAATGAGCATATTGTTGCGTAATAGACATGCGAATTATTTGAATACTCAGAGATATTTGTCAAATTTTTTCTGAAAAATATGTGATTCGGATAGGTACTATGAATGACATAGCTTATTTTCAATTATATTGTAAAGATAGATAAAAAAATTAATTTATAAAAAAACCAACTTATCATATTAATAAATTTTGTGATTTACTGCGGGCAAAATAGAAGGGGCCTCTCAGTACGTCATAGAATATGATATAGCGTCTGCTTCCATAGACGAGTAGTGCTTTCAGACTGGCCTTTTGTGCATTTGCAGAGCTCGAAATGCCCAGTCAACTGAGTGATCTTGTGTAAGAAGCTTAGCGTTTTGCATTTTTCGAGCGCAAGATTCCCTGCAAAGTATCACGAACGAACGGGACCAAAGCAGCTGAAAATGCTGTGCACGACCAGATTATAGTGATGCAGAGTACCATTTATACTCCTTTCGTAGTCTTGTCCCTCCTGTTCTTACCGATCAGAAGCCCGCTTCGAACCCATTTCAGAGATCAAAGGGTAAGAGAAAAGCATCAGAGACAACGCAGTAGAAGCCAAGGCTTGACACATGGTACGAAATCCGCCAATGGTGTTCATGCAGTGTCCAAAGCATCAACCGCTGCACAATAGTGTAAGTGTGATATGCTACATTACAAAACTCATCTAACCTTACCTCATCCCGATGAAGGAAAATTACAGTGGAGCGAAGAACCCCTAAATCATTTTATTACTCTGGGTGTTTACACTTCTGTGCACCAGCCAGACAAGTTGTTTGCACAGCCATTGGCTTCTGAACCACAATACCATGAAGTTTTTGGGTGGAGAATTTTAGAACTAAGTTTTTTATAATTTGGATGCGAGCGAAATAT
>CM025852.1:645557-781374 GCA_003952965.2 Morella rubra
GGAAGAAGTGCAGAAATAGGAGGAGAGCTTGTCTCAGCAAGTGATTGGGATTGCCGACGAGGAAAGAGTTGCCTGACCGCGAGGAAGGCCCTAGACGAGTGATTGACTGACCATCAGGCTCCTTAAACCTTGACCCACCTTCCTAACCCGCTGACATAGGCATAAGCTGCTTCCAGAGCAGAGCTTGCGAAGCTAACAAGCCTACAAGCCGGAAGGAAGCAAGCCTATGACAGAGCAGCGTACAAGCCGAAAGAAGCAACCAAGCCTACAAAAGCTAGCTGGCATAAGCAAAGCAACTAAGAAGCCCATAAATAGGGTCCCTCATAAGGCAAAGCTATGCATGTTTATATAGTCCAGTGGAACGAACTCACAACTCAATGGGATAATTTTCTTATAGCAACTAGAACTCTACTCGAAGAAGAGAAGTAGCCAGCTGGCTGAGGTAACTCTACTTGCCCAGGAGGAAATGTTCTTATTTTTAGTTCTTTCAAAGATTGTTCCTTCCAAAAAACAGGACCTATTCTCTATCCCGTAGTGGAAGTGCTCATACCGAAGCTCCCTATTCCCTTAGTTGCTGCTTGCTTTCCGGTGCGAGGCGAGTCAAAGTTTGACCATCTTTGAGGCAATTCACATTGTGTTCGTATAGTGACAAAGTAAATCAAGAGCACTCTCCCTCTATTGCCCTAGACGAGTGATTGGTCGAACATTGGAAAATGGAAAACTTACCCCCGTATTTTTGATTAAAACCTCTTCTTACCTTATTCTTGACCACTATTAGGACAGCTTCAAAATCGTTATCTTTTATTCGCCTATACCTATATGTGACAAATGAATAAAAAAGAAAAATTGAGAACTCGATCGAAGGGAAGGCTTGAGTTCAGAGACGAAGATAAGGCTTGGTGGCTTGCGAGGAAAGACTAGCTAACAAGCGAACGAACAAGAGCTCCTACTCGTCTTCCTGCTCCAACTCCTATATCGGAAGCTACATATGCTCTGACAAGACGCTTTCTATTCTCTACTGCTTTCCTTTTATTATTCCTACTGCTACTCTTAGTCCTCCCATTAACTACAGCCAAGATTCCGCCTCTATATCCTATGCCCCGTTCTTTTGTCATTTTGAATCGTTGATTGCTTGTGGTGATTGTGGTTCCTTTCTTTGTGTTATACCGGTTTCCTTTCCTTCAGGTGTGCTGGCAGGCAAGGGAGGACGAGAACTGGAGTCCAACCCGAACAACAAGGATCAAAGAACGTCTTAAAGCTCGCCTCTTTGCTTTCTTAAAAATAAAAGCGGACTACGCAATAAGAGGCTCAACCATAAGCCCAACTCTAATGGCGGGGGGGGAATGTTGAAAACAATCTTATTGGAATTATTGGAAGCGGCTTTCGAGTGAGGGCAATCGTCATAGTCAGCCAGCGAGCAATCCCAAGAAAGCCAGCTACCTAGCCTTTCTTATTCCCATCGCTAGCTTAAACTGAGGAATAAGAATAGGAAAAACCTCCAAGCCCCTATAAAGTAAGCTATTTCAATGTTATTTTTTTGTCTCTTTCCTCTGTCCGGTACCAAAGCCACTCGAACTCGAATGCCTCACCCGCACCTACTTCGAATGCCGCACCAACTCCCTCAAACACAAGGGAGCGGGCACTGCTCTCAGCCTGTCGTAAAAACAAAACAAAACTCCATACCGGAAGATCATTACCTTATTCTTAGAACGGAATATAAACATTGGTACAACAGGAGGATCGAGAGACCTCGAGCGACACATCGTAATTTACGCTAACCTCAGCGTACCATCGGAGATACTTTAGCCACAGCTTAACCCATGGTTGAAGAATGAGGCGATCAATAAAGTCCTCCCCCTGAACTTGAGAAAATGTCCGAAGACCTTCTCTTTCCTTTTCATTACAAACAAAGCGAAGGCGCTACTTAGCCCTATAAAGAATGAAGGCCCGTGCGACACCCGGCGTTAACACTCCCAAATCTGGAAATGCTAACCACAGTTTCAATGGTAACGGGAATACGCCTGACGGCGAAAGCATACAAAGATAGTGACGCTTTCATCGCTTAGATTTAGGGCGATAGGTCGCACCACAGATACGATAAGAAGCACCCCTCAATCGATAGGTCAAAGACAGAGACATAGTACCAGTTGCATCTCTAATCTTTGAGAAAATCGGGGTCTTTTCCACATAATAGCGTCAACCAAAGACCGGAGCATCTTAGCGGACACCGGATATAAATCCCTAGTCACTTCGTCGCTCCAAAATCTTTTGGCAAACTCCAAAACATGACTTATAATAAAAAATCTTTTAAATGAGAGACTTTTATTTAGATATATTATAGTATACTGAAACTTTTTATTATGATAAGCGGCCGCCACCTTCTCGTCGGCGATCACCGTCGCCAAGAATGGCATAGTCGCAAAGCTTCGTCGTGCCATACACCCTCTCAGCAGCTATCCACACAAGCATATGATGTGTAAGTGTGAATAGAGGCCAAGAACTATAAAATCCGAGGGGTTGACCCTTCGTGAACGTCACAACCGATGACCTATAGCCTTGATTATATAAACTATATGGTAATTTAAAGACTACAGAACAAAGTATGAACGTCCAGGAAGTTGCAAAGGGATTTCCGAGCAACCCTGCAATCATACAGGACGTCAGGATAACAGGTAAGGAATCGGTAGCAGCCTTGAGATCAAAAGAAAATCATTTTTTCTTTCCTCTCAAGTACTGCAACGGTTGGGTCTGGTTATAGGTACCATCCATTCTTAACCTTGCCAAAACCGTCATGGCCCAATCATGTATAGGCCGTACCAAGGCCTGATACAAGGGTGGGCCAATAGGGAATAACCTTTTCTTCCCTGCTCCCTCGACCTTCATTCCCATCCTGCCAAGCTGAGGCTGCCAACACATTGTATCTAACCACACTGTGGCAAATCGATACAAGTAGCTAAACAGCTTGCTATACCATACAAAGGCATCTCCGGCCGAACGGTTAGGCAAGACTACGGCGCCTGGGTAAACATCCCGTTTACCAAACAAGACGTCGAGAGTTTCACTTAACCATTCCCCTCCTGCAGCCAAAGTGATAGCGGCTGTAGCATCCACCGGTAATGTGTGGAAGAGGGTAAGCTTTCTATATGGATAGGACGTATCAACACCTTTTGCATCTTTTAAAGAGAATTTCTAAGAATAATATTGTGTTGGGTCCTGAGGACCAGGATGGCCGAAGATCAAAACCTAAATGTGCCAGGGGTTGATCATCGAAGCCAGGGCAATAACGATGAAGGAATTTGAGCGCTGATGTAGCTAACAGCCACCTTCATAGTCGATTCATTAGGGTCGTCACCTTCTACTCAACTAGTGGAAGTATCCACCGTTTTCTTTGTCTGTTAAGCCTCACAGCTATGGGACTTCCTAAATAAAACTGCAATCGTAGTTTATCAACCACTCACAAGACCACCGAGATCTTCAACTTAGCTCCCAAAGGTAATCCACCCGGCCCTTCCCCAACCTAGTAAAGGGGAGCGGAAGATAACGAAAGGGAGACAAAGTCCTAACTAAATCATAACACAAGAACTTCCGTCTACATCATAAGACAAGCTACCCATTCCATCTATCATATCAGTCGAGTCGATCCGATTCGTTCTTATCTATAGATAACGCAAGAGAGAACTTATGACTTCGCGGATGGAGAGGGATTCGAACCCCCGGTATTCCTATCAATACTTCGGTTTTCAAGACCGACTCTTTCAACCGCTCAGACATCCATCCCCTTCGCGCTTCGCCCGCCCTATCTATCCGCGCGCTGGCAGGTAGGGGCTTATCTATGTGATTCGCTACGCTTTGCTTGCGCCTATCGGCGGACTCTATTGCCTGCCGGTTAGCGAAACTTTTCCGGTAGTACGAATCGCTACGCTTCGCTTGTTTCTATATGATAATATGCACCTTGGTTGCTGCGCTCCCCGCGGGTAATAGCAAGAGAGTGAAGAACGAATGATCTTCCAAACAAAAAGAGTGATTGAGTCCGACTCAAGCGAGTGAGTGAAAGGCGTGGCAAGAGAGCGAGTTCGACTCGCGAACCATCGGCAAGTGAAGGACCGATCCTTTTGCGCCAGTACTGTTGCGAGACTGGTACTTGGCGGCTCACGAGCAACATATAGACTAAGGTTGCCCATCACTCCCTCGCTCTTTTTTGAAGGCCCTTTCTATTCTCTTTCGTCTATGGTTCCTCCATAAGAACACTGAACGCCTAGCTTCGCAGAGCAGCTCTCTCCCCAGCCCACAGCATAGTGTGGAATCTGGATCGTTTCATCGAGCACCATTTCTTTTAGATAGAAAGGTGTTCTGACTCTATTGGATCAAGTCATAATCTACGCCTTTTACTAGTATACTACTATGGGGAGAGACTAAGCTCTATTTCAGAGATTGGACTCTCTTACTGTGATTAGCCCCTACTAGTAAGAAGCTGTTCCCGAGCCAGGTTCCCTGGATCCACGTGTTCCTAGTCGGGCCTAAATGAATGAATGAAGAAGGGGGCGGGCAGCACTATAAAGAAAGAAGCCCGGCCACACACACCTCTTTTTAGCCGACTAAAGCCGGATCCACTACACGGCTAGAATCAGAGAAAGATTTAGAAAGCAACCTACTCTACTTTGATTCAAAAGGTTTGGAACCCTATCTTATTAATAATAAGAAAGGGGCAAAGGGGATGCGATCAATGAATGGATCAAAGAAGGAGGTTCTATCTATGTCATCCTATATAAGGGAAGAAGCCCGCTCTTGACTTAAATGAAATGGATGAATGAAGAAGCCCGCCCGGGTAGACTTCCAGAGCTCTTGCTCTGCGTATCCTCCTACTTATTATTTTGGGGGTCATAAAAACATACGAACCGCCTACTCTTTAAAGCCCTACCATTATATTTAAAAAAATGAAAGCTGCTTGCCCTCACTAATAAAAAACAGAAATCCCTCCCCTTCTGTTACCTACTTTTACTCATATCTTCGGTATACCTCAATACAAGACAAACACAGGAAAGGATATTCAATCAAAAACCGGGCTATCGCCCTATCTAAGCGGGTTTCCCCTCTCCTCTACGGAAGTCATCTTTTAGTCTATTTCAGTTCCCGTGTCTATCGCTATCGCCCTATTCTCTCTCAATTGCCTATCTTTTATAGATGAGGGGGAGTACCTTAGCAGTAGCTTCCAACACTTAAGATTGACCTCCTCAAGTGCCAGATATGAATGTTTTATGAATTTCATACGGGACTACTTACCTAAAGTTCACTTCTGACTTACCAAATAAGTTTACTGAAGGAACTGACCTAAGCATAGCTCTCTCTCTCAAATACAAATGCCAAGAAAGAGATTCCTTGGATAAGTGGAAAAATGCCTTTCATTTCTCTTTTAAGGCGTTTGTCCTACTTATAGTATCAGTCCTCCGGCCTATCGAAATTCGTGTTTTTATTAACCAACAACACATGCACTTTGTTGGAACTAAAAAAAAAGGTTATTCAATCCACTAGTGCAACTGAAGGAATTACCTGTTCTGAACTGGAACAAGAAAGAGCTCATAACCACTGCTTGTGAACAGCTCTCCTCAACGGAAGGCGCACCTACTGTTACTAGAAGTCTAGTCTCTCTCAGGTCCAGTTTCGATCTCGAACTAACTTACTTTACTTAATAGGCCGGAAGAGAGAGATATTCAGAAAACCCGATTTCCTGTCCTGTCTTAAGAACCTGACTCAAAAGAGAAAAGAAGACCGAACTAAAAAAAAAGAAAAGAGATATCACTTTCGACGATTGAACTGCACTTTTATATCCAGATTGGAACTGGATTTTAACGTCTTTGGATCCTGCTTAGAGCCGGCTTTCACTCCACTTTCACTTTCATATCAGTAGCGTCGACTTGCACTTGCAATATCGAATTTAACTTTCCGGAATCCTTGCTCCTGGCCTATTGGTTGATGATAGGGTTCCTGTTGGTCCTGTTGGTAGAGTTCCTGCCCTTGGCCTTGATTCCAGTCTCGTCTCGCATGCCAGCAAGTATTCTAGAAAGAATGACTTGGTTTCATGTAGCTACTATAGCTCCTCTCGCCTTTCTAGCCTGCCTTGTGTTGCTAGGAAATGGCTAAGCCTTTTTCGAGAGGCTTTCACCCTGAAAACTGAACTAGACCCCGTTCCCTCTATGTCCATTCAATCTGAATCTTGCTGCATGAATACACTGTAAGACCGGGAATGCCCTCAATGATTCATTCCCCTTCTCAGGTATCTAAAATAGTGCTACAGCAAGCATGCTTTCCCCCTTTGTTTGTTGTGGGTCACGCCTCACCTCAGGCACTGATAAATGAATGAAACTGATGGAGACCTTCAAAAAATCTGCTGTTGATGCCGCTGTGCATGATTTAATTGATCATCAACATGGAGATATATTTTGGGATCAATGCTTAGATACAGGAAAACGGGAACATGTACACATTTAGACTATGGGCAATGTTCGTTTTCATAATTTTTCGAGAATATGAAATGTTATAAACCAACATCTAAAATCTTACAAAATTTATAACACAAACACCAATACATTTTATACAATCTTCAATAACTTTTTATATAAATTTCAATAACTTTTCAAAAAAAAATTATAACAAATCTTCTCTTTTTATATTTTTCACCTAACTTTAATATTTTTTTATTAAATAATTACATTAAATCATCTCTCTCTACACTTTTTACAAACTCCAATAAAAATTAAATATTTTAAAAAATTTCACTAACTTTTACACAAAAATCTATAAAAACACTAATCTACATAAATATTCACAATTCTACCAAAATCTACAGTTTTTTACAAAACGAACACTCCCTATATTGATGATTGAACCGAGTAACCCAACTATGACTTGTGAATTTTGCCCGTGGTTGTTTTGGTTGATATAATCCTGGGAGACTTTATCTTATTAGTTTGGTGGATTGTAATTTTGGAAGAGAGTGAATCAGCAAATTGTACTTTGACTGTGACTGCTTGTACTTTAGCAAAGACCTCATTTATTGGGCATTAGTCTCGGTCCAAGGTCCATCTGGTTCCATACGATGTGGAGCAATATTCTCTAAATAGGACTAGACAATAGTTTAAGCTAATTCTTGCATATATAAACATGGAAACGTGTATCTAATAAGTAAATGTAAGAATGTATGTCAATTTGCAGGTGAACTTCTTTGGTATCTCACTTATACATCATTTTCAGAATCTGTAATCAGACCTAGAGCGCTTTCTTAAGGACCTGAATAGGCTAACTTTTTGTTGTCTCTCCATATTGTTTATTTTGATTCTCTTTTTCGTTAAGTTGAATGACTGGCAAATATTATTCTTGATGAGGGCTGACTGGTGTAGGGAGACAGGTGTTTTGACAATTTAGATCGTTCTCATCACTTGGAATTATATTTTGCTTTTGGCTTGATTTTATCTTGCCTGCTGCTTAGCAGCATGAGTATTAACTGCAGCTTTGAAGTGGCTTTTATCTAATACTTCAAGTGTATCTTTCTTGCTTTCTTTTGTCCCCTTATTTTTAGGTTTTTATCATGTATTTATTCTGCTTTACCATTTGCATAACCCTCGTGAACACATGCATCAAAGCACAAACTTGCTGGCAGTATTACCTGCTGTTTGATTAATTTCATTGAATGTTTCGTGGATTAGTTGGGGATGACATCCTTATTATTGGTACTTCTCTTCATCAAGCTTCTACAGGTTTATGGATTTGCTTACTTTATATGGAAACTCTATCCTCTGTCACTCAGAACTTAATCTATCTTTGCAGTTGTACAGCACTGTGACATTGCGTCAGGGAGAGAAGAAACATTATAACAATAAGGTTGATGTATACAGTTTTGGAATTGTCTTATGGGAACTGTTGACCAACCGCATGCCTTTTGAAGGCATGTCCAATTTGCAGGCCGCTTATGCTGCTGCGTTTAAGGTGCAAAAATCCTCATTCTTCTGATGCATTTGGTTATTATGTCATAGTTGTTATCCTGTTCTTATTAGCTACCGCACTTCAGTGCCAATGTGACTTTATCAAATTCAGAGTTGATGATAAACCCGTTTCCGTTCACTTATGTAACTTACCTGTCCGCGCTTTGAGGAAGATCCTTAAAGAGCTTCTTGTGCATAATGAATGCTAAGATAATAATTTTTTCTTTCAAATTATTAACTGTATATTGATGTAAATCTGAGAAGCAGCAAAGAGAGGCCTGGTCTTCCGGAAGATATCTTCCTGAGCTCGCCTTCATCATACAGTCATGTTGGGTTGAGGACCCTAACCTGAGGCCGAGCTTTAGCCAGATCATCCGCATGCTTAACGCATTTCTTTTCACGCTCTCACCACCCTCACCATCCTTAGCAGAATCAAATACCCAGGCAGCAGCAACTAGTAACGGTGCCATAACTGAATTTTCTGCACGTACAAGAGGGAAGTTTGCTTTTCTACGCCAGTTCTTCACAGCTAAGAGGACCAAGAGCTCACAATGAGGGAGTAAATTTTGAAAATTTTCTTTTGTTCCAATCACGGAAATTCGGCATGCAACAGTAGATATATATTCTGGTTGAACTAGTTGTAATGACTAGTGAAAATATTGAAAAACTGGTGAAAACATTGAAACCGATTGACATCCATGGGGAAACTCATTGCCCATTGGGAAAAAAAAAAAAAAAAAAAAGGAGATAGAGACTTTTCATTGTCTAGTTGATGCTGATCTTGATGTAAAGTGATGAACGGTTTAGAAATTTTCTGTTAATAGTAATTTACTTCCATGAAATTGCTTATTTTGAGGCACAATTTCTCCTAACGATGAAATATATGGGATGCCTCATTGCGACGAAAATTGCTTAGTTTGTCCAAACATTTCTGCACTATTCTCTTCAGAGATGGTTGATCGTCAATACTGGAAGAATCATGTCTCTTGCGTATAAACATAGACTGGCTATCCATGTGTGTTCCTGCTTGCCTGTGCAACTGCTTGGGGTTCCGGCCGGCCTTACCCCGTTGATAGGGTTGGTTTTTAAGCGGGAGAGGGAGAGGGAGGCAAACTTTGAGTAGTCTTGAGAGATAGACGGAAAGGACTGTAATTTTACCTGCGAAACTTTCCCAGGTCAGGGAATTCGATGGAAGTTAAGAATGTGGTAGTGCTAAGCTAATAGAACTACAAAGTTCTTGCCTCAAATCTATGGAATTTCAATCTGGATAAATATGGTTGCTTTGAAGGTATTGCTTTTAGAATTTTATTGAGCGTTGAGGAATAGTTGACACCGTAAGAAATAAATTTAAGAGGGGGAGGAAAATCGTCTTTTCAAGCCTTGCTACCACTATTTATTCAATCGACTGTTGAAGAGATGAGCTTGAGCTTCATCCCATAAGTGGCTGCCAAAACACCAGCGATGGAAGATGCCGGGAGCCACACTCTCTCACATAATCCCCAAGCTTCAGCGACTTTCTTCCATGAAAGAACTAGAACAAGCCCAAGCTCTTGTCACCCGGGCCTTTACAGCCACCCTTGCGTGCTTGCGAATCTCATCGACTTCTTGCCCATGTGGTCATTTGGAAGCCTCGCGCATGCGCAAGCCATGTTCGAAGAAACTACAGAGGACAATTCTTTCATTAGTAACACTATGATTATAGCATACACGAACAACATCTTCCCATAAAAGCTACTTATATTTACAACGATGTGCAACGCGTGGATTATGGGTCTGACCATTTTACTTATAATTTTGTGCTCAAGGCGTGTGCTAGAGCTTCAGGGGTGTGGAAGAAGGCGGAGAAAGTGATGGGTACGGTGTTGCTAGTAAGGGAGCTAAAGTTCGTGGTCGGGTTTCGAAATTGGGGTTTGATCGTGAAGGTTATATCCAGAATTCATTGGTTTATATGTATTCTCAGGGTGGCTTTGTGGGTGTCACTCGTCAGGTGTTCAATGAAATGACTGTGAGAAGCGTCGCTTCCTGGACTTTCGTATTAATGGCATAAGAAATGATTTTGAGTCCGCGGATGGCCTGCTTAAGTTGATGCCTCAGAAAAATGTGGTTTCATGTAATACATTGATCTCACGGCATATTCGATTGAGTAAAATTGAAGCTGCAAGAAAGGTGTTTAGAGAGATGCCGGAAAGGGATGCGGTCTCTTGGAATTCTATGATTGCTGGTTATGTTCAGCTTAAGGATTATGCAGGAGCATTGGCACTCTTTGGTGAAATGCAGATTGCTCAGGTGGAAGCAACAGAAGTAACTCTTATATCCGTTTTGGGTGCTTGTGCGGAGACGGGTGCATTTGAGATGGGTAGGAAGATCCACGAGTCCCTCAAAGGAAACAATTACAGGATTGAAGGGTACTTGGGCAATGCACTTGTGGATATGTATGCTAAATGTGGGAATCTGAGTTTGGCTTGGGAAGTATTTAATGAGCTGAAAATGAAACCGGCAAGTTGTTGGAATGCAATGATTATGGGTTTGGCAGTCCACGGGCATTGTGCGGAAGCATTGAAGTTGTTTGCAGACATGGAGTTGAGGTTTGACGAGATCAGACCTAATCGGGTGACCTTCATCGGTGTTCTAATTGCTTGTAGCCATCAGGGTTTGGTGGAAGAAGCACGCCAGTATTTTAAGCGCATGATCACGGAGTACAAGATCATGCCTGACATAAAGCATTATGGTTGCATGGTCGATCTTCTCAGCAGAGGGGGACTACTATATGAAGCCTGCCAGATGATCAAAACTATGCCTTTGCCCCCAACAGCTTTTCTGTGGAGAACTTTGTTGGGTGCTTGTAGGGTTCAGGGGAATGCAGAATTGGCGGAGGAATCCTTCAAACAGCTTGCCAAGTTGGAAGCTCCTACTGATGGAGATTATGTTTTGTTATCAAACATCTATGCTCAATCTGAAAGATGGGATAATGTCGAGGGAGTAAGGAATGACATGAAACGCATTGGAATTCCGAAAAAATTTGGCTCCAGCAATACAGAAATTGGTTGATTGAAGACATTATCCTGTAGATTTTATGGTTTCCTCTTTGGGTGCGCCTAGTCTACTGGGCTTAGGACACTTGTTCAATTTGTTTGTAGCTTTATTTTTAAGGAAATTTCAAAAATCCAAATGACACAGGAATTAATTGGAACTGGGAATTTTCTTTCTTCACTTTAGGTACTGCTCTTTGCACTGGAGTCCGAGGAAACAAACACAATTTTGCTCTATCTCCTGGCCAATTGGGCTTCTCAGCGCCACATATTTGGTCAAGCAGACCACCACCTTCTATTTTGTACAGCGACTCTTTCTTCTAATATAATCTCACATATTACCGAGCAAAAAGAAAGAAAATTTCAACCTAAACCTTACGACTTGGACCAGTTCCGTCGTTCCGAGCCAGAAAAGAACAGAATTTGGACCTGGTAAACATGTGACACCTTGAATTAAAAATAGAGAGAATTAACCAAATTCTTCCTCCCCTTCCCTGCAAACGCCATTCTTTTAGCCAATCCCGTTAGTCTTTCCCTACGACCAGCATTAGCATTTAGCAATAGCTTGATATATATATTCTCCCACCTCAGGGTATTGAACTTGAAGACCCACGTGTCCTTATCTTATTCGACTGTCGGGATTTCTGACGAAATGCACACGCAAAGATCAGCATGTTTTCGGAGAAAACTCAGAAAAGAAAGACCCAAGTCAATGGCCCTCTGGACGGTCGCCAACCCGAAAAATTGTACTTACCTCCTCCAGATTATATAAATAATTACATACTCTATTTAATGACCAAGTCAAGATTTTCTTAAATCTAATTACCTCGAGCACCTAATTGTGTTTGAATTCGACCTAAGATATAAAATTTTTACTATAAAATTATTCTAGTTTTTTGTGAGTCTATTTATATTTCAAATTTCTTATATGTTCTTGTTCCTCCTAAAAAGGACGATTAAACGGATCAGAGAAATGCGAGAATATTTGAACTTCTTGAAAATAGACATATTGGTTCGAACTTTTTAACGAGCGTCAGGAACCACCTTGTGAATCATGTTCATACTTTCGTGTTGTTAAAGGAAGCGCTCATTTCTCAGAACTAGAAGAGGCAGAATAGTGTTCCCGTATTCTCTGGTTCTGTTAAGACAAAGAAAAAAAAACAAATAAAAAAGATAATACATAGCTGCGCACAGCTTTTAAGAACTGAAAGTAAACACGCAGTTCTTTAGAGAACGCAGATCTGAATTCCCTGGATCAAAATCAATTGCGCGAAGACGCATACAGGGCCTACTGATTAAGTCTAGGGATTCTTGAACTTTTGAAATTAGGGAGGGTTGGGGGGATGCTTTGACTTGCTTGAACAAATAATCATAATTCTCAGTACTCAGTGAGATAAACTTATTTATATTATTTATTATCAGTACAGGCATCAACTGCGGAATTCTGCCAGTCTGCCTTTCCTTAATAGGATGCAGGAGCCTCTCAAAGAAATCTAATAAAAACTTCACAACTTGATCCAAAACCATAAGTGTGTGCATAGCAGTAATATTAGTTGTATGTTTCTGGTATTTTTCCTTCTTTTTTGAGCAAAAATTTTAGATATCTCAAGGCTAGGCTCACATGAGGGGCACAAGTCAGAGGACAGTGGTACCGGCCCAATAGAAAAAAGACTTGTTTAAGGCAGTGATTCCCTGCAGTGGGATATTTATTTAGCGCGTGCTCTACAAAGCGCTTACGGAAATTTAAAAAAATTGGTGCGGATTTGGATGAGTTATGAAATCTGAGGTAAGTTTCGTAGAGAGTCAAAATTGATGGAGCAGGGAAGAAAGTTGGTGGCCGAAGTTGCTGGGGGATAGGTGATGGTGGGGTGACACTTCTCTGCACTATGGTTGAGGAGATTACGTATATTAATCTTATTCTAATTATTTTAATGCTTTTTATACTTCCTAAAATACCCTTTCATTTCTGCACCCAAGATATGGGTTTGTCGGATTGGTTTGGTGAGCTTAGTCAGAATTTTTGTCCTTAAAATCTAAAGACGATACGGATACAGATTTTGACTCTGGAATTCGGATCCTTTGAAATTTATGTACTGAAAAAAAAAAGATTTGAAGTGTGGGCCCTATTTGTGCAGGACATGGGAGAGACATTTCACGCACAAGAGCCAGAAAATTTCAAGTGGACCCTTTGAAATTTATGTACTGAAAAAAAAAATATTTGAAGTGTGGGCCCTATTAGTGCAGGACATGGGAGAGACATTTCACGCACAAGAGCCAGAAAATTTCACGTGGATGGCGGGGTTCATGAAATATTGGCGGTAATGTTTATGAGTTATTTTATTAAGGTAAAAATATTTGATGGTGAAAATTTTGAGTGGTGAATATCACTATTATTTATTATATAAAATTTGAATTTGATATAAGTTTTGGTCAAAATAATATATACGAGTAAAGAAAATAAAAATATCTGCATGATAATTAAAAAGCTTTAAGGGAATAAGAAGAATAAAAGTAAAGATCAAAAAGAAATTATTATAAATAACTCTCACTAAACAAAAAATGTTAAATCAAGGTCATGACCACTGAAGCAAGAGAGAAAGGGTTCACAAATAGTACGAAAGTCATGTAAATAAAGATTATTATTTAATAAAATCAATCTAATATTTTAAGAATAATCACGTTATTTAATTAAAAGAATAAATTAAATTACCGGACTAGTTTTAGAACATTAGATGGGTTTTTTTAAATAACGGTTGTTCATTTGTATTACTTAGTACAACTTTGTTTTTATACAAAATCTGTTCTCAAGATAGATAATATTATATTTTGAAACTTTGATTCAATCTAAATCCTATAATATATACAATGATGTGGATATCAAATAACAGAAATTAGTAAGGGAGCTACCATATCGGTAATGCCCTAAGACCCCACTAAGGTAGTCCCCCCCCCCCCCCCCCCCCCCCCCCCCGCGTGCGAGTTTTTTTTTTTGAACTTTTCTGGGCCGTAAGAGGCCCTACGGGTTTTTTTTTAGTTGCTCAACACATATGACATACAAAAAAAAAAAAAAAAAGACCACATATATGATTATATCCCAGCCCCTTAAATCAGCCACCCTATGGATGCTGAACTCATTTTTTTTCTTATCCTTTTTTTTACAAAGATGGGATTACAGAATATGAGTCCTCCTCCTTCCGTATTTGTCTGATGTCACTGTAAGCATATACTAATATATATCATGACTAACTATCCAGTAGGTCTGCAGGTTTTATTTCACAAATGATGTCTTGCTTTTGAAAATAATCTTAGTTGATACATTTAGTTTTAAAATTATCAAAATTTATCAACCTTCATCTTGTTATAGGATCCGACAGTTGAAATATGCAGAAAATAGGTTAAGTAGTACAATATCGATAGATCCTATAATAAAGGGAACGTTAATGAATTGTGATAATTTTAAGACTAAATGTGACAACTTTGATAAGTTGAACCTCTTTTTTAGATTTTGATGCAAGTTAACAAATTAAAAGTTGATATTTCCCTACAAATCTTAATTGCGCTTTTTCCACGTCAGTTCAGTTCATGTTACAATTTCTTTAAAGATCATTCCTAGAATCTTAAAGAGTTAAGAAGTGAAATAGGAAGTTCTACTACCTTTTTATTTAATTTACTAGTTTATTATTACAATTAATAGTCTAGATAACTCAAAATATTATATGTAATTTCAATTTTAATATTTTATGCCATTCATAAAACGATTTGATCTCCCACTTAAACAAGATATCTCATCCCCTTTCTATCAATTTTTCGGATAAATTAATTCGTTTGTACTCGATCGAAACTAAATTCTTAATTATCACTCAAAATATCCTGACATTTCTTCTATTGTAAACTTTGACAAATTAAGCAAATCATTACTACGTATCTCTGTAATTTTTTTTTTTCTATCAAATACAAAATGCTTACAAATTCATCTTTGTTATCAAAGCATAAGCCGAGGAAGCATTTCCACGTACGTTGACTGTAAGATGTTCTTTCATTAATAATAACTCAGTCTACAAATTGTCTGAAAATAGAAACGCTACCCAACATCTCTTGCTGGTTGCATTAGTACTCCAATTTGATTAAGCCCTCCATAAGTCTTAGCTTCAACAACTGAAATTAAGTCGACAATATTTTTAATTGGTGAAGCGTCATGATCTAATTAATTATTACGTTTATAGAAAGTTCTAATATTTCCATTGATTAATGAAAATTAATTTTGGTGCTGTAATTCAAGCTAATTGTACTCCACCAACTAAGCAATCTACATAACATGGCCCAAAAAAGAAAAAAAAGAAGAAAAGACTGCAAAACTGCTAGATTTGATTATATCTACATGTGAATAAAAAAAGACAACGCATGTGAATCCAGTACACGAAGAATCTTGTCATAAATAATACAACAAATCATCTATCTTTTTAAAAAATTGTATCTTCATTATAAAAGACCATACTTCCTATACAATAAGGCATTGATCATAGTCCCTCTTCTTCTCTCCCTCATTTTAAACACTTTCTCTATTACATTACTTTTTCTATTTTCTAACCCTTTGTTAAAGTTATCAAGCTCGCTGTGTGATTTGGCAATGTCCTAAAAATACGCTTTGAGGTGCCAACATGTAAAAAATACCAGAAAATCTTAAAAAAAAAAAAGAAAGCAGCTTGTTTTTGCCTAAATTTGGGATCACAGGCACAGCTCTAGTTCCGTCCCTAGACCATTCCACACGTTTCTTAGATTACTAGCACCGTCATCATGTCCTTCACTTCGGATATTTTGAACGGTGAGAATGTGGTGAGCTAGAATCAAACTAGCAAAGCAATTTTGTTGGGGCCATGTATAAATGATCAAACTAGCAAAGCAATATGCATCCACAGAGATATCAGACAGTTGATGATGATAAGGCCAAATATTTAAGCACCACGCTCCTCACGGGAGCGTGAACAGGCGATCTGACCTAAGCACAGTCCCCCTTCCACTGTTCTGAATTTCTTAATTTGTGTGAATAGGGCCCACTGGCACAAACACCCACGTAGGGCAAACCCTTTTCATTGTTATGTATTTCTAATTTTTTTTTTTGGGTACGTTAAGCATTTCTTATCAGAACATGGGCAACTACAAGAATCACGTGCATTGAGAGTGACGCTCTTGTTCTGAAATTAGAAAAAGCAGCAAAAAAACAGTTGCAATCATCTTTTACATAATAAGAACAAGAAATAAATATATTTTGAAAAATAAAAATTTATTTTTTGTGGCCCATCTAACTCTCCAAAAAATAAAAAAAAGAAACCCGTCTTTTTAGAACTTGTTCAATTTTTCATTTTGCTTGCACTGTTGACCTCTCAAATGTGCTTTTATGCAAATTGGCTCCAATAATAAATTCTGAGCTTTGGCCTAATTGTAAATAACTCTATTTCAAATCAAATTTTAAGGTGAGTCGTTAGCTCGGTCCACTTTCATGGGTATGTTGGATTGGTTTCTTCTCGTTCTAAAAAAAAAAATGTTACTCCAATTAGCTTGTTCCTTGCAATAAATTTGGTGTACTTTTCCCAAATGAGTCATTTTCGATACATTGTAATGGTCAGAAATTGTTTTCGTTGGAAACAAGATGGTTTAAATAAGAAGAAAAGGGTAGTGACCGAAGCAAATCCTCTTTAAGCGTGGAGGATAAATTAGTATTTGTCTTAAGACGAGGAACGGGTAGAGGAGAGGGTCGCCGCCAATGCCCATTGCCCCGGGTGAGGAGTAGGTATGAGCCGGCTGTACATACACCGCCACGTCACCACCCATATCACCAACCCACCTTGGAAAGAAAGTCTGCATGGTTGGTGAGTAATATGACCAGTGCAGGTGGATTTTCATCACCAACCATCTGATTGCTACGTCTCACTGCTCACTATACTTTTCCTTGCAAATTGGAATAATCCTCACAGGCATGCCTCCAAACCAACCCCAACGTTAACATCGGGAAGAACATGAGAAACCCAAACCCAACAAGTCATTTTCTATGCTCTCTCTCTCTAGCTCTCTATCTGCAGCCTGCATTTCTCTAATGGGGGAAAAGAGTCTTTCCTTTATAAATTCCGCTATTAATCTATCTCGTGCCTTTTGAAGATATAAAGAAAGAAAGAAAGAGAAAAGAATTCCCTCTTCAGTCCGTGTCTTCGTTTCCAAACTCCAACCTTCGTTTCTGTTAAAGGCTTAAGCTTAGCATGCTATTCCTCCGCGCACAAAACAGGAAAGGTGGTGATGACCATGGGGAAACGAGGCCGTGCTTTTTGAGGAACCTAAACCAAGCCCATAAGGTCAATCTAATGTCGAGCCATGAGCTAAAAGTATAAAGCCATGATCACTTAGTCGGCCTACTTCAACCTTTGGTCTGGAATTGAGACCCATTCAGCAGAAACCATTTGCTGCCCCAGAGACGTCCAAGTTCTTCGTTAACTTTCATGATCCACATGCGAAGCCCTGAAGTCCTTCCAAGATGGCTTGGTTTCGCTTAGAAAGCCACCGACTATTGATAGAGGTACGGTAACTTGGCTGCACTTTGTAACGGGATCAACATGAATAGTCAAAAGGCCGCTTACCTCATCCATGAATAGCTAACATGCAGACAATATATATATATATATATTTATGAAAAGTATTATTGCGTGATGATTGTAATCAAGCTTACTAGAAAGAAAAATTAATAGTAGGTTTACCTTTCTATTTTGCTCAAAAAGTTCGTATTAATTTAGCCAATGATCAAGGAATTATTTTATATGATCAATATACTTATGGTGAAATGATCAATATTATAAATAGAACTGGTTTACTTATTTGTAATTATTTAAAATTAAATAAAACTTTAGCAATAGAGAAAAAACAAACTCGCAAAGAATTAGGCTTTTTCTGTGAACAATATGGTTATTCTGTTCCTTTACTTCCTTCAAAACATAAAAAACATCATAAGAATTATTAGAAACATTCGTATAAATCTAAACATAAAAATAATAAATCCCAATCCTATAAGAAATCTTTTCCGTCCCATACAAAAACTAAACAAAAAACCAAGAAAAAAGATATTACTTGTTGGAAATGTGGGAAAACATGTCATTTTGCTAATAAATGTTATGTTAAAAAATAAATAAAAGAATTAGATGTTTCTCCTGAACTAAAATCTCAACTATGTAAAATATTTCTTAATACAAATCCTTCTTATCTAACACCTGTATCAGATAATAATTCTTCAACTACTTTTGCATACGAAAGTTCTTCTTCTGATAATGATAAAATTCAGCTTTGCAACTGTTTTGAAGAAAAATTTTACCTGTCAAAAACAAATATCAGTGTTATCAAAATCTGATCAATTATTATTAGAAATTATTTCAAAACTCCAAGACCTAGTTTACAACAAACCTATCTTTTAAAAATGAGAGAATTAGAAATGCATAATAATATTTCTGTCCCTTCTTCTTCTCATATAATACTAGATACCCATTATGATTATAGCAAAATATTAGCTCGATTTTCCTCTTCGAATACTAAACCTACTACCATAAAGACTTACAAAGTGAAATTCAAAAACTTAAACAAGAAATAAAACAATTACAAAATACACAAACTAATTTTACAAAAATCACTGATCATTTGCTCACTGAAATTTGTTTACTTAAAACCAAAAGGATGAACAACCATTACAAATATCTGATATACCTACTTCTTCAGATCTCTTTTTTATACCCTCTGAACTCATTTTAATATTATTGATAAAATTGTTTTTCAAAAATGGTACTCTGAAATAACTATTCGTATTAAAGATTATTACTTTTACTACTATTGCTTTAATAGACTCTGGTGCAGATTTAAATTGTATTCAAGAAGGTCTTAATTGATTCTAAATATTTTGAAAAATCAAAAGAAAAATTATCCAAGCTGATGGTCAAAAATGATTATTAATTATAAAATTCCTAATGTCATATTTGCAATAATGGATTTTGTTTTCAAACTACCTTTGTATTAGTTAAAAATTTATCTTCTAAATTAATATTGGAAATCCTTTCTTATCTTTACTTTATCCTTTTATTGTCACTGAAGTAGGCATACTTCGTGTTTTAGGACATGATGTCCACTTTTAAATTTACTATCCCCTTTTACTCGTGATATTCAAGCTTTAAACATTTTCTATATCTAAAGAAATTAATATCTTACTCAAACCAAAATAAATCGAAAAAGAAAACATTTACTTTTTACAATATGAAGTTATTATAAACAAATTGATGACCAACTTAGACTAGTAAACTCCAACAAGATATTAGCAATATTGCAAACATTAGAAAAAAATTTGTTCTTCTTTCCTAATGCTTTTTGGAATAGAAAACAACATATATTACTCTTCCTTATGAAAATTTTCCTGAAAGAATATTCCTACAAAAGCTAGACCAATCAAATGAATCAAGAGCTTTTAGAAATTTGTAAAAATGAAATTCAATGATTTATTAGAAAAAGGTTTAATTCAAAAATCTAAATCACCTTGGAGTGTGCCGCTTTTTATGTGCATGCCAAGCTGAATTAGAACGAGGTGTTCCTCGACTTGTTATTAATTACAAACCTTTAAATAAAGTTTTAAATGGATCGATATCCTCCCCTAATAAAAAAGATTTACTTAATAGATTACATGATGCTTGTTATTTTCTAAATTTGATATGAAATCTGGACTTTTATCAAATTCAAGTTGCTGAAGATGATCGTTATAAAACTACTTTTACTGTTCCTTTTGGATATTTTGAATGGAATGTTATGCCCTTTGGTTTAAAAATGCCCCTTCTGAATTTCAAAATATAATGAATGATATATTATCCTTATTCTTCCTTTTCTTTGTTTATATTGATGATGTTTTAATCTTTTCTAAATCATTAAACAACATTGGTTCATTTACATAAATTTCAATATCATTAAACAAAATGGTCTTGTTGTTTCTGCTCCTAAAATCAAATTATTTCAAACTCAAATATGATTTTTAGGTCATAATATTTATCAAGGCACCATTACTCCCATTTTCACGTGCTATTGAATTTGCTGATAAATTTCCTAACAAATTACTGATAAACTCAACTTCAACTTTTTGGTAGTTTAAATTATATTGGTGAATTCTATAAAGATCTTCGAAAAATATGCAAACCTTTATTTAACCGATTAAAGAAAAACCCTTTACCTTGGACTGATCAACATACTGCAATTAGTTCCAACAAATAAAAAAGCATGTTAAACATTTACCATGCTTAGGCATTGCATCTCCCTCATGCATTTAAAATAGTAGAAACTGATGCATCAAATCTTGGTTATGGCGGCATGCTTAAGCAACGCATGCATGACTCTGTTAAAGAGCAAATAATAAGATATCATTAACAGAACATGGAATACCTTGTTTGCATTCTTATTTCTCAATATCATTTATGGTTCATATCTCGTGCTTACATATACTGTTGAAAATATCATTGATGAAACATTATTTGAAGAATATGATTCTGATATATCATTGCATTCAGATGAAGAAAACAATACCTGGGCCTAATTGTGGTATCAGAGCCATCCTTCATTCATTTATTCATTCATTGTTCATCCATACTCTTACTATTTCCACTCACCTTTCTATTCTACCATATTTTTGCTCCTCTAAGTGTTCGGTTTATATTATAGTATTGTCTTTTGTTATTATCTATTTCAAGCGTTGGACTTCACCTGGAACCGTTGGATTAGCCGTTAGAAAAGGCCGGACCCGGTTGGTGTGACCCGTTTGAATTAGCTAATTTCAAAAGCATACTATAGTGTAAACAGGATGTTTAGACGATCAAATAGTATACGTAGTTTTGCTATGTGGAGTTTGGCTTGAGCAATAGAATTGATGATATTGTCACAGATAAAAACAGACCACCATTTCACAAAAAAAAATTTTAGAAAGAATTTTGGCATTATTTTCATGGGTAAAAAAAAATTTCCAACAGAGTATCCAAGGAAGGAGGTTAAACTGAATGAAAAAGCGAAGGAGAAGGGGAATATTCTTGCAGGGAGGATTTTTCATGGAAGGGTATTTTTCAAGAGCTAGAGTATCATGGGGATCAAGAGCCCATTGATCATAAGCTTTCTTTAATCCTGGAGGAAACAATTTTTCATTAGCACCGAATCGATCCCACCACTGGAGAAACCAATGGGGCATAGGTTCAGGGCATTGAAATCCTTTAAAACGTATGAACCATGTGTGACGATGGTTTTATTTTCAAAAAATAAAGCAAAAGTCCATGCGTCAACATAGTCATAATAAGTGATATTTTTTAATTGTCTAAATGGTTCAGACAAGGCTCGAAGAGTCCATGGCTGACCCCATTCTTTTGAAGAAATTATCCTTCGAATAGTGAATTTTGAAAATCCAATATTAGAAGGATCATATTTGCACTGAGTTTTTTCAAATTCAACTGATTTTGTATCCTGCAAAATATGTTGATAAAATTCCTGGATAAACATAGGATTGCATGGAACATAGTTCCAACCCAGTGGTAATATTTGGGATGCAGTTTGATATGGATTTGGAATGGTATGATATGGATCTTCTACATAACACTCATGTTTGATATATGATTTTGGTATTAAAGGAGTATTGGGTAAAGGAGTAGCAGATGAGGCAGTAGGAGATGATTGAAGCTTTTTGCTGAAAGTAGTATTCATATTTGGAAGAGGAGGAGGGATATGTGGTCCTGATATTGGTGGTATTTGTCCTAAAACATTAAATTGATTATTGATTGGAATGGATCTTGTATGAGGTCTAGGAGCAGTTCCACGAAAAGGAATAGGAGGTAATGGAGGAAAAGTATTATCGGATGGAGAAAAAGTAGAATTTTTATTTTTATTAGAAGAGGAGGAAGAACTCATTTTCCCTGTAGAAATTCACGGGTTAAAAAATCAGGAATGGAATTATTAGAACCTTAGATATATTCAATATCAAAATAAAAAATAGAAAGGATTGCTTGCCATCGGGCAAAAAGATGTTTGGAAGCAAGATTTTTGATATCTTTTATTAAGATATCTTTAGCAGATTGACAATCATCACGCAATAATACTTTTGATAAAAATACATCCTTATACCATCGAAAATCAGCCATTGTAGGACATTTAAGATTTAGCAAAAAAATCAAAAGAACATTCTCGATATATTCCTGGGTCACTTATAAATTTTTTTGTAATAGTATATAATAAGGTATTAACATAATCAGGTATTTGTTGACCATTACTAAGGACAGGATTGCCATCAGTATCTCGTTTTATTGCATCTTGAGTAGTATTACGTTCATTATCATTTAAATATCTATCCCACCAATGTTTTATTTGACCAGTAAAACCAGTTAGGATACAGTTAAAAACTTGTTCCGTTCGAGTATTATTGTGTAAGACATTAGCATACATAGCCATTTCATTCAAAATATTAAGAATTTCATATTCAGATATACCATCAATATTCCATTCATAAATTTCATTGGCAGAAAAGGAAGAAGTATGTAATAAATGTCGTTCTTCATATTGTAAATCAGGAGGTGTGGGTCTAGGATAATAATTTCTGGAATTTAAGTGATAATATTTTGATGCATTTTTTGTATGTTTAGTTTTAGAGCGGTGCATTTTATTAAGATTTAAGTTGTCTTGAAATTGAGATTCTATTTGTTGTAAATCGAGCTCAGGAGTATCAGATTCAGAATTAGAAGTAATAGGACTAGAAGATGAACTAGATTGATTTAAAATTTATATTTTAGAAGAAGAAGCAGTATTTTTATTCTTTTCATTTATTGATAATTTGGCAAGCAGTTCATTAATTTTATCTAATTTTCTGTCGTAGCTTCTGCGGCATTTAAAGGAGGCATGGGTGGTAGTTCATGAGGAATAAACATAGGTTGAGGTTTGGATGTTTTGACAGGAGCTGATGGTTTTATTAAAGATTCAAGTTTTGTTAAATGAATGCCTAGTTGATTTAAATAAATATTGGTATAATTATTTTGTTGAATAATATTATCAAAGTTTTTATCATTATTGTTTAGAGTATTAACTTTATAAAGAGTTGCAAAATATTGTTTTGATTGATGATCTAGGCTAATGGTAGTTTTTGGAGGATAAAATTCATAAATCTATTGACTCTTAGTGGTTAGCCATGGTATTTCTTTGGTAAGAACATTTAAAGTAGGTAAATATTGTTCAAACCATGAAAAGAAAGGTATATGCTGTTGAACTGTATTTAAATGATTATAATAAACATTGCGTATATAAGCTTGATTTAGTTTATTATAAGTATCAAAGAACCAAAGTCTTTTCTTAATATTTTCTAATGAATCAAAATCTTTTTGTAAGATATCTTTATTAAGAACAAAAGCATTTTGTAAGACATGTATAGAATGAGATCGTTGTAAAGATATTATTTCTGATTGCCTAGGAGAAGTCTTATTAGGAGGTTTAGTTTGATTATCGCAGATAGGAAGTTGTACAGAATTATCAGATTTAATACTATTTGGAGGAATAAAAGGTGGTATTGAAGAAGTACTTGTACGAAAAGAATTCAAGGCAGATTTAAAATGTTCAGAACTTGTAGAAGGAGATAAAGAGGATACAGAGGAAAATCGATTTGATAAATTATTCGTATTGTCTTTATTAAAAGATAGAGTAACAGATCCATCTGTATGTTGAGTAAAATATTCTATTTGCTTATTTTCTTTTTTAGGACGGGGTACTATTAATGATAATTTCTAATTGTCGGGTAAAATAACATCATCCCATTTGATCATACGTGGAATTGTAATATTTGAAAATTCATTACTAGTGGTTAAAAGTAAAGTTTCACCAGAATGAGGATGAACCTTAGATCTAGGATCAAGAGTGGTCTTCATTAATTTATAACGGAGTCTATATATAATGGCAAGATATTGAGCGCCTTCCATCATATCATGACCCATGGATTTTATATTTAATATTAAAGAATGTAAAATAGTAGGATCTGATAAAGAAAGAGGAAAACAAGGATAACAATTAAAATATATAGGACCTTGTTGTAAAGAAGATTCAACTATTCCAAGTAAAGAATTGGAAAATTGGTTATGTCAGCCGTGTTTTAAAAATAAAAGAATAGAAGCATTTAAACTTTGACGAGTTAAAGGGTTGCTGCTATTTAGACTAAACCCATATGCATATATTTAAATCCTTGTGTTATATGTTTTTTAATCTTATATATATATATCAGTGAAATCTAGGATCATCATACTATATATCACCACTTACCTCATACTAGGTGTCGGAAGTGCTAAACCAAAGTTTAAGTTGACGAGAAGATAAAAATTTAATTCAAGAAAAACATCCTACTAAGCCTAATTTTTTTAGGATAAAATCGAGGTGCTCTCCCTAAGTTAAAGCAGATGGACGAAAATGTCCCTACAAGAAAAAAAAGAAATTAAAAATTAATAAAAAACAAAATTTAAAACAATAGTACTTAACGTTGTAATTTTTTAAATTTCTCAAATTTCAGTAATTTTGCCTTGGAAGGAAATTTTAGTAATTTTTCTTCTAGTTCAATGGCCAAATCGAATAGGGAAGACAATTTTTTCTTTTTGAGGGGACAATAAAAACTTGAAGAGTACATTTTGATTTTCCTCCATAAATATGGGGTGTACCATGATGTTTTTCTCTAATTGTGTAGTTTAGATATACTCTTACTAAGCATGCCAAGAATGTGAATGATTTCACTAAATTAGGGGTTACAAATACAACAGGCGAGGTATGGAAGCTAGAAAGTAGTTGTACTTAACCATTATTATGATACAATAATTAATTACCACTTTGTGTAATCTACTAAAAATAGGCGAATCTTATTATTTAATTTATCCTTCTCAGTATAGAAGAATGAGAGACTTTTGTATTCGACTATCACATAATGATCGAGCTTTGGCTCTTGCTACTTATTTAATGGATTCGGATTACTTCCTAGTGGTGAATTTGTTGGTTACATGAGGTTAATAGGATTCTAAACAAGGTAGGAAATCATGACCTTTGTCTTCCATGATGATAATTAAGCATGTCGATAATGAGCAACACTGCCATCCATTTCCAAGACCCACTGATTTGTACTACCATTCGTTCGAGATCTTATTGATCCAAAGTTAGCATTTGAACGACAGCGAACATTATCTCCCATGTGTTCAAACTATGTAAAACGATTTTACCGGACACTGTCAAACGATAACAAACTGTTTCCCTCTTTGCGTTTGACTACTATAGAATGACTTTACTTGACACTGTTAAACAAATGTGAACCTTAAAGAACACGATTGTGACACGCCATTTGAACCCGATGTAATGGTATCGAAGGAATAGTTGATCCTTCAATTCTCGTTCGGACGGAATAGAACAAAAATTTCGAATACGTCTGAACGGTAATATATTTGTTCGAACGGATTTTTTGGGACAGATTGTCCATTATGTTGCAAAAAAATTTGATACATCACGTGTGATGGTGTTTGAACTATAGTTTTTGGGACGGAAAAATTTTTTCGCTACCCTTTTTTCACTATAAGAAATGCGCACTCTTGCCACGCCTATATTCGCGGTCCCCAGCTTCCTGTTGGCAAAGATGAGCGTCCTCCACCGTTGAAACATAGCCGTCAACATTGAAGCAACTAACCTCGACCTTAAATCAACGCCGGATTCAGCCGTCGGGATTCTCCGAAATCTCAACTACTGTAGCGCTCGAGCATTTTTTTCTACTAATCTACACAGTGTAGAGACGGGGTGTGTACGTGGTCATGAAACATTGATTGCCCGATGCCGACGTAGCTGGAGTCTGGATCCGACAAGATAAGTTCTAGGAGCAGCCCTGGTGGTCGTCGCCGATGAGTTCCAACGAGAAATTCAAGCCAGCAGCATTTCTACGCTGGTGAAGGACTGTTCTTCAAACACAGTCAAAAGGTTCGTTGATGAAACATCTCTGATTCTTTGTGGAAATCTCAGATGCTAGATTGTACTCTGTAAATGGCTTCCGTTTACGCATCTCAGATGCTAGATTTTGCTCCTATTCCCCTCTTTGCGTGAGGATTTTGTTTGACACAGGAAAAGTCTCACCACTTCTCTTGCCCATCCTTCCCCCTAAAAATTACACATTGCTAATGTGGGTATTTTGGCCTCCACAGATCATCTGGCGACAACGAATTTAATTGGCATCATCAAGACTACACAAATTTGCTAAGACTACATGGTCATCTACTCGAAAAGGCTCACACCCAATTTTGTGAGTACTTGCTTTATCGTTAAATCTGAGGCAAAAGGCTCATACCCATTTCCTTGTTTGGCGTATCTCGTTTGCACATAAAAGCCTATTCAGTAATATTCTGACCTGCATTTGAGTAAATCTTTAAACGTTCCTGTTGCGCTTAATTACTGATTTTGAGAATCGTTTAAGGGCATTTCGAGGTTGATCTTTATCCTTTTGTTTGGCATTGACCTTTGTAATTCTACTAGTAAAATGATTATATAAGTTTCCCTTTTGAGATACATTTGACATGTTTCTCCATGCTTCATGTATCTTCCTACTTATTTTTCCTTCCTTTCTTGAACCCATTATTTGGAATTAGTGAAGCCGTTAGATCTCTGCTACACTACTTAGTTTGTTGGACTTTTGCTTCTGAATTTGTGGTGGTAGATAGGGGCTGCAGCACTCGTGGTGAATCAATTCTGAATTTGATGCTCGATTGGTTATTTTTGGTTCAATTAAAGGGAAATGGAAAAAAAGGTTATTTTCTCTGGAGCCTAAGGAGTAAAGGTTGGTCTTCAGAGTAAGATATGTCCATTGTTCCTATTCTGTTTTCCATGCCTACCAGCCGTATGTTTTTTTGTCTAGTTATAGAGAAATGTAGGAGATGTTAAATTTTTATGAAAACAATGGTTTTTGAAAAGTACGGTACAATATGGCATAGGAGAGCTAAGGCATGCCTCTGAGCAGTTGGAAATCAGAGTTGGTTGGCAAATCATGAGTTGGTTATTGGTTAAAATTGGAAATATTTGGTGTGGAGGTTTTCCATGTGAACGACCTTTCATCTGGTGTGCCAATACAAAATCATCATTACTTGATAAGTGAATATGTGGTGGTAGTTGGAGCTGAGCATCGTAGCCAGCCTATTGTAATAGCTTAGTTTTCATTCTCCGTTCCTTGTTTGCTTGGGGACCCCAGACTAGGATTTCCCCATCTATTTATTTGTAAGACCTTTTTATTAGCAATGCAAGTCACTACGCCTTGATGAGAAAAAAGAAAAAGAAAGAGGAATATGAAGGGTTACAGATGGTCCGTGTGATTTTGTTTTTCTGGAAAATATTCTTTTTCTCTTCCTCGTGATTACCACAAAAAGTTACAGATACTTTGCACACATATATAGTTCACTAGGTTTTTGACAAGCACGCCGAGTGAAAACAAAAGCCTTCGGGATATAGGGGATCAATTTAGGAGCGTGTTGTACAGGAATTGAAATAGTAGCCTACCATATATCAGAGAAAATGCACCTTAGTTATAACAGGTTTTGAAATAAAAAAGCAAAATGAATCTCTATGAGGTGTCCAAAGCGCTTAATTTGGTTTATGTCAATCAAAAACCATAATCAATTCCCCATAGCAGTGCATATTCAGGTAAAATGAGGAATAGTGCATAGTGGGAGGCCATAATCAATTATATGACACCGTATTCCATAGCCAAATTATGGCAAGCCAAAGTCAACTTTTATGTCCAAAATAATATATTACCACCACAGCAAGTGCAATATATATATATATATATATATTATCTATGACCCATTAAATGGGATCAGAAACACAAAAAGGTACGAAGCATCCAAGAAGAATGAAATAAAAAGTCATTTTCCCCACAAACTCGATTGGACTTGTGAGGGACAAACTTTGGCCTTTGGGTTAGAAGAGTTTCCTCGGGTGGAAACATTACAAAAGTTGCTTTATGGCCAGCGGCAACTTTTGAAAGCTGGTCTCACTTGAAACTTGAAAGCTTGATTTTTATAACTTTTATTCCTACACTCGGTAGTTGAGTTGTTAGCCATCGTCTACAACTGGGGGGCTCAGCCTCCGTGACAGGAAAATCCACAGAAGAGGTGCTCTTTGGACTCTGCTTCTGGAAAATTCACAGAAGAGGTGATTGCTTTCTCTTACGCCTCAGTTTTTATAGGGAATGAATATGCAGTTCATTGTCTTAACTTTTTCGAATAGTAGCGAGTTAGGAGACAAAAAAATCTGTGTCTGGAACTTAAGTATGATTGAGCTGAGTCAAATTAATTTTATGGACTGGAAGTGTTGGGCATATGAGCTATAGATGAATGTTTCAACCTTAGTTGTTGGTAATGGCAGAATACGGGTAGTCTGGGCACCGGCTGGTAGGGACTGTGAACTGTGCTTGAATTCACACAAGAGTTTAGTTGCTTCTGATCATAGACAGACATGTGCAATTGATTAGAATGCCGAACCATATGCTTTAAATATTACGAAAATATATTTCAGAAAAGCTTCTATGTAATCGGTGTTTATCTGCATTTTAGTTGAGAGGGCAGCTGCATATATTTTCTACTCTAAAATGGAGAGATATGGGTGTTTTCCTTACATCACAACATATACTGTGCTATTGGATTGTCTTTTCAAGGGAATGAGATTCAGAAAGACTTTTGGACTTTTTAGGAAGGCCAAAGCAAAGCAGATTGAGTTGAATTTAGTTACATGTAATACCCTTATGTGTGGGTTTTGTTGTGCTGATATGTCTCAGGACACTCTGCACCTTCTTGGAAAAGTGCTGGTTGGAGGAATAAAGCTTGATGCCATATTATATAACAAAATAATTTATGCCTACTGTAAGCAGGGGAAGGTTAAATCTGCTATCCAACGAAGAATGGCACCCGGACGGAATAGGATACACCCAAACCTCACCACTTGGAACATATTAGTCCACTGTTTCTTTAGCAACTCAGGTAACATGGGGCTGATCCACATTCTCTATTATATCCTGGGTGATCGATAAAAAATCATAGCATGTGTTCAGATGGTAGGGTCAGTTGGAGTTATGGATCAATCTATTTGGGTACTATTATGTTTCAAAGTTGTACCTACGAGGATTGCATTATCACCATATTAAATCTCTTGCATTATCCCAAGCATTGGTTGGCAGTTTTGTTGTTAACTTTTTTGGCTCAAGCGATTAATTTTGGATTCTCTGCGGAAATCATTGATTGTTGTACCCAAAAAGATTGAGTCAGCTAAAAGGAGTACCATTGAGCTTTCCTGCGGCATGATTACTATAGTCAACATATAAATGCACGTGTTGTCAACTAACATGCACAACTAATCAACTAAAAGCTTAGTCAATTCCTTATATAACTCATCTTGGTTTATCTTAAAATAGTACACTGAAATCACAGGGAGTAAAATTCTGGTGACAGTAACACTACAAATATGTAATGAGTTAATGCCTTGTGATTTATCTGTCTGTGGTATGGAGCTTATACATTCACTTGGAAATAGCAGTTAAATATTTGTTGGATAATGTCCAGGAGGAGATGATGAGCCTATTCGTAGAGAGGGATCCCCTCAAGTCTAATTTGGAAGTGGCTGGAGAAGTGTTTCATTAAGTGTGGGGTCATAAATCTGGAGGTCTAGGCCAATACTGTGGATGAATGAGGCATATGAAGAGCTTTTTGAAAGGTATGAGCAAGGACCTTTATCCTTAATTTCTGTATACTTAGTAGCACATTTTTTTTTTTTGGCAAAACTGCTACTTTTCTAATTTACATGGAATTGATAATAGCAAAAGTTTCCATCACCTCTTTGGGAGCTTAAATAAGCCATGGACTTCAACTAGTTTTAGTTCTCTGTTTTATAGCTTATTTTACTCTATTATTCAAATTTACTCAGAAAAAAGGAGGTAATTATCATGTTGCAGTACACATTTAGATAACACTTTCCATCTACTCTTCCTCAAGCTACCATTTTTTATTTTGGCATTTTTCTTCGAGTGCATGAATTTCAGAAGCATTCTTCCAAGACAAGTCAATGCCCACAAATTCATAGCTAATTATAAATTCACTTGCAGTTGGTATGTAAATTATCTGCAGGAAATACTGCTATAGTTTTGGATATATAATGTAACACCCCTATCTTGTTTGATCTACTGTTTACTAAGTTTTGGATATATATATCAGTTTTTGACTCACTTATAGTGTTTATGTATAAGTTATAATAGTTATCGTTGTGCCCATGTGACATTTTCCTTGTGTTTGCTTTTACTAGGGACTGCCAGTGCAAATGTTTGAGTGAGCTTGGGGTTCTTAGTGCAGGCCCGGGGAAGGAGGGGGGGACTTTCCCGGGGCCAGTAGGTTATGCCCGGGGGAAACAAACTCCCGGGGTACATCAGCTTTGAGGTCGGGGTCACTGAGTAGTAACACCTGGGTTTACTGAGTAGGAACCACCTGGGGGGGGAACAAGTCCTGAGGTTACCGAGAGTAGCATGCCTGGGAGCTGTGACACCCATGCACTACTCGGGAGACCTAGACCCGGGATCTTTTAGCATAGGTCCAGGGCATGTTTTTTTAGTCATGTGGGTTGACTAAGCCCTATTTACCCGAGTCCCCTTTTTAAGTTTACTTTTTCTACGTGTCTTAACCATGTGGTGGACATTAAATGCATCCTTACTATATTTTACCTAACCTCTTAGGTGGGGCTTTCTCATTGGCGCATAAGTGAATGTGTTTAATGGGCTGATTGTTAAAAGATACGTGATCTGTGAGATGGGTAAGTGGCTGCTTGTGATTGGCCATGCCTTAATCTTCCGCTGATTTGCTCTACGACCTAGCCTAGAGTATGTAGACTGGCCAGGGGGTAAGAACCGTAAGGAAAGGTAAGTGTATTTACGTGTTTTCTCGTCAGAGAGTGAGAGAAAAGGAGATTGAACTGCACGGCATTAGGAGAAACTGCCTTTGACTGCGATAGAAAGAGAGGGAAAGCGACGTGAATCAAGGATATTGACCGAAGGATAAGAGGAGGAAACGACCAAAGAAAAGGGAGGAGAGTACGAGGAAGTTAGGAAAAGTGAGGTATTTCGGCCTGTACTTTTCTTTCCCTCAGTTTTTGTCTTTTCCTTTCCTAACATGGCGTCTTACTATTTTTAGGTGTCTTAGAATGCAGTACATCAACGAGCTGAGGTAAGGGTGTAGAGTTTGTCTTACATAGGGGTATTGGGAATGTTCGGATTGTGCCTAAAACATGTGACTTTTGTCTTGTCATGAGATGGAAAAGACAAGTAACCCAATCTTATCATTGTGTTGGATCTAAACCAAAGAAAAATATGCGAAGGGCTGATAAGAGAAAGGGCTAAAAGATGTTGAGGGACTACCTAGGGCCAGACTTGACTTTTGAACACACGGTTTTATTTTTATATGGGCAAGCTTTGTTTTTTTTACATGTCTAGGAAAGTCCCTTTATTTACATGCTCGGGGAAGCTATTTTGAAGGCTTTGTTTTACATGCCCGGGAAGGACTTGTTTTTCCAAGAAAATATTTTTCATGCTCGGAAAAGATGTTTGTTTTAATACCGAGAAGACTTTTGGAGCAGTATGTTTGTAGCTTTTCGCAACACTTGAACTGCCTCCAGCTCTGATGCAACTTCTTTCTTAGTTGGTCACTCCTTTCCACTTATATTTAAGCATCTTCTTGTAAGATTCGCGACCGCAGTGATCTCTTCTTTCTCACCTTCTTCCAAAACTCGATTATCAATAATATTATACAAATTATCCTCTTCCATTGAATCGGTGAAATATGAAGCTAAACCTTTAGCTTCTTGTATTATCTTTGAAGAGATTGCTTTTTCTCCAGTCAAGAGCTCAGCAAGAACCACACCAAAACTATAAACATCACTCTTCTCTGTAAATTGACTTGTTCGAAAATACTTAAGGTCCAAGTATCCAAAAGTGCCATGCACTTGTGTGGTCAGGTGGGATTGATCAATAGCAACAGATCTTGAAGTCCCAAAATCTACTATTTTTGCTCTATACTTTTCATCTAAGAGGATGATTGTAGACTTGATGTCTCAGTGGTAAACAGGTGAAGAAGCTGCTGAGTGTAGATAGAATAGAGCTCTTGCAACTTCTGTGGCAATCCGTAAGTGCATATCCCACATTAATGAAAAATCCTCATTGCGGTTATGGAGGTATTGGAAAAGGGTTCCATTTGGTATAAATTCATAAACTAATAGAGGAACTTCTGTCTCCAAGCAACAACCAAGTAGCTTAGCCACGTTCCTATGATTGATTCGTGAGAGAACGACAACTTCATTAATGAATTCTTTGATTTTTTCTTCGCCAATTACCTTTGACTTTTCTACTGCAATGATTTTTCCATTTGGTAACATGGCTTTGTAAACAGTGCCTTGTCCTCCTTGACCAAGTATTCTGTTCACATTAAAATGATCAGTTGCCTTCTCCAAATCCTTTGAAGTAAATAGGTTGGGGTTCCCAGCATTCACTTCATTTGAAGATAATTGTTGTTGTGACAACAATCCACCATTTTGTTTGAAGAACTTCTCCTTGAGCTTCATCATCTTCCTTTTCTTTAGTCCTTTGTACAATCCCCATCCACAAATAAGAAGAAATGGTACCCCAACACCTGTGCTAACACCTGTATAACTCATTGAATTAAGAAAAGATTACCCCTTACAGTTATATTGAGAGACAATTATACTTGGAAGTACACGGCCTGTTTAACTCATTGAAATAAGAAAAGATTACTCCTTACAGTTATATTGAGAGACAATTATACTTGTAAGTGTTTCTCTTTTGATTGCAAGGAAAGTGTGCAGAATAGTTTATGAAAACTAAAAAGTCATCAACAACAAAAGATCAGGAGATAATGATCTTATGGATGATCAATATGCCAATCTTATGAATATAGAAATTATATATGTTTCATGTTTCTATTTGTTTTTAACTTTATTAATTTTATTTTTTTCTAATATTGTCTTGGGGGCCATTTCGATCAATCCACATCACTTTTTGTAGTAGTTAAAGGCCAGATCGAATGTAGAGTCAGGATTTATTCTTTTTGAAACATGAGGGGCGTAATAAAATAAATTGGAACTTGTAGGGAGCTTATTGATTTTTACCCATAGATATACAGCTTGCTATGATTTTTTCCCAAGATTTTTATAGGCGGCAAATTCAATCAGTAACATTTAATAATGTTTTTATAATGATGCAAGGTTGAGAAGACGTACGTACCTATAATGATGCCTTTGATCCTCAACCTGGTGTTCTTAATCGGGTAGCATTTGTAAGATCCACTAGTAATTTTGCAGCCCATCTTTTCATAAGTACTCGTTCCATTCTCGTAAGACGAGTACCTTTTTGAACAAGGGTTGAGATTAGGATCTGCACATTCGGAAACATCTAACATTGCAATGACAAGAAAACCATGAGAATGTGAGATATGCAAACATAAGTATTAATGTGAGATATTCATCCAAATTAGCATAAAAATTGGAAGTTTATAACTAGAAAAAAATACAGTAAATTTGGAGAGAATGTTTATACAAATTGGAAGCTCAAGAGGTTTCTTCTAATAAATTAAGTTGTGGGATTCCCTCTTTCCTTCCCTTCCAGCCTGTCTATCGGAGGCGACTCTGTTATTTCAGACATATACATATATAATACGCGTGGTCTGATGACGCAGGTCGTTTAAAACATCAGCTAATAAAGTTAATTTGAAATAAATGGAGAAATTGATAGACTATTCGCCGAGGAAAAAGAAAAGAAAGCTTACCTTGACATCCTTCAGGAAGATAGGGATTTCCATCGTAGCCGCTTTTTGCAGGAACATATGAAAGCTAAGCTCCTGTTATTTCCAAAAGCAGTCTCATTAGAACAATCGTAGGTTGGGGATGTAGAACTAGGGCTGTTCACTGTGCGGGTCGGGTCCGTACGGGTCAGTTTTTTGTTTGCCTGCACGACCCGAAATAACTGATTTTGTGACCCATAAGGATCGGGTCGGTTTTTTAAACGATTTTTTTTGAAATATTTTTTTGTTAGCCCTGGATATGCCTTATTTCTGCACTTCTCTTGGGAATCCCAGTGCAAGATAGTGGGAGTTGTGAAAAACCAATTGGAAGACAAGCTTGTCATACGGCAGATTCCAATAGTTGCATCAAACCCTTGATCAAATTTTTGAAGGATGGACGTGAATTGAGACATGTTAAAGCACAAAGAGATGGAGCAGAAGTGCTGTTGGCGATACTGAAGGAAAACAGGTGAAAACTCTTGAAAAGAGAAAAGAACTCTTTTGCTTAGAATGAGAAGAATAAAATTGTAAACAGAGCAGTAAAAGGACAAAGATTATAATGCATGCTATTGTATAGATCATACAAGCACAGGTTTACATCAGCCAAAAAGATTTTATGATAATTAGACGAAGATGATAAGCCAACTCAAAAAGAACAAACTTCTCCAAGAAAACAAAACTCAGCAATAACAACATTGTGTTGGGTGCTGTTTGCATCACAACCAAAGGCATTGTCCTTTCAAAATAGCCTCGTCGGGCTATTGTCAGGGAACCATAGTCATGATCAAAAGCTGTAAAAGAGAAAACAAGCAAAACAGTTGATCAGCCAAAGAAACAATGAAAATGGAAATAAATTAGAAAATGCAAAGAAATAATGGTTCCCCCATTCCTACCAATTATCATTAATCTTCTTCATCAACGTCAGTGGGAGTTGAGTTTTCATCTAACACTTGAAAATGTAAATAAATAATGAAAATAAATTAGAAACAAATTTAACATCAATATTATCCAAATGCAATAAAATCACATCACATAGTTACCTGGCTCAACTTCAAAGCTCTCAACATTATCCAATGTCTCACGAAGATCAATTCGAATTGGATCAGACCTCAACCAATTTTGTGCACAAACAAGAGCCTCAACTGTTCTCGGTGCCAACGAACTCCGAAATGGATCAAGCACTCTACCCCCAGTGCTAAAGGTTGACTCAGAGGAAACTGTAGAAACTGGAATGGCCAACACATCCCGTGGAAACCTCGCAAGAATAGGATACTTGGATTCATTTACTTTCCACCAAGTCAAGATGTCAAAATCTTGAGTTCTAGATTCACACACATCTGACAAATACTGATCTACTTCTGACTTATTGTCAACAGCACGTTCGTCTACATTTTGCTCATATTCCTCAAAAAATGCCACATCAAGATTATCATTACCAAAGTCAGATGTGGAAGTTTCAATATTCACACGAGTTTGATTACGTGAAGCAACAGTACTTGAAGTCCCATATAGATCATTATATTCAACAAACAACATAACAACAAGCTTCTAGTGCTCTCAATCATTACGGATGCTTGAGACTCATCGTACATTTTTTTAAACCACCAATGCAAAACTTTCAACTTGCACCTAAGATCAAGAATTGATGCAACAAAAATAAAAAAGTGAACTTTTTCAATCTTCCCCCAATACTTATCAAACTTTAACTTCATGCTCGTCACCATAGCGCTAACAAGAACATTATTAGACTAGCTCATTTTCATCAAGTTTGATTGAATGCCACAAATCTGACTATAACAGTATTTGATGTGACATACAAAGAACCAGAAACTTTCATAGTGGCATCAAAAAACACTTTAGAAACTTCACAAACACCTTAATTGTTTCTCAATCCTCAGATCTCGGTGGTTCGATATGTGCCCCGTCACTAAAATTACGGATATATTGGCCATCATCTTCCGCCATCTGCATAAAGGCATTCTGAAACTTCTTAGCAGACTCTAACATAAGGTAAGTTGAGTTCCATCTAGTTGGAACATCAAGGCAAACTAACTTCTTACACTCAATCTTTGCCATATCAGCGCACTTCTTAAATTTTGCCATTCTTGCAGGAGAGGACCTCACATATCGCACTGCATTTCGAACCCTCACAATTGAATCATCACAATCTTTCAAACCTTCATTCACAATCAAATTCAATATATGTGCACAACACCTCATGTGGAGATACTTACCATCCAATACATGTCCTTTCAAATATTTCTTCAAAAATTCAATTGCAACGTCATTTGAAAAAGTATTATCAATCGTCACAGTAAAAATATCACTAATTCCCAATCCAACAAACAAGATTCCACATGTTTTGCAATGGTTTCACCTTTGTGATTAGGAATCAAACAAAAGTTAATGATCATTTTCTGAAGTTTCCAACAACTATCAATAAAGTACGCTGTGAGACACATGTAGTTGAGATTTTGCACGGAGATTCATGTATCAGTGATCAAACAAACATGTTGACAAGTAGATTTGAATACCTTTTTCAACTCCTCCTTCTCTCTCATATAAAGTTTCATACAATCTCTTGCTACGATGATACAAGAAGGGACTTGAAACCGTGGTTCAAAAGCCCTACACACTTTTATGAAGCCTTGACCTTCCACAACCCTAAACGACATTTCATCACATATAATCATTTCTGCAATTGCCAACCGTATATTTTTAGGATTATATTTATGAACCATTAAATTGGCAACATCATGATCTCCAACATCTTCTGATTGATACTTATCCACTGATTCATTGCTAAATGGGTACTTGGACATGTATGTAACACATGGTTCAATATATTAGATGTCCCATGCCATTTAGAGTGGCAATGGTACTGCTTGCTACAATAGTTACATTTAGCAAGTGGGTCATTTGAATCACATTCATCTAATCTTGTGAAATGGTCCCAAACTACTGATCCCTCTGTATTCCCCTTACGTTTGCGAGAAGGATTACCCGAGGCCGAAGGCCCTCGTCTACATCTATGGTCTCATCATCAGTATTAATGGATGGAATAGATTGATTTGCTGAAGAATCATTAGTATCCATCTAAAACAAACAAACAAACAAACAAACATAATAATTAGTTACTATATAGACAAACAAACAACGAAGCATATGAACCAACAAGATTTAAAAAACAAACAAATCCTCAGAAATTGAAAACAAACATATCATCATATCTTCATCACCCAACAGAACCAACAACTACAACATATAAGCCCTGACCTCCAATCTCCAACAGAACCAACATATGCCCTAACCTTCAATCTTTAATATATCATTTTCTAAATTTCTAATAGGTTTTTAGCTTAAAATTACCTGAATAAGCCAAAAATTTTGTGTAACTTGAACCCATTGTGTTCGAACAAGAAAAGAACAAGATTATTAAACAAATTAGTTAAATCCTTCGAAATACCTTACTCCCTACCCATTTACAAATACTCCCAACGGTTTGAAACTAACAGTTCAAGCTATTAAAGCAATGATTCTTAAACAAATTAGTTAAATCCTTCGAAATAATCCATAGACAAAAATAGGTGCAGAGTCATTAAGACTTAAGAGGAAAAGTTGAAGTGGCTTACCAGAGACCAGGAGGAGTTTCTTCCCCTTGAAGCTCGATTGATTGAACAGAATCTTTTACTGATCAGATTAAAGACTGAAGAATAAAGGAAAGGTCGGAAGTCTGGAGACGTAATGATAGGAGAAAAGAAAGAAAAAGAAGAGGCATAAAGGAGAAGTGGACTTACTGGAGAAGAAGAAGAAGTGGGCTACCGGTTGGGAGGCGATCGAATATAGGGAGGCTAGGAGGCGACGACGATGGCTGGAGAAGGAAGAGTTGGAGGGTTCTGAGAAGTGAGAAGGAGAATCGGGAATTGCAAAGTTAAGCCTTGGGTGGGTCAGTTCGGTTGAGGCCCGACCGAATATAGGACGGGTCCAGTGTTTTGGGCCCGCCTAAGCTTGAGCCTGTGCCTAGCCCGACACTATTTGGTCGGGTGTGGGTTGGGTTCGGTCGGGTCGAGTACATAGTGAACAGCCCTACGAAGAACTGCCCTCCACATTCCCACTTAATCCAAGCGAATTGAATAAACTACTGTTAATCTGCCATTGAATTGCCACTGCAACGGTGTAGTTATCTGGGATTGGCATTCTAAAATCTCCTTGAAACATTTTGTATCTACCAGGAATGCAGACCTCACTGATCCTCCCACCCCGTCATTTAATGGCTTCACAGTTAGGGAGAATACTTGGCCGAGACCGGAAGGTATTGCGGTTTGGCAGCAGTTAATGCCATTGCAATCGCTTGCATTTACAGATCCAAGCCCAGACCAACCAAAAACTATTAATATATAGAACTTTAAAATCTCGAGAGTTCCCTTTATGAAATATCAATTAAGGATTTTAAAATTTCAAAATAAACAAGAAAGAGGATGTAGTACTTCTCTTTGGGATGGAAGATAGATGGTAGCGTTTCTGCATAATCTTTGTTTATTCCGTGCAGAATATATGTGTCTAATTTTGCATGTGATTTTTTTCTCTTCATCGATTAAATCTTTCTTCTAAAAAACAGTGTCCTAAAATCCCTTTCAAGACGGTTTCTGATCTTTTGCAATAGAAAATGTTGAGGATTTTGGTAGACAAGATTTTGTTATGTATACTAGCTATGGCTATTAGCAAAATCGAACAGGGGCAAGAATTATTTTTATTTTTTATTTTTTTTTAGAGGACAATTAAAACTTGAGGAGTACATTCTGATTTTTCTTCAAAAATATGGGGTATACTATGATGTTTTTCTCTAATTGTGCAGTTTAGAAATACTCTTAATAAGCATGCCAAGAATGTGAATGATTTCACTAAATTAGGGGTTACAAATACAATTCAATTGAGGGGTATGGAAGCTAAAAAGCAGTTGTACTTAACCATTATTTTGATACAATGTTTAATCACCACTTAGTGTAATTTGCTAAAAATAGGCGAATCTTAGTATTTAATTTATCCTTCTCAATATATATAGAAGAATGAGAGACTTTTGTATTTGACGATCATAATGATCGAGCTTTGGCTCTTGCTACTCATTAAATGGATTCGGATTACTTCCTTGTGTGTGTTTGTTGGTTAGATGAGACTAGCAGGACTCTAAACAAAGTAGGAAATCATGACCATTGTCTTCCATGATGATAATGAAGCATGCCGATAATGAGCAACAAAGTCATCCATTTCCAAGACCTGCTGATACTAACTCGAAACTTAAGTGGGCTTGAAAACTTAATAGAAGGTAATAAGAAGTAGGAATGCTAAAGAATATAATTCAAATAATAAAACCTACCTTTTCTTATTAGCTTAAACTTTTGAGATATGTGGTAGATTCACATGGTATGGTCTTGAGTTCGAGACTCTACTTTGCACTTCACCACAATTAATTAAAATATTACACGTAAATTCTGATAAAGCTTATTAGATCATGATATTCCCATATGTCATTATTGTGTCTTCTCTGCAGCTAGTCAACATGCAGCAAGACATAAGAAAAAAAATAAAACATATACTACAAACAGTAGAGAATATTCCATTGAAATTCAAGCGTTTTAATCCTACCAACATATATTCAAGTTTGTACAAACATATTCACATTTTGCCCAAAGAATTTCTTCGTAGAGTTTTTACAATAGATCGTTATGGTCAGTTGGTCTTATCTAGAAGCTATGTACATTCTTTACATCTTCTTGTCACGCATCTAATTTACATTAGGGCCAACTATATACATATTTATGGGTACATCACAACTTTCCTAACCCTAGTCTAGGTGAAAGGGTACTTCAGGAGGGGGTTTTGCTGGTGGTACCATCTCTCTCAGAGGCCTCAACTCAGTGGCCCTACCAGTTTGGTCATACTCTGCTCTGGTGCAATAAGATATGCATTGCAACATAATGATATATATCCATATATATGTTCCAATTTCGTTTTGTAAAGTAAGTTTTCTACTTATTGTTTGAGCTTTGTGCAAACAAAATCTCTTGACGTACAACACATCACATCCATGACTAAATTCAGCTTACCATCACAACCACCAAGTCTAATTATTCTAATAAACTAAATATGCTAACCAAATACTAATCTAGAACTCGATTCTACCATTTCACTATTATTTCATGTGAAATTGGTATATTCAACCCTGATTAGTATTGCTTTAACTAGTCCACATATATAATATTTATTTCAACAAATCTAACCTTATAAAATCAAGGGATAAATACAAAGTTAGTCCTTGTGGTTTGCGCGAAAAATAAATAAGCCCTTGAACTTTAAAACCCATCAAATTAGCCACTGAGGTTTAAAATCCATCAAGACTTTAGTCCTTCTGTGACCTTTCAAATGTGAATGATTTTAAACTTCAAGGACTAATTTGATGGGTTTTAAAATTCAAGGACTTATTTGATTTTCGCACAAACCACATGGACTAACTTTGTATTTATCTCTAAAATTCAAATTAAACAAAACTTAAATTAACGTCTATAACAAAAACTGATTTTCACCAACTAGAATCTAATCTAGCATAAGCTTCATGAAACTATCATTTGGTTCATGCGTGTACACTAACTTCTACAATGTGTCATCAACATATACTCTCATACACTTCGTCATAGACATGTTCCTAAGAATTTGAATTGAATAGAACTCAAAAATATTGAAGAACTTTCAAAGAACTAACCTGAAGATCTTAAGTTCTTTTTTACACTATAGCTTTCACTCGCTCTCTCTACTCTCACTCTAACTACCTTTAAGTTGCCTTGCTATGAAAAAAAATTATTTTCCACACCTTATGTTGGCTTTTAGTCACATCCATATTTTGATGATAACAATAAAGAAATTGAACTGGATAATCAAGATCCAAATTAGCACAGAAATACAAATCAATCAAGTAACGACAAAATCATATGAAGCGACTTAGAAATGAAGACTCAAAACTCTAGGGTAAACTTTGTAACTCTAAGGTCTCATTAGCATCAAAGAATTGAATCACACACTACATATTTTTCAAAACCAAGCATAAACCTTTCTATCTCGAGTTCGGTAAATAAAATATGCCTTAAAGTATTTTCAAATCATAGCTTTATGACTCTAAAATCTCTTTTGTATCCTTGGGGAGTTAGGTTTTGAGATAAGGTCTTAAAATGGTCAAAATCGCGCTTTAAAATCAACAAAGGCTGCATTTTTAGATATAGTGGTTGACCAGGTTCATATACCGGTTCACCTAATATCGATTGCTTCATATAGCGGTCGACTGAAACAGTCTTCCAAATGTTAGCGCGCCTACATTTATGATTGTTGAGACAACAGACACATGTAGCAGTTGACTACTACAAATACTGATCGACCGGTACAACTGAAGTTTTGACAGACTCGTCCCAAATGGCTAAAAACGACTATTTTTGCTTGGAGGCTTATATATAAACCACTATTAAGCTTGCAAAATGTGGTAGAACCACCATTGATCATTTATCAAGCTTGAGTGATATCAAAACCTTCAAATCTTAGCATTTTCATCTCATTCACACAAAGCTCTCACTTTCACTTCCTTACTATTGTGTGAGATCAAAGAGATAGAATTTCCCTGTAATATCCACTCAATTGAGGGAGTCTTGTTGTTGTAAAATCACTCTACTTCATTATTAGAAGAGATGGATTCTCTTGTGACCTTTCAGTGGGGTGTGTTCATCGAAAGAAGAAGGTTTGTGAGGGTGTTAAAAAAACTCGGTCTTGAGGCTTGGAGAGACGCTTCTCAAAGCTCAAGTGTAAGAAACCATTCCTTTAGTGTAAGGAAACTAGTGGAGAAACCTCAAGGCTTGGAAAGGAACTTGAGGGGTGGACACATCCGGATTTGCAGAATCACCTAAAAATCTTGTGTTTACTCTCTCTAACTCTTTCTTTATTTTTAGCACTCTTGTATTAATTATTGCATATTGGTTGTGCTAAAATTGTTATTACATTGCAAACACATTTTTGGAGTTAAATCGAAATTTTTTTTAAAACCCAATTCACCCCCCTCTTAGGTTGTCTTAATCCTAGAACTTCACCTTCCTCCTATTTATAGGCATGGGTTCAGCTGAAATTTAGAGAAAAACAAAGTCAAATTGGCTTGTTAGGCAATCAAAATCATCATTGAAACAAGCTAGGTTTTTGGCATATAAGGTAATTGGTTTTTGGTGAATCAATTCAACTTCTTTTCTTCCTCTATTCACACTCGAAATTCCCTAAATGTTAAGCTTAACTTGTCCTCAAATGGCAGTGAAAAGCATAACATATCTTGAATTCAACTTCTCATCCAAAAGGGCAGCAAAAATTCAATGTAAAACAAGCTAGTTTTGGTTCATTAGGCAGCTAGTTTATGCTTAACTCCAAATTTTTTCGTCCTTTTAATAGTAAGGGTGGAAATTCACATGAAACAAATCTTATTTGATATATTAGGCAGCCTGAGATCAAATCCCAATTGATCTCCTCATCTCAACCGAATTTCAAGCAAAATGAACTCAACTTGGCTCACGTTAGCTCATTGGGTATCTAGATTTTAGCTTGAATCCATTCAATTCCTCCTTTTGATGTTGTTAGAATATCTGGTATATTGATCATCAATCAAGGAGCCTTGATTGAGTCATTTGATAAAGCCACAAATTAGGGGCTCCAATTTGTGGAGATTTGCCTCCTCCATTTTTTGTATAAATACACCCTCCCTAATCTCTTGAAAACATACACTTAGAATCATTTTAAATAAAAGAAATCATGTAACCTCTTTTTGGATGTTATTTGTAATATTTATGTACTTGGATATTAAAATTAATATCTTTTAAGTCATCATATGTCTAATTGTTGATTATAAAAACTTTTATTTATTTATTTTTGAAAAATGAAAAAATAGAACCCTGTTCCAATGATAGGAAACGGGTTCGAACGCCCATCAGTACTACCGTTCGTTCGAGATTGCATTGATCCAAAGTTAGGATTTGAACAACAACGAACATTATCTCCCATGTGTTCGAACTATGTAAAATGGTTTCGCCGGACACTGTCGAACGATAACAAACTATTTCCCTCTTTGCGTTCGACTACTATAGAATGATTTTACTTGATACTGTTCGAACAAATGTGAACGTTAAAGAACGCGATTGTGACACACCATTTGAACCCTATGTAATGGTATCGAACGAATAAACATTGATCCTTCAATTCTCATTCGGACGGTATAGAACAGAAATTCTGAGTACGTCCGAACGGTAATATGTTTGTTCGAACGCATTTTTTTGGGAAAGATTGTCCATTCTGTTGCAAAAAAATTTGATACACCCCATATGATGGTGTTCGAACTATAGTTTTTGGGACAGAAAACTTTGTATGTGATGCCATTTGTTGCCTTTCGGGACGATTTTTTCCATCCCAAAAAACTACTTTTTGGGATGGATTGATTTTTCCATCCCAAAAAAACTTCTTGGGACTGGGTTATTGGGACACCTCTTGGGATGGTCCCATTCTGTTCCCAAAGACATTTTGGAGCAGATTTTTTATTTTTTGGGACTGAAAAAATTCTTCGAAGACACATGGTTGACCGCTCAGATAAATATCATTCTTCTTTTGGACGTTGCCCGGCTCATAGCTTACAATCTTTACTAAGGCAACAACTTTTTCCATAGATGAGTGCTGGCTAATTACAATCTTTACGAAAGTAACAGCTTTTTCCATAGATGAGTGCTGGCTGAGAATAATGGTAGAAACAGACCACTTTCAATAGCAACCATGCATTCCACGATATTAGCAAAACAGGCCACATGGATTGCTATCATGCCCATGCTACTTTGAAGAACTTTTAACATGTTTGCATCAAGCCAAAGAAGATTTGCTTGCTCTATTTGGAGTCCAGTACTTGATATATATCTAACCCTCTGATGAAAGGATAGTACATATACAGGTGGAAAGGAGAGAGGGAGATTTAAGTGACCCACACTGTCGACCGTTGAGAGTTCTGTTACTGAATTTTTACTTTAAAAAAAGGCACAAATAATTAACCAAGCAGGCCTATTCCGTCAATAGATCAGTATCCGCTGTAACAAAACCGAAACCACGAACACGAAGCTCCCATCGAACAATACAAGAACTGAATTGACACGCCCGGCCCATTTCTAACCTTTTTTGGCGACTACCTTCTTCGAATTTCATTTTTGGGTAAAGGGTTAAGTGTATTTATGAAACATTAATTAATTAAATATACAGAGGATGGCAGCAAAATAACTAGCTACGTACCCCATACATGCAGTTAGCAGAATACAAAGGTACACAGTACACAGATATATAACTGAACCGCAAGAAATTAACTATCTGCACCAGCACAAACAAAGGTTCACCTTCCCCAAATTTTGAGACAGCTAAAAGTCAGACATTTCTCGCAGCTAAATACTCTCGTGTTACCACCTCTAGGTACCCTCACGTTGGTTAAGCTTCTATTTCTATGTCTGTTTGTAAAGGCGACGTACTCCATAGATTGAGAAATTTAATTCCAAAATATTTTCATGCCAAACAAACACAGATAATATTTTCATGCATACATATTGGGATAGGAACTCTGTCGTCGGAGTTCATTACAAAATCTGAGGCGCTTTACTGTATGCAAAAGTAAACAAATACTGTATTTTCTGTAATTTTCTTCCTTTTGGCTGCATTTTGACGCCATACGGATAATCTTTCAAATATCAGAAGAAACGATGAGGATGTAGAAGAAGAGAGGAAATTGGGGAAGACATCGAGAAGGGACGAATCGATGGGAAGCCCACGAATCCAAGAACAAGGAGAGCCATTTATCAGCCGCTGAGGACTTTTAATAATGGAGGCCCACTAAGTAGCGGAGTGCCGTGTAGAGGTCAGGTAATGAGTTTAGAATATTTTAATAATGGAGGCCCACAAAAAGAAGAAGCATTTTTGGAATATTTTTTTTTCTATCTTTGGTCCGGTTATGAGTTTGATTACATCTTTTGGGGCGAAATTGTCATTTGCTTCTTCCGATGTTTGATTGGTAGGAATCTGTTTAGTGTTGAGAATGGGAAGGTGATTGGTCCATTTTCCGCCGGTCGTGTCTGGTTACCATGCAAAAATTGTGAGAAATTCCATTTTCTGCTTATTGACATGAACTGCGACTACATAATAAATTTAACAACGACATAAGATTTTGCAATTTTGATTCTTTAAATTTTTTCGATACAACTGCCGCAGGGTGAAAGAGTAAGCATATGGAAGAAGAGCCAGAGGAAGAGAATTTTTTTTCCCTAAAGCAGCTTCTCCTCTCCCTCAAGGTTGAGGCTTGTCGATTCTAATTGGAAAGATGCAAAAGAAGCACAGTCGAGGATTGACCCAAGATCGCTCACATACCACGTTTTGGACTTAATGAGTTTGGATCCCTCTGATTTTGCTTACGACTTTCTTGCTCCTAAAATTTTTCCCATCCTCATAGAATTACTTTGTTCATCTGCAGTTGACTCTGACAGCGAAGGCATTGAATCTAAAGACAACGAGAGCCATATGTCAGCCCCTGACTTAGAATGGTGTACAGTCGCTGAGGTTGAGACGCCATGGAGATCCATTCCAGAAGAAGATAGAATTGGCCAATAAGTTGCCAATTGGATGTACTTACAGCAGTTGCAAACAAAAGAGATAGACTTTTCTATTATTATCTTTTCTTTTCTTCTCTTTCTTTCAGTTACGAGGTTGCATCCTTTTGATGTTTGTTTTAGGTGCAATTGCACTATTTTGAAGGTTGCAGATATAGGAGGTTACAGTTCATTCCCACATGGTCCCAGGATCCTGGTGAAAATCATGGGAAGGTGATTGGTCTCTGGTCCGTTTGGTCTTGTTTGGTTACTGAGAAATTTATTCACTTCTGTGTTTTTGCCTCTGAAAAAGAAAGCTCATCTCTTGGTAGTCACTTGGTTCTTTAAAGGCTCCGTGGAAAGGTGGTCTGTTCATAATTCTCTCTTACCGAGCCAGTAATGCGATTGGAAGTTGCAAGGTTTCTCTCTAACTAGTAGCATCAAGCCACACTCCATATGCGATTGTCTGGTTAAGCTTCTATTTTTATTTCTCGTCGCCAAACTCTCACCCTATTCAGGTGTATGTAAAAATAATATATAACCTACATTGATCGTGCACACGATGGCTGACAATTATAGGAACATAAATGAACGAGAGTTTTTAGTCACTTCAGCGTCCAAAAATTAGAGGAAGGTGCCGCATAAAATTTCAGAAATTTGGCGTTTCAATTATTCAGTGGAGCATCGTATTTGTGCTTTTTTGTTTTTGCAAATTTATAAAATATTGTTTTTGCTACTTGTGGTGCTATCTAGCATATCTGTTTGAAATATGTCTCTTTATTTTAGCCCTGTGCGTTGATATGCATTAAAATTGAGATTATACTAACACTTTTGATAATATTCGACATAAATTAATGACCTGGAAAAACACTCCATATGAAAAAAAAATATCAAAAGGTACAACAAAAATGCGGGGCAAAATAACTTTAAAAATGAAAAATTAAGGAGACAACAAAACAGTTAACAATATTGGAGTTCAACAAAGTTGTAAGAGAATGAATTCACAACAAACAACGTAAAAAATGTTAAGCATCAAAAGAAGAGGATTCAATGCGGTCCGTACTTTAACATTGTTGATGAAGAAACATCCCATGTTTCGTACATTTCAGTTTTTGCAGCTTTAACCACGTTGTAGGGGAGCTGAAGGTTTGTAGCTTTTCGCAACACTTGAACTGCCTCCAGCTCTGTTGCAACTTCTTTCATCGTTGGTCGTTCCTTTCCTCTTATATTTAAGCATCTTCTTGTAAGGTTCGCAACCGCGATGATCTCTTCTTTCTCACCTTCTTCTAAAACTCGATTATCAATAATATTAAACAAATTATCCTCTTCCATTGAATCGGTGAAATATGAAGCTAAACCTTTATCTTCTTGTACCATCTTTGAAAGATTGCTTTTTCTCCAGTCAAGAGCTCAGCAAGAACCATACCAAAACTATAAACATCACTCTTCTCTGTAAATTGACTTGTCCGAAAATATTCAGGGTCCAAGTATCCAAAAGTGCCATGCACTTATGTGGTCAGGTGGGATTGATCAACAGCAATAGATCTTGAAGTCCCAAAATCTGCTATTTTTGCTCTATACTTTTCATCTTCTAAGAGGATGTTTGTAGACTTGATGTCCCGACGGTAAACAGGTAAAGTAGCTGTTGAGTGTAGATAGAATAGAGCTCCTGCAACTTCTGTGGCAATCCTCAAGTGCATATCCCACTTTAATGAAAAATCCTCGTTGCAGTTATGGAGGTATTGGAATAGAGTTCCATTTGGTATAAATTCATAAACAAATAAAGGAACTTCTGTCTCCAAGCAACAACAAAGTAGCTTAACCACATTCCTATGATTGATTCGTGAGAGAACGACAACTTCATTAATGAATTCTTTGATTTTTTCTTCGCCAATTGCCTTTGACTTCTTCACTACAATGATTTTTCCGTCTAATAACATGGCTTTGTAAACAGTGCCATGTCCACCTTAACCGAGTATTCTGTTCACATTAAAATTATCAGTCGCCTTCTCCAAATCCTTTGAAGTAAATAGGTTAGGGTTCCCAACATTCACTTCACTTGAAAATAATTGTTGTTTTAACAACAATCCACCATTTCGTTTGAAGAACTTCTCCTTGCGTTTCATGATCTTCCTTTTCTTTAGTACTTTGTATGATCCCCATCCACTAATAAGTAGAAATGGTACCCCAACGCCTGTACTAACACCTGTTTAACTCATTGAAATATGAAAAGATTATTCCTTACAGTTATATTGAAAGGCAATTATACTTGAAGTGTATTCTTCTCTTTTTGTTGGAAGGAAAGTGCGCAGAAGGATTTATGAAAACTAAAAAGTCATTAACAACAAAAGATCAGGAGATAATGATTTTATGGATGATCAAGCCAATAGAATGAACATTGAAAAATTGAAACATAAAGAATAAAAAAGATATATAAATAAAAATATTGAAATTCTGTTTCATGTTTCTATTTATTTTTAACTTTTTCTTTTCATTTTTTCATTTTTTTTAAAATTTAGTCTTGGAGGAGCATTTCAATCAATTTACATCACTTTTCGTCTGATTTAAAAACAAAATCCATTGGAGGGTGAGGATTTATTATTTTTAATTGAAACATGAGGGGCCTAATAAAACAAATTAGAACTTGAGGGAGGCTGATTGATGTTTTCCCTAGATTTTTATAGGCAGTGAACTGATCAATCAGTAATATTTAACAATGTTTCTGTAATGATGCAAGATTAAGAAGTATCCGTACCTATAATGACGCCTTTGATCCTCAACCTGGTGTTCTTAATCGAGTAGCATTCGTAAGACCCGTTAGTATTTTTGCAGCCCATCTTTTCATGAGTACTCTGGCCATTCTCGTAAGACAAGTACCTTGAACAAGTGTTGAGATTAGGATCTGCACATTCGTCAACATCTGACATTGCAATGACAAGAAAACCATGAGAATATTGTGAGATATGCAAAAATAAGTATTCACATCTCATGCAGATTGATATAAAAATTGAAGTTTATAGCAAAGGTACGTAACTTGATACAATATTTATACAAACTGGAAGTTCAAGAGGTATCGCATGTCGTTTAAAATCTCAGCTAATAAAGTTAATTTGAAATAAATGGAGAAATTTAATTTCTCCTTCCAAAAATGGAATTGACAGACTCTTCGCGGGGGAAAAATAAAAGAAAGCCAGCAGAGTATTGGAAGCTTACCTTGACATCCTTCAGGAAGATAGGGATTTCCTTCATAGCCTGGATTGCAGGAACATGTGAAAGCTAAGCTCCTCTTATTTCCAAAAGCAGACTGATTAGAACAATGATAGGACGTTGGGGACGTAGAACTGCCCTCTGCATTCCCACTTAATCCAAGTGAATTGAATAAACTACTATCAATCTGCCATTGCAATGCCTCTACAACCATGTAGTCATCTGGGATTGGCATTCTAAAATTCTTCTTGAACCATTCTGTGTCTACCAAGAATGCAGACGCTGATTCTCCGACCATCCGACCATCTATTGGACTTATATCTAGGATGAATTCTTGGTCGAGACCTGAAGGTATTGCGGTTTGACAGCAGTTAATGCCATTGCAATCGCTTGCATTTAGTACTGATCTAGTTTTATCACAGACGGACATGCACCCACCAATTGTTACTGACACATCGTTAGGAGACTGTATTGAGGCAAAGTTGTTGCAACCCACGGCAACGAATCGGTTTTTGGTCTGGGAGTACGTGAAAGGTCTTCCTCGCTGAGTGTAGTTCATATACCCGACTCCACCAGAAAAGGTCTTGACGATCCGAACTTTCAAGTACATAGTGCCTCCTAACTGAATGTCCACCACCTCCATGCGACTGATCCTCAAGTGAGGCGTGGCAGAGCCCGAAGACTTGTTAATATTGCAATCAACAGCAAACCAGTCGGCAAGGTAGCAATGATCTGCTCCCATTCCAAAAGGGTATGGAATGCTAACGTTCCCACAGTGATCAGGGCACGAGCCTTTTGCTAATTTCGTGGCATGTGAGAATGGGTCAAGTGTAGACAGTAGAAACATGATCCGGAACACCATTTGCAATGCCATCTCTCTATGATCTTACGATAATGATGCTTTGAGGTGTGAAGCAGAGGGATGCCTCGGCCTCCAGCTTTTAAAATTCTAGCGCGTTCTTAGAAACTTTCCAGGAAAGTCTCCTCCACCAGGATTTTATCAAATACACATTTCACCCCATCAACTTTGGAGTTTGACACTTTGCATCATAAAGTATGACATTAACACATTGTACCCTCCAATTACTAATATAAGACACCTTGCATCCTCGGTCAAACTTTTAGACCAAAATGATGATAATATTCTTTATTAATTTTGATAGTATATATCAAATATTGGTAGTTGGATGGTGTAATATGATAAAGTTGGTATAATTTATATTTAATGTGTCAAACTCCCTATAGCTGATGCTTGCCAAACAGCAAAATCTCAATGTTTTGGTCAACCAAATTGTTACCTTTCATAAATCAAATCATTTCTCTCTATACTTTTTTAATAAATTCCAATTCATAGAAAAAAAAATTCCATTAAATCATTTATCTCTATACTTTTTCACAAACTTCAAAATTTATTTATACAAAAAAAATTCTATCAAATTACCTCTTTCAACACTTCTTAACAAACTCTCATAAAAATTACATAAAATCTAACACTACCTCCAGTAAAAAAAAATCATTAGAGAAATAAAATTTTCTTAATTTTTTAGGCATTTGGTGAATCACGTGGTTAAAGTTTCTATACTTTTTCGTGTTCACTCTTGTCGGCCCGTGTTTGAGAATATGTTAAACAGTTAAAGTGATAAACTTTCAATGTCCCACATGTTGGAAGCCGAGAGGGACACAAAGAACTTTAGCTACTGGAAAATTTTAGTCTCACTTTCAGCGTCGCAAAATTTGAGAAAGGGAAACTCTGTATTAGCTGGTCAGGTCTTGGGTTTACTCTCTCGTAATTACTTCATCAAATTTATTTAGGGTCACTAGAGGCTTACTCTGTCGTTGACGTCAAGGCCTTTAAGATTAGTCGAGTAGCTAGCGCACAAGTTGGCCTAATTAATTTTAAGAAATATGCACTCAAAATCATTTGTCTGGATAATTATTTATTTAAATATCACATGTTTTATTTATTTATTAGGTATTATGCTGTGACATAAAATGTTACACGGATATTGTTGAGTGACATTGTAGAAAAGTCATGTCAATGATTAATGAATAAAAGCGGAAATATGACTCTTTTTTTGTTCACTTAACACTTGTTCTAGACCAAGATACATATTTATATATAATATGTCTACACTCGTTGTGCCCTATTAAATAGGATGATGGACTCGTCATTGAGGTAGTGACCTTAAGCAAACGAGTGGGTGCACTGTAAGAGTACATGCACTGAATGGATCAAATATGAATACCTTCTGGAAGTGATCATGATGTTGAGAAAATGATTCAACACAATTAGTTTATTGTATCCTTAGACCTGAGAGGTTTATGCAGTTTGTTTGTTTGTACTTGTGCTTTGACTGAGTCATTTGGTGATGATCTTTCTAGGTCAAATATTCAGATAACGTTGGGTCTTGTACATAATAAATAGTTTGTATAAATGATCAATAAGGAATCCACCAGTCTCTTGATGAGATAGTATATTCATATATCTGTATAGGGTTGGACTCGAAAAAAATCATTGGCCAATGAAATTTTGTGAAAATATTTTTCAAATATATATAAATATATTTATTTGTGAAAATATTTTGAAAACAATTTGAGAGTTCAACGGTTACAGATTGTGAATTAAGAATTATATGAGTTAGGGACTTAATCAGTGATATATTTCAATCCTATTGTCTCATGTGAAATATAGCATAGTGGAAAGAAAAATAAACAAATAATTGTTAGCAAAATGGATTTACAAATCAATCTTAAATACTCGGGGTGAATTTTGATATGTTGATGACATGATTGCAATTAGTAGAAGCGCAAAATTCGAGATAAAAGAATATAAGGGAAATAATGAAAAAAAGAATTTTTTATATAATCCTATGGCCAAGATCTGAGATTCCTAACGATCTCATGCACTATCACAACTAGAGTTTTATTTAAAAGGTTAACTATATGATAGTTAGTCATACAGTTGGCCATCAAGACTTTAAGAAAATCCGATGACGGTTGTGAGATGTGGAGAGGAATGAAGCAGAACATTTAAGCTGTTAAATTGTAAAATAAAAAAGACTCAAGGTGTGAGATCGACAAAACTTGAAAATTAAAGAAGATTAAAGAGATAATAATGCAGAGATCGACAAGATGACAAGAAGATAAAGACTGTTTATTAGAAATCAAGTAATTTTCTGCAAACAAACTTTCATTAATGCCCAAGTTGCCCATGCTTTAATTGTCGTTTTTGTTTAATATAGTCATTGTAACATATATCAATGTCCAATAATATTTATCGTGGAAACCAATATTTAAAAGTTTCTTTAAAGTAGCATGCGCATTAGCTAGTGTCGGCCACCGGGACTTTAATTGGTCAAAAAATGAGAACGTTATTATCAGCCAGCACATATCGATGAAAAAAGTTATTGCATTTGTAAAGATTTTAAGCTATTGGGCAACTTACAAAAAAAAGATTATTTTTACTTTACGTTCTTTTGTCGTCTTGGATTGCAGGTGACTTTGGAAGAAGTCTTCAATGTTAAATTTTTTCAAAATGTAATTAATTAATAACTAATATTTTGGGATTGGAAAAACTTTATGAAATTTTTTTTATGGGGAGTGTCCCATATGAGAAATCCCACAAAATGGAAAGTCATTTATGAGTAATGACTTTTCACATGCATTTGCTAGTGTAATACAAGGAGGTTATGATGCACTACACGCACGTGGCATATGCAACGCTTTGGTTGCGCATCGAAGCTAGGATATGAGCTGTCGATTATTGATCTATTCGAAAAAGCATTAAGAGGTTAAAGGTATTTACCGAAATAACCTTATTGACGGAGACTCTCTCTAGAGAAAGTCGTTGTGCACCTTGGCTGACTGACCCACTCCTCCCCCCTCCTTCTCTGGCGGTGGGAGGAGCTCCTGCTCCTCCCGCCCCCCTCTTCTCCTCTGTCCTTGCTCTCTGTGACTGGAACCATCAATAAACCCCCATTTCCGGCCACTTTTAGGAGATTTTTTTCGGCGGATTTGGTGATTAAATCTACACTTTTTTGGAGGTTTTTGAAGACCACGACCGGCAAGGATGACATCTACATCGACTGGAGAATTTTTCTCCACTGGCCAGCCAGCGACGGGACGGCACATGTGCTCACACGAGCCGCCACGCACGCTGGTGGATCTTACGCACCTGCCCATTTCTCTTCATTTTTCAGTCGTCAATGGTCCTCTCCGATATACACGCGCCAGATGGCTGGCATCTAGACGTCCAGACACTCCTCGTGGTCATCTCCGATGACTGGCCGAGCGGCGCGTGGATCTCACGCGCCTCCACCTTTTACAATCTGGCCGGTTTGTCGCCTCCAACAGCTAGTCCTGCCACCATATTCCACCATCACCTTTACTTTTCCGTTGGTCATCTCAGCTTGCTATCCTTTGTAGGCTTTCCACCCTTTATGGGTCTCTACCAGCCCTTTTGGGCTTGGGTTTGTAAGGCCGCTTTTTGGCCCCTTAGCTCGTTGGCCCGTCGCCTCTCCAGAGGGTCTAACACGCCCCTTAGAGCATGTATTTGAGGTTTTCAAACCTCCTTAATTTTACTAAAAGCTTGTTGTTTTGACTAAAAAAAAAAACAAAAAAGAGGTTAAAGGTATTTACGCATATATATTTTTCTTATCCAATATTCAAAAAAAAGCATCAAGAAATTAAGGGGTCATCTTCATTAATCGTGTGACGCAGTTTAACAAGTGGATTTCAAAATCCAGGCTCCATTGTATTAAAGGAAAGCAAACCCAGGCTCCATTGTATTAAAGGAAAGCAAAGCTATTTTGGGGGGGGATCCCCAATATGGGAGGCACGAGAATTCTCTGTAACCTATAAAGGAAACGAACCATAATTAATCTAATGCATAAAGAATCAGAACACAATGGAAACCTCAAAAAGAATAAGAACACCAACGTCTAATTTCACCGTGTTGGACTGCTTATAAATTCAAGAAGTGCAACAATACCAATCGCTTACATTTACTGATCTAGTTTAATCACAGATGGATCACATGGCACCGGCCACCAACTGTTAATGACAAATTGAAAGGAGACAGTATTATTGAGGCAAAGTTGTTGCGGGCAACCCAAGGCAAGGAATCAGTTTTTGGGCTGGGAGAACATGGAAGGTCTTCCTTGCACAGTGTAGTCGACACCCCCTCCACTATTGTGGATCGGAGCTTTTCACGGGAATAGTGCCTCCTAATTGAATGTCCAGCACGGCCTCCATGCTCAAGAAAGGCTTCCTAATCTTGCAATCAATAGCAAACCAGTCGACAAGGTAGCAATAAGCAGCTGCCATTCCAAAAGGGTATGGAATGCTAACGTTTCAACAGTAATCATGGCATGACCCTTTTCCTAATTTCGCGGCTTGTGCGAATGGGTCAAGTGTAGACATGAGTTGCCATCCGGAACACCATTTGCACTGCCATCCGGAACACCATTTACACTGCCTTCTCTCCATCTTACGATAATGATGCATTGAGGTGATATGTGAAACAGAGATAGATGTCCTGGTCTCCAGCTTTTATACTATGATTCCAGCGCGTCCTTCAGATACTTCCGTGGAAGTCTTCTCGATCGACCAAGATTTATCGAATGATCAGACGAATTTTCCAAGAGAAAAAAAAAAGAAAAAAAAAAATACACATTTCAACTATGGACACGAAAGAGTTTGACATATTGTACTATAAACTACTAGTTTTGACACATTTCACTCTTCAAATGCTAATTTATAAGGTTCCCACATTTTCATAAAAAATTCCATTAGATCATCTTTCTCCATACTTCTTTATTAACTGGAACATTTATTCATAGAAAAAACTATATGAAATTTTCTCTCTTTCTATACTTTTTCACAAACTCTCATCAAAGTTAATAAAATCTAACATTGCTCAATAAAAAACATTTCATTTCTATTTAATTAGAGAAATGAATTTGTTTTTTAATTTTTGCGGCATTTGATGTTAATCACGTGGTTAAAGTTTCTTTATATTTCAAATTCATTATCCATAGCCGAAGTATTTTTCTCGTTAACTCCAGTGGGTTCGTGTTTAATAATATTTGAAAATGAAATTTTTTTGGCTTAATTACAGTACAGATCCCTGTGATATACTGTTTTACAATTTAGCTTCTGAGGTACAATTTTCATCAACAAGGTCCCTAAGGTTCATTTTTTCGACAAATGGGTCCCCGTCCATCTACCGTTACCCAACTAATGGTACAGTGCCCGTGTGGCCTTCTCTTGCCACATCACCTCCAATCAGGGTTTGACATGTGTTTTAAAAAGAAAATCACAGCCCCCAAGCCCCCTCCCCAAAATTTCCGTAATATCCCACAATTGAACACTAAATCTGTCAATCACAAAGGAGGAATGCAACCCCTGCGATATCCAGCTGAATCTGCTCTCCATTGTCATTCTCAAATTTGAAATCCCCACAAATGTATCCATTTCGCAATCAGGAATGAACCTCGAAGCTTCCGCGGGTCCTCCATCAAGCTTCACTTCATGACTATCCTGTTTGAAGTTTTCACCGAGGGAAAGGGATCTGTAATCGGGTACGTAGCTTGAGTTGTGCAATTTTAGCAATGAATTGTGCAATTTTAGAGTTTGCTCTTCGTCGAGCTTCACTTCACGGCCATCCCATATGTCCTCTTGATTAAATTTCAATGAGTGGTAATTTTAGAGTTATAAACTTGAACAACAACCCTTTTGATGTAGATGGATTTGAATTCGGATATGAGAAAAACGACAAACTCCAGGTGATGGCAAGATGTAAGGCAGCTCCTTGTTGCACATGGAGGATACACACTACTAGAAAATTGAATTTTAGTGACGAAATTCTCGGTGACGGAATGAATTTCGTCACTAAAAGCAATTTTTAGTGACGAAATGCTATTTTTGTCACTAAAAAAGATTTTTTCGTGAAGAAACTATTTTTCGTCACCAATTTCGTCACTAAAGGTTTTATTTGTGACAAAATAAAATTGTCGTCACTAAAAGTTAATTTTTTGGTGACGAAAAGTTTCGTCACCCACTGATCGATCGGTCATACACGATCGATCGATAATTTTGTGACGAAATGCTTCGTCACTACATGCAAAGAGTTTAGGCGACGAATTTACGTCGTCACTCAAAACGATCGATCGTGGTTTATATACCAATCGATCGTTTATTAATAACCATGTGGCTTTGAAAAACGATCGATCGCTATAGTAACCGATCGATTGGTATAGTAAACCGTCTGCAAACACGAAAGGTCGATCGATCGAACATATATGCTGATCGATCGGTAAGCGTAACCGTCACTTTTTTGAATCGCCATTCGATGACCGGGTTGGCGATCGATCGTAGTTTCAACGAATGGAAAGACGCCACGTGTTAGAATATAGCAATCGATTGGCACTTAACTACCGATCGATCGGCACGAACGATTATATGAAACCGCCGAAGTCATTTTTACCGGTTATCTCTCCACAAAATCTCTCGAATCCTCTCAAAGTGCAAGGAGCCATTTCGTGCTGCATTGTCTTCCAAAGTGCGTGGAATCATCCTTCATTGTCTTCTACGTCAAAGGTACGTACTTATATTATTTTTTAAGCAATATTAAGCGGTTGTTCACTAGCGAATTTTTAGTTTACGTTTTCTAATTTGCTATATCATCCATTTAGGTCCGTAAAATGTATTTATTTTATTGTTGATGTATGTTTTAAGAGTTTAGGATTGTTTTGGGATCAATTTTGGGTGATTTTGGGCCTGTTTTGGGGTTTTGTAACGTCTGTGTGTCTTCATTCCCGTACCGATCGATCGCCTTAATAGGCGATCGATCGCTTTGTAAGTGCTAGGTCCAATGATCGATCGGTTAAATTCACCGATCGATCGCTGAATTTGGTACGGAGCGATCGATGCTTTAGTGAGCGATCGATCGTTCCCTCGAAACTGTGCGTTTTAATTCGGGACCGATCGATCGTTTATATTGCCGATCGATCGATATATGTCGTCCGATCGATCGATCACTTACACCTAAGCGATCGATCGGTAAGCTACAATGTGAAGCGCAGCGTTTTGATTAACTAGCGATCGATCGTCTTTGTGGCGATCGATCCCTTTGTGATACTGTGCGTTTGGTTGCATGGACGATCGATCGTCTGTGCACTGAAACGCGTCGTTTTACCAATAGCGTTCGATCGGTCAAATTGATTGATCGATCGCCATTTCACGATCGATCGCTTAATTACTAACGATCGATCGTGTTTATAATCGCCCATTTTTAATTTATCGATCGATCAGTACATAATTAGTGATCGATCGCTGTGGATGGCGATGGATCGCTTTTGTTTCAACTTCATTAATGATTACGTGATTGTGATTACTTTTTTTTTTTTTAAGTAATACGTTATTGTGATTACTTATTAACACATATTTATATACAACTTTTGCAGTATACATAAAATGTCAGGAGTTAAGCGCACGCACAACGAGAACCGGGACGGGATCGTCGTCCCAAGAGCAGGAAGTCGCTGATCCAATGATGACCTTGGAGAGGCGAATGGAGTACCTGAGGGGGCGGCCAGTGGCCAAAGAGCGTCCTGTGACGCTCTCTGATTTTGACCAGTTATTGTACGAGGAGCACTCCCTCTACCAGCTCTTCGAGTACCAGGGATTTCTTCATCAGCTCTCGTGGACTGAGGGTTTTGTGTGGACACAGTTGTGCAAGATTTCTTCTGTGCACTCGTCTCGGTAGATAGAGCACCTGAGGTGCAGCTAGAGGTGCGAGGCGTGCAGTTCTTATTCTCGGCAGACGTCATTGCCGATTTCTTAAACTGCCCCCGGCCCGAGAGCCCCTGTTTCCCGGCGGTACCCTGATGAGCAGAGGACATCAGAGCAGGATTTGTGGACGCTGATGACTGGGAAGACCTCTGCAGTGGTGGGCAGCATAATCAAGCAGAGTGAGTTCAGTGAGTTTTGGCGGATTTTGCACCTTATCTGGACGCCGAACGTCGATGGCAGAACTCATTCCACCGAGTGCCCGTTCACGAGAGCTCAGTGCATGCTCTTACTGGGTCAGCAGACGCGGATAGATTTTCCGCTGTACATGTTCGAGCTGATTATGGATGAGGCTTGGGGAATTAAGGAATATAGCCTCCCATACGGCGTGTTTCTGACTCAGTTCCTCATTTCTCGGGGAGTCGTGATCGCTGCCTCGGATACACGTAAGGATGTTAAGAGTGCGCTGAACAAGTTCACTCTGTCAGGAGCCGGGGCCAGGAGGGGGCATTGACTCGACGGTTCGCTCGTAGAGCAGCAGCGGCCGTAGAGGAGGCATCACGGCCTTCGACATCAGCGTCAGAGGCACCTCTGGAGACGGGAGCACCTGCAGTGCCTCCTCCATGGGTGGCCCAGCTATTTGCGGACCTCGACAGCCGTGTCAGCGCGACTGTGAAGGCCACTCTACAGCCTGTTGAGAGGCAGATGCAGTCATTAGAGGAGCAGCTGAAGGAGCTCCGGACCGCCTTCGATGGGGAGTGCACTGTGACAATGCTGCGCAACAAGTCGGTCGTGGCTCATATGGCGGACGTCAGCGAGCAGTTGGAAGAAATTAAGAAGACTCTGGATGATTTCAAGACGGAGGCAGATCCACAGAGGATTCCCGGAGATATTCCTGATGACGTGGCCACTTTCCGTGATGCTGTTCGACGTTGATGAATTTTTATGTTATTTTTTTATATCTATTTGGGACATACATTTTGATTTATGGTTTTATTTATCTGTTTGAGACATTTGTATTTGGATTTAGTTTTTTTATTTACGTATTTGAGACATTTCTGTTTATCTGTGGATATGCAGAAACTTTGATTACAGTTTACGTGTTTTTCTATTTGTATTTCTTTCTCGACACTTATATAAGTAAAATGACCAATATACCCTTTGGTCGGCAAAAATAACGAAATAAGTGGTTTATCAAATAAGTAATATATGAAATTAACAAGAAATCATTTTTTTTTTTTTTTTGTTTTTGTTTTGCAATTTTTGGATTATCGATCGATCGGTGTTATCCGTCGTCGTTTGGGTGCACTAACCGATCGATATCGTTTTTCGTTTTGAACCGATCGATCGTTATCTACACTAGTTTTTCACCTAATCCTCATTTTTTTAAATAATGTGAGTTTAAATGATTAGAAACATAGAAATATATATTAACAAAGTATGTTAGGATGTATTTAGATTACATAAAAACATATCAAGTACATATCATTAATTTTTAAGAAAGCATGTATAAGTTATACATGTTGCACATAGATGCATTTTGTTTGTGTTAGTATGAGTAAGGTATTAAGATGTTAGAAACTAGTGACATAACGCTTATTTAACACATGATTATAATTCATTAGTATGAGGTATGTATTAATATGATATTATAAGTAAATTAATTTTAATAATTAAGTCATTTGTTAGGCTAAAAACTTTTTTAATAATTAGGTTAACCGATCGATCGCTTTGGCGATCGATCGGTACGTAACGGTGTCGTTTAATATTTTGGTACCGATGGATCGTTAATTTTGGGGCTTCATGCGACGTCGTTTTTAACACCGATCGATCGCTATTTTAACGATCGATCGTTCTAAAAACTGGGCGGGAATTTTAATGCTTGGTAGGCGATCGATCGGTAATATTACCGATCGATCGGTGTTTATCGCGCTTGAAATGCCAGGATGCTCTAAAGCCGTGGGTGAAGCAAAAACACACCCACGGCAAGGAGGAAACTAGAGACTCGCGGCAAGGAGCTATTTTTCCCTTCAATTTTGTCAAAATACCGTCCTTTTAGTTGTGAGAGTGTTTAGAAGTGCTTAAGGTTAAGCCCAAGCTCAAATTCATTGGTTTTTTAACCGGGTGAATATTGAAAAATTTGGGCGACATTTGTGAGATTTTGGTGTGGATTTGGTTCGTTTTGGTCTACATTTCATGCAAAAGGTAATTGAATCAACCTACACTACGATTTAGAATGATTTCGTTGGTTATTTGGTGTTATTTTTATTTGTCTATTTGTGGGTATTGTGGATTGGATTTGTGTTGATTAGAGCTTATTAGAGTATTTTTAATATGTATATTAGAATTAGTATTGCATGAGGATGATTTGTGAGTGTTTTGGGCGTGGATTTGAGTGTGTGGGAGGCTGGCAAGCTGTTTTGTCGATCTGGGTTAGTCACGATCGATCACCAGATTCGGACGATCGATCGTGTGTTAGATGGAGGTTCAGCGATCGATCGTCTATATAATGACGATCGATCGGTCTTGAAATCGATCGATCGTCTATAGTATCGATCGATCGCTGGTTAGGGCAGATTGCAAGTTATTGACCTTGTGTAGCATTTATTCTATTCTCATGTTTAATTATTGAAGTGCTTGAGTTCTGGAAATGAATCATGAAGTTTGAGAAGACTGGAGGATGATTATAGGAGTGTTTTTTTAATAGTGATACATGTATAATATTTGAGCTTTATATTGAATGTTTGATTATTGAAGTGCTTGAGTTCTGGAAATAAATTATGTAGTTTGAGAAGCATGAGGATGAATATTGGAGTGTTTTTACTTGTTATGTTTGAGTTTATTTTTGGGATATAATGTGTGTACCCTTAGACCCGTTCAAGGGTTAAGACGAGATAAATATGCGTTTATCGCGTAATAACCCTTGAATTGTCCACAATATGGACAGTTTGAGATTGTGTATTCGTGGTTGGACGAGTTCGGTACTTGTGTCCTGTCCAGTCTTAGAGGAAATTCGGTATCATCTACCTTTTGTCTTCTGGGTATACTACTAGCATTGGTGTATGACGTCATACAACTATCGTTGATGACGTTTGCCTCCAACGCTGGTGCGTGTACTTGGGGACTGGGGGGAGATGCTGCCGAATTTTTTTCGAGGTATGGATGGACACAAGTTGAACTGATGTTCAACTCCAAATGCACAATCTTGAATGGGATAGGACCTATCAGCTGGGCTTAAAGTCAAGTTACAATGATTGGGTGTTTATGAATTACTTAATTCGTGTATTTTTTTAGATTGGTGGCGATGGATAAAAGTTGGGTTTACGAGAAAAATCGGTTTGGTGAAAAGTATGCGGAGGGGGTCCGTGGGTTTGTCGGTATGGCTGCTTGTTGTGTAGACTCTCGGGGTCAGATCAGATGTCCGTGTCGGAAGTGCAGAAATGTAGTGTTTCAAGTGTTGGATAAAATGGAAGATCATATATACATTAATGGGTTTGATGTGAGCTATAAGTCATGGGTGTTTCACGGGGAGGGTATTCAACTTACTTCAAAGTTGAGTCAAGAGTCCGGTGCGAGCTTACCATATAGTGATGATGATTTAGAGGGAGATAACTCTGATAGAATGGAGGAAATGTTAACCGATGTTCGTGCCGGATTAGATGGTGGGGCGGCAAGGGTTGAAACGGAGAACCCTAATATTAAGGAAACCCCCACTTGGGGACCGAAGGCTTCGACACCACTTAATAAATTATGGGAAGAGGCAGAACATGAATTGTATCCTGGATGTACCAAGTTTAGTAAGTTGTCATTTACGGTCCGGTTGTTGCATGTGAAGTCGGAGAATAAGTTGTCGGTTAAGGCATTTGATATGGTATTACAATTGATTAAGGAGGCATTGCCAGAGGGGGAGACGTTACCGGGATCGTATTACGAGGCGAAACAATTGCGAAAGGATCTTGGGTTTAGTTATGATAAAATCCATGCATGTCAGAATGATTGTGTGTTGTTTTGGAAGGAAAACAGTGAGTTAGACAGATGTCCGGTATGTGGGGTGTCCCGGTGGAAATTCGAAAATGATTTGCGCAATCGAATTCCCAGAAAAGTGTTGCGTCATTTCCCTTTAATCCCTAGACTTAAACGTTTGTTTACCACAAAAGATGTAGCAATTGACATGAGATGGCATAAGGAAAAACGGGTCGATGATGGGGAGAGTTTGAGGCATCCTGCAGATTCATTGGTTTGGAAGAATTTTGATAAGGACCACGATTGGTTTGCTCAAGATGCCCGCAACGTCCGCCTTGGTCTTGCTTCTGACGGGTTTAATCCGTTCGGAAACATGAGCAATGCGTACAGTATTTGGCCGGTCGTTGTGTTTCCATATAATTTACCCCCATGGAGGTGTATGAAGGTCCCATTTTCACTAATGACTCTTCTGATTCCGGGTCGAAAGTCACCGGAAATGATATTGATGTATATCTTCGACCCTTAGTGGAAGAGTTGAAACAACTATGGGAAGATGGAGTTGAGACACATGACGCTTCAGATGGGACGACATTTAAGATGCATGCAGCTTTGATGTGGACCATAAATGATTTTCCAGCATATGCCAATTTATCTGGATGGAGTACCAAAGGGAAGTTGGCATGTCCAACGTGTAATTTAGACACTGACTATAAGTGGTTGAAGCACGGGAGAAGAATGTGTTATATGGGTCATAGGAGATATTTGACACCGGGGCATGCATGGAGATATGATGTGGATACGTTCGATGGGAAAGAAGAACATAGACTTCCGCCTGAGGAGTTAACTGGTGAGGACATATTGGAACAATTGACGCATGTCGGGGAGACTATCTTTGGTAAAGCGTCAGGGAAGAATAGGGAAAGAAGAAACAATCGTCGGAACGTTTGAATTGGACGAAGAAGAGCATATTTTTCCAACTGCCGTATTGGAGTACATTAGGGTTACGGCATAACTTGGACGTGATGCACATCGAGAAGAACATATGTGACAACGTGATTGGGACGGTGATGAATATCGAGTTCAAGACCAGAGATTCAGCGGGTGCACGTAGAGATTTAGCTGAAATGGGGTCAAAAAAGACTTGCACTTGGTGCATGACGGTCGGGTTGAATTGATGCCTCAAGCGGTGTATACTTTGATTCGGGAAGAGCGAAGGAGGGCCTGTGAGTGGTTAAAAGATGTGAGGTTCCCCGATGGTTATGCAGCCACGATGAATCTAGATGAGAAGATTTCTCAAAAATGAGTCTTGTCTCATGATTGTCATTGCAGAGGGTTCTTCCAGTGATGATCCGAGGGTTGTTGAAGGAAGACGTGTGTGGCGCAGTGACTGAATTATGTTTGTTTTTTCGAGAGTTGTGTTCTCGTACGTTGAAGATTTCTGTATTGCAGAGGATGTCAGAAGATATCGGGATAATTTTATGCAAGTTGGAAATGATTTTTCCACCCGCTTTTTTTACAGTAATGATGCATTTGGCGGTCCACTTACCGCGCGAAGCAATGCTTGCTGGACCAGTACAATACAGATGGATGTATCCAGTTGAACGGTTGATGGGTCGCTCGAAACGGAATGTGAAAAATAAGTCTCGTCCCGAAGGGTCGATTGCAGAAGCGTATATTGAGAATGAGTGTTCGACATTTTGTTCCCAATACCTCCGAGGGGTCGAAACAGTGTTTAATCGCAGAGATCGAAACTACGATTCTGACGGCGATCCCGAGATACCAGAAGGTCATTGGATGTGTTCACTCAGAGAATTAGATTGCTAGGGGCTGGAAAAGGACATGACATAGACCGAACAGAGTTCAAGAAAGCTCGGTGGTTTGTGCTGAACAATTGCAAAGGCATCAGCAACTACTTAGAGTAAGTAAAATAAAATTTCATAGGTTTTCTATAATATACAGTCGTTGATTAACCTTATCATTACAGTGAACACATGGACGAACTTCGCGCGCAAGGAGTTGGTAACATTTCTCGTATGCATGAGGAACAATTTCCGGATTGGTTCTTAGGGCGAGTAAGTGTTATTGACAAATAATTCAAATTAATTTCGTGTCTTTGTTTTTAATGACCTTCTAATATATTGTTGTAGGTTCAAAAATTACGTTCTCAAAATCCATGTACATCGATCGATGAATTGTATTCATTGGCACGTGGGCCTGATACACGAGTGATGCGTTATTCTGCATGTGTTATGAACGGATGTAGATATCATACAGTACAACGGGAAGAACGTCGGAGAACTCAGAACAGTGGTATTGTAGTACCGGGATCACATGAGGGAAATCCAATAGAATTTTACGGGAGGCTTGTAGACATTTATGCCATGCAATACTTGCGGGGAAATACTGTATATTTGTTTAAGTGTGATTGGTGGGACGTCGGAGATCACCGTGGAATTCGTATCGACGAGAACTTTAAGAGCATAAACACTTCCCGACTGTGGTACTTAGAAGATCCATTTGTTTTGGCTAATCAAGCAAGTCAAGTGTTTTATCTAGTTGATAATCTGCATGGACCTACATGGCGAGTCGTGCAGAAGTTGTCGTGTAGAAATGCATATGACATTCCCGGCCTGGATCCGGATGGTGAAGTTGATGTAAACGTTGAATCGGGAGCAGCCATCGCGAATGAAGCGTATCAAGAGGACGATGCCATTGACTTGTTTATAGACTTCCGACAGTTTAACCTTAATCCACTACGGAGGGATGACGTTACGCCAAACGTTATCCAAGCTTCTGAGGCAATTGATCGGCCAAAAAAAAGACGTATAGATAGTAATGATGTTTCAGAGGGGATGAAGCAGAAATTGAAGAGAATACGAAGAAAGTGGGGACGAAGATTCGTTCGAAAGTGATAGCGACTCTACTGAGGATGAGGCATCGGGCGATAACGTGCAAGAATCAGATTCTGATTAATAATTTCTTTCATGTATATTTTCTTTCTAATGTTGATGTTTGCTGAACTATTTTTACTGCTATTTTTACTGTTACTCTCGTTTACCATATCTTTATCGTTTATTTTGTTATGTCACAGCTTCTACGGTGAAATGAAGCGTGGACGAGAATTTCCTTCAGTTACTTCTGGACAGTTGCATAGTATGAGTCCGATCCCGAGTCCTACACCGAGCGCTCCTTCTCCGAGAGTGAATGAAGGCATGAGTCAAGGCACGCCAGCTTGTCCTAGTAGTTGTGCATGTAAGAAATTATTCTAAGTTATATTTCAATTTTTTTAAGTTAACCGACCGACTAACTTTGTTAATTTTATTTTATGTAGCGACATCAGCTTCTAAACGTGGGCGAGGTAGGACACGTGGAGTCAGTTTGGAGAAGAGTCTTGGGTTCGGGTCCGGGAAACTATCGGTGCATATCCCGGAGGGAGAGTGTGGAGGAGTGTCTTCCACTGCTGCCACTCTATCGACGAAGATTGGAATGTTGGTCCGAGGGCTGATTCCGATCTCAGTTAACAAGTGGGTCGATGTTCCTGCAGAAGTGAAGGAGTACATTATGGATCGGGTGTTGGTATGATTAAATTCGTAAACATAGAATTTTTGGTGGACGCATTTCGTTTATCATTGTAATATTGTATGTTTTGGTACTTATGCAGGACCACTTCGACCTTGACTACACCCGTCATGAGGACGTGAGGACGGTGGTCGAGACTATGATGACGGCACGTCGAACGCACCGCAACCGAATGCATGCGTATTTTAAGAAGTTCCCGAGTAAAGAGGCGGCGTTGCTGAAGCCGCACCCTGATACCACAGAAGAACAGTGGAAGGAGTTATGCGATCTGTTCACCAGCGAAGCATTTATGGTACGTGATTACAAAAACCGTTGCTTAAATATTACATTCTTTTAATATTTAATTACTTAAAATATCGCAGAAACGAAGCGAGCAAAATAAGAAGAATAGATCAAAGTTGACTGTGAACCACGCTGCTGGTTCGCGCTCGTTCCAGCGCACACGAGCTTGCATGGTAAGTTAACAACTAAATCTTAGACTTTATTGATATTGTTTGTCAATAACTTTATGCTATTGTCATGTAGAAAAATCAAGAAAGCGGCAATATCAATCCTGCAGAGCTGTATAAAAAGAATTATACAAACAAAGATGGGATTTGGACCTCGGAAGGAGCGAGAGAAATTTATGTAAGTCGCTTTCATTTTAATCTACTTTATGTAATTTATGTATAGTTTATCTACTTTAATGTTTCTGGTAATTATTGTCATTTTTTCAGGAACGGATGGATGCCTTCCAGCGTCAGTGTGATTTAGAAGGGAAGACTTACACCAAAATTGAAGTATATTCCGAGATATTGGGCAAGAAGTCGGGATATGTTCGGGGATTAGGACGGGCGGTTAAGCCTCCACCTTCATCAACTTTGACTACACAGTCTTCTGATCTACAGCACCAGCTAGCAAAGGCAAGGGATGAGATAGAGGCGATGAGAGCTGCTAGAGAAAAAGCCTTGCCTTCATCAACGTTTCATCGCTGAATTAAACGACCGATCGTCCATGGCATAACGATCGATCGTGATACTTAAGTGATCGATCGCTTATATAAAGCGTTGATCGTCGTTGCTGAAGCGATCGATCGTCTATTTCTTACCGTGCGATCGTTTAAATGTGTCGATCAATCACCAAACGTAACCGATCGATCGTCAATACGTACCGTTCGATCATCTCAAATGTATATCGATTGATCGCCTTTCCAATCGATCCATCACTTCATTTTCTTCGACCGATCGTCACAATTACCGATCGATCAGTAATTTAGTGACGAAAAATTTCCGTCACTAAAAAATTTTCGTGACGAAATTCGGGTTTCGTCACGAAATACATTTCGTGATGCTCATTCGCTGACGGAGCTCGTGACGAAAATATTTCCTCACTAATATTTTAGTGACGAAATATTGACTTTTAGTGACAAAAAGTTTTTGTCACTAAAAGTCAATTTTTTTGTAGTGACATGTTTCCAGAACTAACAATAAAAATGCCTTTCAAATCAAGACAATCCATCCCCGCATCGGTGTAGGACACACTGCAAAAACAAGTACGTCAATTTGAGGTGGATAGATTGGCAATAGTTGGAGATGATCCGGGACACTCCACGGATGTCTCCCTTGGCACTTGTTGAGCACATTTGCAGAAATTGGATGGTTAGGATTTAGAAGCATACAACATATTGAGAGCTTCGATTGGAGATAGAGATGGCGAATGGTAAGTATGCCGACCAATACAAATATTTTGGGGACTACAATGAAGTGGTGTTGAATTGGAATCAAGGGTCATGGGAAAAAATCAGCATATACGAGGGGTATTTTCAGCACAGGTATGTGTGGTTGGAAGCATGCAGGCCAGGTTTTTTTGGCTGGTTGTAGACCGATCATTTTGGTCGATGCATGTCACTTGAAGGGGGCTAGCTATTTTATGCTGTCAAGAAAGATGCAAACGATGACATCTTCCCTCTTGCATATGTGGTAGTCAAAAATGAGTGTAGGGCGTCCTGGACTTGGTTCTTGGAGATGTTGGTGGAGTATGTGGGAGCCGAGTACCCGCAGCTATGGGTTTTCACCGATTATAGAACTAGATGTTTACCTCACAAAGCACGTAAACATAAGACCGCACTTACTAGTTGGTGTCAAACCACTTGGTCATTTCCATGGCAGGTACAGATGTGTTTCCTCTAGCCATAGAGAAGTAGGTGTCAAATCCAATCTCACCCCCCATTCCGACCGTATCTTGGTGGAACAGCACCAAGCATTGTAGGGGTGTCAAGCACCTGATCATAGAATGAGAAAGTGTTGCTGGGGATGTGCTTGGTCCCAGCATCAGCCATCTGCTTCCAGATGAACGACCTGAGATCAGCAGCCACCTTTACCAAATCCTCAACGCTGCTTTTCTTATCCCAGAATGATTCCAAAGCAAACTTGAGCTCTCTCTTGGGGCCCATGCGAGGGTATCCAACAATGTGTGACGCCATTGCTCTAAATCACAGGATCAAGACCAAAAAGAAACTTCAGTTCCATTTATTCAAACTACTGGAAGCAAATGACATGCTTGGACATATGATTGATTCTTGAAATCTTCCATTATTAGACTTAAAAAGTATATAATGGAGTCTAATAAAGGAATTCAAACTCAAGCACCCTAATAAAAAGCTTCATAATACAATAATTTTCTACTGGTAGCTACTCAAAATCTTACATTAACTGACAAAATGATGGCTAAAAAATTTAATCCCACAATTTGTGACAAGATACAACTGAGGCTGGTATAGGAAATTCATATTTGTGACACATTGGCCTTAAGGAAGATCGATCGAGGCAACCCTCATTTTGCGTCTAATCAACTTCCATATGTTTCAGCCGTAAAATGTTTTGCATTGTGTTCACTAAAATCAGACACACTAGTGCGATTTGCAGGCTTAAAAAGGAGTTGTTTGAGGAACCATCCACTTTAGAAATGCAAAACACTATAGAATCTAAGGATCAGATTGAGTACTTATTCGTTCTACTTAAAATCCATGTTAAACAATGCAAAATTTCTGGCAATTCACTCAAGTGACGCCATAGAATACAGTTCTAACATTCGCAGCAGAAAATTTTACCTGAAACTGAAATACAGAGCACGATCAAATTGTTGGCGTGAGAAAGTAAAGATTTGCAGCGCAAATCTTGACAAGTTAAAAGGCATGAAGAGTCAAGATTTGCAGCTGCAAATCTTGACAAGCTCAGCGCGAAATCTACACCCCACAAAGTTAGGATTTGCGAACCGCAAATCCTGACAATTCCAGCCACATCTGACAGGAGTAATTGCACCGAAGAGAAATTTGCAAGCCGCAAATCTTGAAGAAATTTTCCTCCATTTAACATGTGATGTTTGCTCTATAAATGTGAACTCTATTGAGAGAGTTCGGTGTGCCTCTCTGCGTAGAGCACCCGTGGGTTGAGAGAAATGAGAGAAAGGTGCGTGTGAGAGTTGAGAGTTTGTAAAGTTTTGGTTTTGCCAGTGAAATCAAAATACTCTCCTCTGTAGACGTAGGCAGTTGCTGAACCACGTTAAATATTGGCCTCCGTGTGTTTGTGTTTTTTCGTTCTGTGCTCAACAAGTGGTATCAGAGCCAACAGTACCCGGAATTTCGTTTTTGTATTCGGCCGAGACCCGATCTGTGTCCAAATGAAATTTTGGAGCTAACTGGAAATTCCTCGTGACGAGACGAGCACAACGGTACAAACCAGGAGTCAAAAGGACACCGCAAGCGCCCACACGCGCCAATAGAAGTTTCTGCGCATGTGCCCACTCTCCCCACGCGCTAACACGCGCCGCCAGCCGCCGGAGAAAACTCCATACGCGCTATCATGCGCTTAGAAGAAGATCTCCACGCGCTCCATGCGCCCCGGTGGAAGGTACGGTCCGAGTTTGACCGAGTTGCCTTGTCAACTCGGCGAGTCAAGTCGATTGACACCGAGTCTAGGCGAGTCAACTCGCTGAGTTAACGGTCATGATAACCGTTAACGTCGACAGCATCTCCGGCGAATATTCCGTTAATTAGACGGAATATTCCATTTCTGGAAGGAATATTCCAAATTCGAATTTTGTGCATTTTGGGCCCAATTTTTGTCCTTTTTGGGCCGGACTGGACCTGTTTTAGCTATTTCGACCGTTCCAAACGCAATTGTGGGCTTCGTTTTGCGAGATTCTACTTTGAACGTAGAGCAACAAGCCATTTGAGCCTCAGATATAGGCGAAATCAATGGCGAATTCAGGTTCCGGTGGAATGATCAATCTTACGGCGTCAACTACACACTTTGGAGACCCAAGATGGAGGACCTCTTAAACTGCATGGATCTGTTTGATCCAATAGAGAGAAAAGGTGTGAAACCAGCCGCGACGCCAAAGAAAGATTGGAGAAAAATGCACAGGAGAACTATTGGTTAGATCAGACAATGGATCGACCTATAGTGTGTTTCATCATGTTGCCCAGGAGACAGATGCATACGTCCTGTGGCAGAAGCTGGAAAGTATGTATCAGGCCAAGACCGCTCGGAATAAGGTGTTATTGATGAGGCGTCTTGTCAATCTAAAGTTGAAGAGCGACACCTCTGTAGCAAAACACACCAGTGAGTTTCAGAACCTGGTGAACCAACTTCCATCAGTAGAGTTGAAAGTTAGGGATGAAGAACAAGCTCTGCTCCTTCTCAGTTCTCTACTAGATAGTTATGAGACATTAGTTGTTTCTCTCAGCAATTCGGCTCCAGCGGCAAACTTACCATGGTGATGGTGAAGGATGCCTTGTTTAATGAGGAAGCCAGGAAGGAAAGAGGCTGGTATGGACCAGTCAGATGCCTTCGTAACCGAAGGAATGCACCAACGAAGTGGTAGAGGAGAAGTAGAGGCAGAAACATGAGCAGAGGCAGATCCCAAAATCCAGGCAGTTACCAAAAGGGCAAGATAAAATGTTTCCACTGTGGCATTGAAGGCCACATTAAGAAGAACTGCCGGAAGTTACAACGGGAGCAAGGCCAATCCAGCAACAGCCAAAGAAGGCCGATGGTGAAGCATTAGTCACCGTTCTAGGAGATTGTGCATTACTCTCCACCGGTGAAGAAGAATGTCTCCATGTTGCGAGTCAGGATGCAGAATGGGTGGTAGACACAGCAGCTTCTACCACGCCACTCCTCGCAGTGATTTCTTCACCACGTATAAAGTCGGAGATTATGGTACAGTGAGGATGGGTAACACCAGTTCCTCAAAGATCGCGGGTATTGGCGATGTTCGTATAAAGACAAATATTGGCTGTACCATGGTGTTGAAAGACGTTCGACACGTGCTAACCTTCAGTTAAATTTGATATCCAGGACAGCCCTTGATCGATTGGGCTATGATAACCACTTCGGCAACAGTACTTGGAAGCTGACGAAAGGTACCATAGTTGTCGCCCGAAGACATATTTGCGGCACATTATACAAGACCCATGTGAAGATATGCATTGATAGCCTCAATGCAGTTCAAGATGAGGCATCTCCAAATCTGTGGCACAAAAGACTCGGTCATATGGGGGAGAAAGGGTTGTCAACATTGGCAGAGAAAGTGCGCATCCAGGAGAACCGAAGGAAAGCGCCCAACCCTTTGTAGAAAAGAGTCTAGTCCATCTGTCAGGAGAAGATCAAAGTTGTTGAGCCTAGTATACTTTGGTCTACGGTCCTTTTTGAAAGCGATATCTTTGTGATAGTAACAAGTATGCAGCCTGTTACTTGATGAGCAGAACACTATCAGGTTTGTTGAAGCTTGAGGCTCCGGAGATAGTGTTGTCTGACAGAAAAATATCCTCCTCTCATTGGAGAGTGATTGGGTGCAAAGTGTTTGCACATGTATCCAAGCTGCAGAGATAGGTGTTGAGTATTACTCACTCCACCAGAAGATTTGGATACAGGTTATGGGATCCTAGAGCTGATTGCTTCAGAAGGTTATCAATCCCAGGTGAATATGAAAAAGTGCTCCAGATATTATTCAGTCTTGGAAGACTTCAATTTGCCACAGACACTGAAGGAACGCAAGACGGTTCCCCAGAAGAGGAAGGTGATGGAGGGTGTTGAGCGAGAGAAGAAGATACTGCTCCACCAGAAGTTGCAGAAAAGAGTGTTGAGCATAGGGCGCAGCTACCCGCTCCACTAGAGGCTGTAGAAGAGGGTGTTGAGCAGGGGGAGATATACCCACTCCACCAAAGGTTGCAAAAAGGGGTGTTGAGCATAAGGAGTTACCTGTTCCACCAGAAGCTGTATGATCATCACAACGATCAAGTGATGATGAACTTCCTCTAGTTGGCGATCCTCCACAGAGAGAGAGGGTGGTCACTGATTCCGTCGAAGAGATTTTCGGAATCAGATTATATACTTCTTATTGATGAGGGGGAGCAACAAAGTTGTTGTGAAGTCAGAACTCACAGGTTGATTTAGGAGATGCAAGATGCCTTGCACAGGTGATGCAAGATGAAAAGAGTCCCTTGCACAGGAGATGCAAGATGCCTTGCACAGGAGTTGCAGGATGAAATGATTTCCTTGCAGAAGAATCAGACGTAATTTGGTAAGACTTCCAAAGAGAGCACTGAAGGTTTCAGCTGACATGTTGTCGTAGGTGGAGCTATGTAGACATAGCTGGGATGAACACCTCCAACTGAAGATGTCAGGATATATTCTCCTTGTGTGGCATGGAGGGGGAGAATTGTTGGCGTGAGAAAGTCAAGATTTGCAGCGCAAATCTTGACAAGTTAAAAGGCGTGAAGAGTCAAGATTTACAGCTGCAAATCTTGACAAGCTCAGCGCAAAATCTGCACCCCACAAAGTTAGGATTTACGAACCGCAAATCCTGACAATTCCAGCCACATCTGACAGGAGTAATTGCACCGAAGAGAAGATTTGCAAGCCGTAAATCTTGAAGAAATTTCTCCTCCATTTAACACAATGATGTTTGCTCTATAAATGTGAACTCTATTGAGAGAGTTCAGTGTGCCTCTCTGCGTAGAGCACCCGTGGGTTGAGAGAAATTGAGAGAAAGGTGCGGTGTGAGAGTTGAGAGTTTGTAAAGTTTTGGTTCTGCGAGTGAAATCAAAATACTCTCCTCTGTGGATGTAGGCAGTTGCCGAACCACGTTAAATATTGGCCTCCGTGTGTTTGTGGTTTTTTCGTTCTATGCTCAACACAAATTGCAGCTCAATCCCACTAATCTGAAATACCCAGAAGCTATTCCACGTCAGATTATGGTAGCAAAGCAAAGAACCAGTATTAGATCTATGACGAACAAACCTGTTAGTGCGCGTGTCTGCGTGTTCCTGTGTTGTGGTAAAGTGCAGTGATCACACACTAACCAATAGATCTCAGCGAGAAGAAACAGAATTTCCAGAAAAACAAGGGACAAGGAGCAAGAACAATAGCTCTTAAATGAGCTCAAAAGACGCCAACTATATCAAAGAAAGCTTGAACCAACGAAGCAGAAGAGGGCGAGCGAGTGGCAAGTGAGTATTCGTTTTGCATGGGAAAGAAGTGGACTGGGAGCAACAACAGCAGCGTACCTCTCGGAAGAAGAATCGTTTCTGCTTCTTGCAGTAAGAGAGACTGGTTCTCACGTTCTCGATAGATAGATAGAGGGAAGGCAACAGAATGGGAGATTTGGAGCCAGAGAGGAGCGCGAGTTGAACGGAGAGGGATTCGGGTTTATTTATAGCCGAGTCTCTGAATGGTATTGGTATGGTGGTAGATCTGGGGCTGGCCCTTTTTTCTATGTTAAACCACGAATGGGTTCACTCAATCTCCTTCTGGCGCGTGTGCCGCGAGGATGCTCGTGAGATGTATTTCCGAGATCTTATTTTTTTATTTTTTTTTTGGTTATTGAGATATCTACGCGCTTTTGTGACGCCTGTGGTGTGAGAATGTGGAGGTGAATCGGGGCCCTGGCAGGTGACGAGAGGGAATTGGGGGTCTAATGGCTGCCGTGATCAACACCACTTCCCAAGAACAGTGATAAAAATTTACACCAAGAAAAAAAAAACATAAAAAATTTGCACAAAAAAATAGCACAATTTGTACAGCGAAACAGAATGGCAAACAAAAACAAAATTTGAAGGAAACAGAAAAATTCGAATTTATCATTTTGTCTGAAATTACAATTTCTATACCAAACAATACAGCTTTAATTACTCCAAGTGTTACGATTAAGTCACACAGAAAAAACTAAAGGACAATTAATAAAATTTTTAAAGTGGTAAGAATTTATTTGAAACAAGAAAAATTTTTAATTTTAAAAACATTAATTAAGGCGGCATTGAGTTAGACTTAAATATAAAAACAAAGGACAATATGAGGCACTACCTATACACTGGATTAGACTTAACCCAGCTTGATCGCATTGGAAACTTAACGCCTTTGCAAATTCTGAATAAATATAATACGCATTATTTAAGTAACAAGTTTTGTTGACGTGGGACGTGGAATTATAGTCAACCGCTGACTAACAGAACATCTAACCAACTCATCTACACTTGAAGTGTAAAATACTATTTTATAAAGGAAAAGGCTGAAACTTCATAAAAGTTTATTGATATCTTTTTTATTAAAAAAAAAAAAAATCTAACTTCAATTCTTGAGTAGGAAATCCTTCTACTTGATAAACTTAGGAGGTGTTCATTTTGTAAAAAACTGTATGATTTTAATAGAATTGTTAATATTTTTTTTATATAGATTAAGTTTTATAAGTTTTTGTGTTAAATGTTAGTGAAAATTTTTAAAGATATTTAATTTTTGTTGGAGTTTGTAAAAAATGTAGAGAAGAGATGATTTGATATAATTATTTAATAAAAAATATGAAAGTTAGGTGAAAAAGTATAAAGAGAAGAAGATTTGTTATGTATTTTTTTATTAAAAAATAGTATTAGAGTTTGTGTGAAAAGTTATTGTAGAGATTGACTTTGTCAAAATGAATAGGATTAATAGTTTGACTGTATAAATTTTTGATGAGCTTAACTTTATCTTATATATTTCGGAGAAAAGTTATGTTACGGGGTCAATTTTGCTGAATACATTTGTATTCTATAAAAATTGTGAAAACGAACATGCCTTAAATTTTCTGTAAACTCTATTTAAGATTTTTCGTTCAGTATATATGGCCTGCTCATTTTATATATACAAAATTAAGAAAATATGTTATTCGAGAATATATTCATGCAAAACAAATGCAGCCGAAGATTTTAAGAACTGGGGCAAGAATAATCATTCTATCCATTTCAGTGTTTGCAAAGGAAAAAGTAGGCAGTCTATGTTGGGGTATGGATGCAGATTGGGAGAGCCTAATTTGCCCCCTAACTATGCCCTTGCTTATTCCATATGCTTGCCCTGCAGTGGGATATTTATTTAGCGCTGCTTACGCCATAGAGTGATTTGGTAGAAGATTTGACATACTATGGTGGGGGTGCTTTACGTCCTTTAATGTTTACGTGCTTTCATCCTTTGATGATACAGATTTGACTTCGGACTAGAAATTTACTGCGACATATTTATCAAGTCATGAGACATTTACAGTGGATGATGAAATACGTGGATGGCGGGGTTCATGAAATATGGCGGTAATGTTTATGAGTTATTTTATTAAGGTAAAAATATTTGATGGTGAAAATTTTATGGTGAATATCACTATTATTTATTATATAAAATTTGAATTTGATATAAGTTTTGGCGAGTTAAAAAATCTGCATGATAATTAAAAAGCTTTAAGGGAATAAGAAGAATAAAAGTAAAGATCAAAAAGAAATTATTATAAATAAACTAAACAAAAAATGTCAAGGTCATGACCATTTTAGTACGAAAGTCATGTAAATAAAGATTATTATTTAATTCAATCTATTTTTAAGAATAACGTTATTTAATTAAAAGAATAAATTAAATTCTAGTTTTAGAACATTAGTTTTTTTAAATAACATTTGTATTACTTAGTCAATGTTTTTATACAAAATCTGTTCTCAAGATAGATAATATTATATTTTGAAACTTTGATTCAATCTAAATCTTATAGTATATACAATAATGTGGATATCAAATAACAGAAATTAGTAAGGGAGCTACCATTTAATGCCCTTAAGGAGGTCGTTTTGTTTTTTTTTTTGAACTTGCAGTGGGCCTTAGTTGAGGATGCGAGGTCTTCTGTAGGCTCATAACAACACATATACAAAAAAAAAAAAAAAAGACCACATATATGATTATATCCCAGCCCCTTAAATCAGCCACCCTATGGATGCTGAACTCATTTTTTTTCTTATCCTTTTTTTTACAAAGATGGGATTACAGAATAGGAGTCCTCCTCCTTCCGTATTTGTCTGATGTCACTGTAAGCATATACTAATATATATCATGACTAACTATCCAGTAGGTCTGCAGGTTTTATTTCACAAATGATGTCTTGCTTTTGAAAATAATCTTAGTTGATACATTTAGTTTTAAAATTATCAAAATTTATCAACCTTCATCTTGTTATAGGATCCGACAGTTGAAATATGCAGAAAATAGGTTAAGTAGTACAATATCGATAGATCCTATAATAAAGGGAACGTTAATGAATTGTGATAATTTTAAGACTAAATGTGACAACTTTGATAAGTTGAACCTCTTTTTTAGATTTTGATGCAAGTTAACAAATTAAAAGTTGATATTTCCCTACAAATCTTAATTGCGCTTTTTCCACGTCAGTTCAGTTCATGTTACAATTTCTTTAAAGATCATTCCTAGAATCTTAAAGAGTTAAGAAGTGAAATAGGAAGTTCTACTACCTTTTTATTTAATTTACTAGTTTATTATTACAATTAATAGTCTAGATAACTCAAAATATTATATGTAATTTCAATTTTAATATTTTATGCCATTCATAAAACGATTTGATCTCCCACTTAAACAAGATATCTCATCCCCTTTCTATCAATTTTTCGGATAAATTAATTCGTTTGTACTCGATCGAAACTAAATTCTTAATTATCACTCAAAATATCCTGACATTTCTTCTATTGTAAACTTTGACAAATTAAGCAAATCATTACTACGTATCTCTGTAATTTTTTTTTTTCTATCAAATACAAAATGCTTACAAATTCATCTTTGTTATCAAAGCATAAGCCGAGGAAGCATTTCCACGTACGTTGACTGTAAGATGTTCTTTCATTAATAATAACTCAGTCTACAAATTGTCTGAAAATAGAAACGCTACCCAACATCTCTTGCTGGTTGCATTAGTACTCCAATTTGATTAAGCCCTCCATAAGTCTTAGCTTCAACAACTGAAATTAAGTCGACAATATTTTTAATTGGTGAAGCGTCATGATCTAATTAATTATTACGTTTATAGAAAGTTCTAATATTTCCATTGATTAATGAAAATTAATTTTGGTGCTGTAATTCAAGCTAATTGTACTCCACCAACTAAGCAATCTACATAACATGGCCCAAAAAAGAAAAAAAAGAAGAAAAGACTGCAAAACTGCTAGATTTGATTATATCTACATGTGAATAAAAAAAGACAACGCATGTGAATCCAGTACACGAAGAATCTTGTCATAAATAATACAACAAATCATCTATCTTTTTAAAAAATTGTATCTTCATTATAAAAGACCATACTTCCTATACAATAAGGCATTGATCATAGTCCCTCTTCTTCTCTCCCTCATTTTAAACACTTTCTCTATTACATTACTTTTTCTATTTTCTAACCCTTTGTTAAAGTTATCAAGCTCGCTGTGTGATTTGGCAATGTCCTAAAAATACGCTTTGAGGTGCCAACATGTAAAAAATACCAGAAAATCTTAAAAAAAAAAAAGAAAGCAGCTTGTTTTTGCCTAAATTTGGGATCACAGGCACAGCTCTAGTTCCGTCCCTAGACCATTCCACACGTTTCTTAGATTACTAGCACCGTCATCATGTCCTTCACTTCGGATATTTTGAACGGTGAGAATGTGGTGAGCTAGAATCAAACTAGCAAAGCAATTTTGTTGGGGCCATGTATAAATGATCAAACTAGCAAAGCAATATGCATCCACAGAGATATCAGACAGTTGATGATGATAAGGCCAAATATTTAAGCACCACGCTCCTCACGGGAGCGTGAACAGGCGATCTGACCTAAGCACAGTCCCCCTTCCACTGTTCTGAATTTCTTAATTTGTGTGAATAGGGCCCACTGGCACAAACACCCACGTAGGGCAAACCCTTTTCATTGTTATGTATTTCTAATTTTTTTTTTTGGGTACGTTAAGCATTTCTTATCAGAACATGGGCAACTACAAGAATCACGTGCATTGAGAGTGACGCTCTTGTTCTGAAATTAGAAAAAGCAGCAAAAAAACAGTTGCAATCATCTTTTACATAATAAGAACAAGAAATAAATATATTTTGAAAAATAAAAATTTATTTTTTGTGGCCCATCTAACTCTCCAAAAAATAAAAAAAAGAAACCCGTCTTTTTAGAACTTGTTCAATTTTTCATTTTGCTTGCACTGTTGACCTCTCAAATGTGCTTTTATGCAAATTGGCTCCAATAATAAATTCTGAGCTTTGGCCTAATTGTAAATAACTCTATTTCAAATCAAATTTTAAGGTGAGTCGTTAGCTCGGTCCACTTTCATGGGTATGTTGGATTGGTTTCTTCTCGTTCTAAAAAAAAAAATGTTACTCCAATTAGCTTGTTCCTTGCAATAAATTTGGTGTACTTTTCCCAAATGAGTCATTTTCGATACATTGTAATGGTCAGAAATTGTTTTCGTTGGAAACAAGATGGTTTAAATAAGAAGAAAAGGGTAGTGACCGAAGCAAATCCTCTTTAAGCGTGGAGGATAAATTAGTATTTGTCTTAAGACGAGGAACGGGTAGAGGAGAGGGTCGCCGCCAATGCCCATTGCCCCGGGTGAGGAGTAGGTATGAGCCGGCTGTACATACACCGCCACGTCACCACCCATATCACCAACCCACCTTGGAAAGAAAGTCTGCATGGTTGGTGAGTAATATGACCAGTGCAGGTGGATTTTCATCACCAACCATCTGATTGCTACGTCTCACTGCTCACTATACTTTTCCTTGCAAATTGGAATAATCCTCACAGGCATGCCTCCAAACCAACCCCAACGTTAACATCGGGAAGAACATGAGAAACCCAAACCCAACAAGTCATTTTCTATGCTCTCTCTCTCTAGCTCTCTATCTGCAGCCTGCATTTCTCTAATGGGGGAAAAGAGTCTTTCCTTTATAAATTCCGCTATTAATCTATCTCGTGCCTTTTGAAGATATAAAGAAAGAAAGAAAGAGAAAAGAATTCCCTCTTCAGTCCGTGTCTTCGTTTCCAAACTCCAACCTTCGTTTCTGTTAAAGGCTTAAGCTTAGCATGCTATTCCTCCGCGCACAAAACAGGAAAGGTGGTGATGACCATGGGGAAACGAGGCCGTGCTTTTTGAGGAACCTAAACCAAGCCCATAAGGTCAATCTAATGTCGAGCCATGAGCTAAAAGTATAAAGCCATGATCACTTAGTCGGCCTACTTCAACCTTTGGTCTGGAATTGAGACCCATTCAGCAGAAACCATTTGCTGCCCCAGAGACGTCCAAGTTCTTCGTTAACTTTCATGATCCACATGCGAAGCCCTGAAGTCCTTCCAAGATGGCTTGGTTTCGCTTAGAAAGCCACCGACTATTGATAGAGGTACGGTAACTTGGCTGCACTTTGTAACGGGATCAACATGAATAGTCAAAAGGCCGCTTACCTCATCCATGAATAGCTAACATGCAGACAATATATATATATATATATTTATGAAAAGTATTATTGCGTGATGATTGTAATCAAGCTTACTAGAAAGAAAAATTAATAGTAGGTTTACCTTTCTATTTTGCTCAAAAAGTTCGTATTAATTTAGCCAATGATCAAGGAATTATTTTATATGATCAATATACTTATGGTGAAATGATCAATATTATAAATAGAACTGGTTTACTTATTTGTAATTATTTAAAATTAAATAAAACTTTAGCAATAGAGAAAAAACAAACTCGCAAAGAATTAGGCTTTTTCTGTGAACAATATGGTTATTCTGTTCCTTTACTTCCTTCAAAACATAAAAAACATCATAAGAATTATTAGAAACATTCGTATAAATCTAAACATAAAAATAATAAATCCCAATCCTATAAGAAATCTTTTCCGTCCCATACAAAAACTAAACAAAAAACCAAGAAAAAAGATATTACTTGTTGGAAATGTGGGAAAACATGTCATTTTGCTAATAAATGTTATGTTAAAAAATAAATAAAAGAATTAGATGTTTCTCCTGAACTAAAATCTCAACTATGTAAAATATTTCTTAATACAAATCCTTCTTATCTAACACCTGTATCAGATAATAATTCTTCAACTACTTTTGCATACGAAAGTTCTTCTTCTGATAATGATAAAATTCAGCTTTGCAACTGTTTTGAAGAAAAATTTTACCTGTCAAAAACAAATATCAGTGTTATCAAAATCTGATCAATTATTATTAGAAATTATTTCAAAACTCCAAGACCTAGTTTACAACAAACCTATCTTTTAAAAATGAGAGAATTAGAAATGCATAATAATATTTCTGTCCCTTCTTCTTCTCATATAATACTAGATACCCATTATGATTATAGCAAAATATTAGCTCGATTTTCCTCTTCGAATACTAAACCTACTACCATAAAGACTTACAAAGTGAAATTCAAAAACTTAAACAAGAAATAAACAATTACAAAATACACAAACTAATTTTACAAAAATCACTGATCATTTGCTCACTGAAATTTGTTTACTTAAAACCCAAAAGGATGAACAACCATTACAAATATCTGATATACCTACTTCTTCAGAGTCTCTTTCTTTATACCCTCTGACTCATTTTGAATATTATTGATAAAATTGTTTTTCAAAAATGGTACTCTGAAATAACCATTCGTATTAAAGATTATTCTTTTACTACTATTGCTTTAATAGACTCTAGTGCTGATTTAAATTGTATTCAAGAAGGTCTTAATTGATTCTAAATATTTTGAAAAATCAAAAGAAAAATTATCTCAAGCTGATGGTCAAAAGATGATTATTAATTATAAAATTCCTAATGTCATATTTGTAATAATGGATTTTGTTTTCAAACTACCTTTGTATTAGTTAAAAATTTATCTTCTAAAGTAATATTGGAAATCCTTTTTTATCTTTACTTTATCCTTTTATTGTTACTGAATAAGGAATACTTCTAAAGTTTTAGGACATGAAGTCACTTTTAAATTTATTATCCTCCTTTTTACTCCGATATTCAAGCTTTAAAAAATTTTCTATATCTAAAGAAATTAATATCTTAAATCAAACCAAAATAAATCCGAAAAAGAAAACATTTACAATTTTTACAATAGGAAATTTATATCACAAATGAAGACCAGCTTAAGATCCTAGTCTACAACAAGATATTAAAATATTAGCAAACAAATAGAAAAAAATTTGTTCTTCTTCCCTAATGCTTTTTGGAATAGAAAACAACATATATTACTCTTCCTTATGAACCAGGATTTTCCAAAAAGAATATACCTACAAAAGCTAGACTAATCAAATGAATCAAGAATATTTAGAAATTTGTAAAAAAGAAATTCAATCTTTATTAGAAAAAGGTTTAATCAAACCATCTAAATCACCTTGGTCGTGTGCCGCTTTTTATGTCATGAATAATGCTGAAAAGAACGAGGTGTTCCTCGACTTGTTATTAATTACAAACCTTTAAATAAAGTTTTACAATGGATAAGATATCCTCCCCTAATAAAAAAGATTTACTTAATAGATTACATGATGCTTGTTATTTTCAAATTTGATATGAAATCTGGATTTATCAAATTCAAGTTGCTGAAGATGATATAAAACGCTTTTACTGTTCCTTTTGGTCATTTTGAATGGAATGTTATGCCCTTTGGTTTTAAAAATGCCCCTCTGAATTTCAAAATATAATGAATGATAATTTTTCCTTATCTTCCTTTTCTTTAGTTTATATTGATGATGTTTTAATCTTTTCTAAATCCATTAAACAACATTGGTTCATTTACATAAATTTCAAAAATCATTGAACAAAATGGTCTTGTTGTTTCTGCTCCTAAAATCAAATTATTTCAAACTCAAATAAGATTTTTAGGTCATAATATTTATCAAGGCACTCTTACTCCTATTTCACGTGCTATTGAATTTGCTGATAAATTTCCTGATCAAATTACTGATAAACTCAACTTCAACTTTTTAGGTAGTTTAAATTATATTGGTGAATTCTATAAAGATTTCGAAAAATATGCAAACCTTTATTTAACCATTAAAGAAAAACCCTTTACCTTGGACTTCAACATACTGCAATTGTAAACAAATAAAAAAGCATGTTAAACATTTACCATTTAGGCATTGCATCTCCTTCATGCATTTAAAATTATTAGAAACTGATGCATCAAATCTTGGTTATGGCGGCATGCTTAAGCAACGCATGCATGACTCTGTTAAAGAGCAAATAATAAGATATCATTAACAGAACATGGAATACCTTGTTTGCATTCTTATTTCTCAATATCATTTATGGTTCATATCTCGTGCTTACATATACTGTTGAAAATATCATTGATGAAACATTATTTGAAGAATATGATTCTGATATATCATTGCATTCAGATGAAGAAAACAATACCTGGGCCTAATTGTGGTATCAGAGCCATCCTTCATTCATTTATTCATTCATTGTTCATCCATACTCTTACTATTTCCACTCACCTTTCTATTCTACCATATTTTTGCTCCTCTAAGTGTTCGGTTTATATTATAGTATTGTCTTTTGTTATTATCTATTTCAAGCGTTGGACTTCACCTGGAACCGTTGGATTAGCCGTTAGAAAAGGCCGGACCCGGTTGGTGTGACCCGTTTGAATTAGCTAATTTCAAAAGCATACTATAGTGTAAACAGGATGTTTAGACGATCAAATAGTATACGTAGTTTTGCTATGTGGAGTTTGGCTTGAGCAATAGAATTGATGATATTGTCACAGATAAAAACAGACCACCATTTCACAAAAAAAAATTTTAGAAAGAATTTTGGCATTATTTTCATGGGTAAAAAAAAATTTCCAACAGAGTATCCAAGGAAGGAGGTTAAACTGAATGAAAAAGCGAAGGAGAAGGGGAATATTCTTGCAGGGAGGATTTTTCATGGAAGGGTATTTTTCAAGAGCTAGAGTATCATGGGGATCAAGAGCCCATTGATCATAAGCTTTCTTTAATCCTGGAGGAAACAATTTTTCATTAGCACCGAATCGATCCCACCACTGGAGAAACCAATGGGGCATAGGTTCAGGGCATTGAAATCCTTTAAAACGTATGAACCATGTGTGACGATGGTTTTATTTTCAAAAAATAAAGCAAAAGTCCATGCGTCAACATAGTCATAATAAGTGATATTTTTTAATTGTCTAAATGGTTCAGACAAGGCTCGAAGAGTCCATGGCTGACCCCATTCTTTTGAAGAAATTATCCTTCGAATAGTGAATTTTGAAAATCCAATATTAGAAGGATCATATTTGCACTGAGTTTTTTCAAATTCAACTGATTTTGTATCCTGCAAAATATGTTGATAAAATTCCTGGATAAACATAGGATTGCATGGAACATAGTTCCAACCCAGTGGTAATATTTGGGATGCAGTTTGATATGGATTTGGAATGGTATGATATGGATCTTCTACATAACACTCATGTTTGATATATGATTTTGGTATTAAAGGAGTATTGGGTAAAGGAGTAGCAGATGAGGCAGTAGGAGATGATTGAAGCTTTTTGCTGAAAGTAGTATTCATATTTGGAAGAGGAGGAGGGATATGTGGTCCTGATATTGGTGGTATTTGTCCTAAAACATTAAATTGATTATTGATTGGAATGGATCTTGTATGAGGTCTAGGAGCAGTTCCACGAAAAGGAATAGGAGGTAATGGAGGAAAAGTATTATCGGATGGAGAAAAAGTAGAATTTTTATTTTTATTAGAAGAGGAGGAAGAACTCATTTTCCCTGTAGAAATTCACGGGTTAAAAAATCAGGAATGGAATTATTAGAACCTTAGATATATTCAATATCAAAATAAAAAATAGAAAGGATTGCTTGCCATCGGGCAAAAAGATGTTTGGAAGCAAGATTTTTGATATCTTTTATTAAGATATCTTTAGCAGATTGACAATCATCACGCAATAATACTTTTGATAAAAATACATCCTTATACCATCGAAAATCAGCCATTGTAGGACATTTAAGATTTAGCAAAAAAATCAAAAGAACATTCTCGATATATTCCTGGGTCACTTATAAATTTTTTTGTAATAGTATATAATAAGGTATTAACATAATCAGGTATTTGTTGACCATTACTAAGGACAGGATTGCCATCAGTATCTCGTTTTATTGCATCTTGAGTAGTATTACGTTCATTATCATTTAAATATCTATCCCACCAATGTTTTATTTGACCAGTAAAACCAGTTAGGATACAGTTAAAAACTTGTTCCGTTCGAGTATTATTGTGTAAGACATTAGCATACATAGCCATTTCATTCAAAATATTAAGAATTTCATATTCAGATATACCATCAATATTCCATTCATAAATTTCATTGGCAGAAAAGGAAGAAGTATGTAATAAATGTCGTTCTTCATATTGTAAATCAGGAGGTGTGGGTCTAGGATAATAATTTCTGGAATTTAAGTGATAATATTTTGATGCATTTTTTGTATGTTTAGTTTTAGAGCGGTGCATTTTATTAAGATTTAAGTTGTCTTGAAATTGAGATTCTATTTGTTGTAAATCGAGCTCAGGAGTATCAGATTCAGAATTAGAAGTAATAGGACTAGAAGATGAACTAGATTGATTTAAAATTTATATTTTAGAAGAAGAAGCAGTATTTTTATTCTTTTCATTTATTGATAATTTGGCAAGCAGTTCATTAATTTTATCTAATTTTCTGTCGTAGCTTCTGCGGCATTTAAAGGAGGCATGGGTGGTAGTTCATGAGGAATAAACATAGGTTGAGGTTTGGATGTTTTGACAGGAGCTGATGGTTTTATTAAAGATTCAAGTTTTGTTAAATGAATGCCTAGTTGATTTAAATAAATATTGGTATAATTATTTTGTTGAATAATATTATCAAAGTTTTTATCATTATTGTTTAGAGTATTAACTTTATAAAGAGTTGCAAAATATTGTTTTGATTGATGATCTAGGCTAATGGTAGTTTTTGGAGGATAAAATTCATAAATCTATTGACTCTTAGTGGTTAGCCATGGTATTTCTTTGGTAAGAACATTTAAAGTAGGTAAATATTGTTCAAACCATGAAAAGAAAGGTATATGCTGTTGAACTGTATTTAAATGATTATAATAAACATTGCGTATATAAGCTTGATTTAGTTTATTATAAGTATCAAAGAACCAAAGTCTTTTCTTAATATTTTCTAATGAATCAAAATCTTTTTGTAAGATATCTTTATTAAGAACAAAAGCATTTTGTAAGACATGTATAGAATGAGATCGTTGTAAAGATATTATTTCTGATTGCCTAGGAGAAGTCTTATTAGGAGGTTTAGTTTGATTATCGCAGATAGGAAGTTGTACAGAATTATCAGATTTAATACTATTTGGAGGAATAAAAGGTGGTATTGAAGAAGTACTTGTACGAAAAGAATTCAAGGCAGATTTAAAATGTTCAGAACTTGTAGAAGGAGATAAAGAGGATACAGAGGAAAATCGATTTGATAAATTATTCGTATTGTCTTTATTAAAAGATAGAGTAACAGATCCATCTGTATGTTGAGTAAAATATTCTATTTGCTTATTTTCTTTTTTAGGACGGGGTACTATTAATGATAATTTCTAATTGTCGGGTAAAATAACATCATCCCATTTGATCATACGTGGAATTGTAATATTTGAAAATTCATTACTAGTGGTTAAAAGTAAAGTTTCACCAGAATGAGGATGAACCTTAGATCTAGGATCAAGAGTGGTCTTCATTAATTTATAACGGAGTCTATATATAATGGCAAGATATTGAGCGCCTTCCATCATATCATGACCCATGGATTTTATATTTAATATTAAAGAATGTAAAATAGTAGGATCTGATAAAGAAAGAGGAAAACAAGGATAACAATTAAAATATATAGGACCTTGTTGTAAAGAAGATTCAACTATTCCAAGTAAAGAATTGGAAAATTGGTTATGTCAGCCGTGTTTTAAAAATAAAAGAATAGAAGCATTTAAACTTTGACGAGTTAAAGGGTTGCTGCTATTTAGACTAAACCCATATGCATATATTTAAATCCTTGTGTTATATGTTTTTTAATCTTATATATATATATCAGTGAAATCTAGGATCATCATACTATATATCACCACTTACCTCATACTAGGTGTCGGAAGTGCTAAACCAAAGTTTAAGTTGACGAGAAGATAAAAATTTAATTCAAGAAAAACATCCTACTAAGCCTAATTTTTTTAGGATAAAATCGAGGTGCTCTCCCTAAGTTAAAGCAGATGGACGAAAATGTCCCTACAAGAAAAAAAAGAAATTAAAAATTAATAAAAAACAAAATTTAAAACAATAGTACTTAACGTTGTAATTTTTTAAATTTCTCAAATTTCAGTAATTTTGCCTTGGAAGGAAATTTTAGTAATTTTTCTTCTAGTTCAATGGCCAAATCGAATAGGGAAGACAATTTTTTCTTTTTGAGGGGACAATAAAAACTTGAAGAGTACATTTTGATTTTCCTCCATAAATATGGGGTGTACCATGATGTTTTTCTCTAATTGTGTAGTTTAGATATACTCTTACTAAGCATGCCAAGAATGTGAATGATTTCACTAAATTAGGGGTTACAAATACAACAGGCGAGGTATGGAAGCTAGAAAGTAGTTGTACTTAACCATTATTATGATACAATAATTAATTACCACTTTGTGTAATCTACTAAAAATAGGCGAATCTTATTATTTAATTTATCCTTCTCAGTATAGAAGAATGAGAGACTTTTGTATTCGACTATCACATAATGATCGAGCTTTGGCTCTTGCTACTTATTTAATGGATTCGGATTACTTCCTAGTGGTGAATTTGTTGGTTACATGAGGTTAATAGGATTCTAAACAAGGTAGGAAATCATGACCTTTGTCTTCCATGATGATAATTAAGCATGTCGATAATGAGCAACACTGCCATCCATTTCCAAGACCCACTGATTTGTACTACCATTCGTTCGAGATCTTATTGATCCAAAGTTAGCATTTGAACGACAGCGAACATTATCTCCCATGTGTTCAAACTATGTAAAACGATTTTACCGGACACTGTCAAACGATAACAAACTGTTTCCCTCTTTGCGTTTGACTACTATAGAATGACTTTACTTGACACTGTTAAACAAATGTGAACCTTAAAGAACACGATTGTGACACGCCATTTGAACCCGATGTAATGGTATCGAAGGAATAGTTGATCCTTCAATTCTCGTTCGGACGGAATAGAACAAAAATTTCGAATACGTCTGAACGGTAATATATTTGTTCGAACGGATTTTTTGGGACAGATTGTCCATTATGTTGCAAAAAAATTTGATACATCACGTGTGATGGTGTTTGAACTATAGTTTTTGGGACGGAAAAATTTTTTCGCTACCCTTTTTTCACTATAAGAAATGCGCACTCTTGCCACGCCTATATTCGCGGTCCCCAGCTTCCTGTTGGCAAAGATGAGCGTCCTCCACCGTTGAAACATAGCCGTCAACATTGAAGCAACTAACCTCGACCTTAAATCAACGCCGGATTCAGCCGTCGGGATTCTCCGAAATCTCAACTACTGTAGCGCTCGAGCATTTTTTTCTACTAATCTACACAGTGTAGAGACGGGGTGTGTACGTGGTCATGAAACATTGATTGCCCGATGCCGACGTAGCTGGAGTCTGGATCCGACAAGATAAGTTCTAGGAGCAGCCCTGGTGGTCGTCGCCGATGAGTTCCAACGAGAAATTCAAGCCAGCAGCATTTCTACGCTGGTGAAGGACTGTTCTTCAAACACAGTCAAAAGGTTCGTTGATGAAACATCTCTGATTCTTTGTGGAAATCTCAGATGCTAGATTGTACTCTGTAAATGGCTTCCGTTTACGCATCTCAGATGCTAGATTTTGCTCCTATTCCCCTCTTTGCGTGAGGATTTTGTTTGACACAGGAAAAGTCTCACCACTTCTCTTGCCCATCCTTCCCCCTAAAAATTACACATTGCTAATGTGGGTATTTTGGCCTCCACAGATCATCTGGCGACAACGAATTTAATTGGCATCATCAAGACTACACAAATTTGCTAAGACTACATGGTCATCTACTCGAAAAGGCTCACACCCAATTTTGTGAGTACTTGCTTTATCGTTAAATCTGAGGCAAAAGGCTCATACCCATTTCCTTGTTTGGCGTATCTCGTTTGCACATAAAAGCCTATTCAGTAATATTCTGACCTGCATTTGAGTAAATCTTTAAACGTTCCTGTTGCGCTTAATTACTGATTTTGAGAATCGTTTAAGGGCATTTCGAGGTTGATCTTTATCCTTTTGTTTGGCATTGACCTTTGTAATTCTACTAGTAAAATGATTATATAAGTTTCCCTTTTGAGATACATTTGACATGTTTCTCCATGCTTCATGTATCTTCCTACTTATTTTTCCTTCCTTTCTTGAACCCATTATTTGGAATTAGTGAAGCCGTTAGATCTCTGCTACACTACTTAGTTTGTTGGACTTTTGCTTCTGAATTTGTGGTGGTAGATAGGGGCTGCAGCACTCGTGGTGAATCAATTCTGAATTTGATGCTCGATTGGTTATTTTTGGTTCAATTAAAGGGAAATGGAAAAAAAGGTTATTTTCTCTGGAGCCTAAGGAGTAAAGGTTGGTCTTCAGAGTAAGATATGTCCATTGTTCCTATTCTGTTTTCCATGCCTACCAGCCGTATGTTTTTTTGTCTAGTTATAGAGAAATGTAGGAGATGTTAAATTTTTATGAAAACAATGGTTTTTGAAAAGTACGGTACAATATGGCATAGGAGAGCTAAGGCATGCCTCTGAGCAGTTGGAAATCAGAGTTGGTTGGCAAATCATGAGTTGGTTATTGGTTAAAATTGGAAATATTTGGTGTGGAGGTTTTCCATGTGAACGACCTTTCATCTGGTGTGCCAATACAAAATCATCATTACTTGATAAGTGAATATGTGGTGGTAGTTGGAGCTGAGCATCGTAGCCAGCCTATTGTAATAGCTTAGTTTTCATTCTCCGTTCCTTGTTTGCTTGGGGACCCCAGACTAGGATTTCCCCATCTATTTATTTGTAAGACCTTTTTATTAGCAATGCAAGTCACTACGCCTTGATGAGAAAAAAGAAAAAGAAAGAGGAATATGAAGGGTTACAGATGGTCCGTGTGATTTTGTTTTTCTGGAAAATATTCTTTTTCTCTTCCTCGTGATTACCACAAAAAGTTACAGATACTTTGCACACATATATAGTTCACTAGGTTTTTGACAAGCACGCCGAGTGAAAACAAAAGCCTTCGGGATATAGGGGATCAATTTAGGAGCGTGTTGTACAGGAATTGAAATAGTAGCCTACCATATATCAGAGAAAATGCACCTTAGTTATAACAGGTTTTGAAATAAAAAAGCAAAATGAATCTCTATGAGGTGTCCAAAGCGCTTAATTTGGTTTATGTCAATCAAAAACCATAATCAATTCCCCATAGCAGTGCATATTCAGGTAAAATGAGGAATAGTGCATAGTGGGAGGCCATAATCAATTATATGACACCGTATTCCATAGCCAAATTATGGCAAGCCAAAGTCAACTTTTATGTCCAAAATAATATATTACCACCACAGCAAGTGCAATATATATATATATATATATATTATCTATGACCCATTAAATGGGATCAGAAACACAAAAAGGTACGAAGCATCCAAGAAGAATGAAATAAAAAGTCATTTTCCCCACAAACTCGATTGGACTTGTGAGGGACAAACTTTGGCCTTTGGGTTAGAAGAGTTTCCTCGGGTGGAAACATTACAAAAGTTGCTTTATGGCCAGCGGCAACTTTTGAAAGCTGGTCTCACTTGAAACTTGAAAGCTTGATTTTTATAACTTTTATTCCTACACTCGGTAGTTGAGTTGTTAGCCATCGTCTACAACTGGGGGGCTCAGCCTCCGTGACAGGAAAATCCACAGAAGAGGTGCTCTTTGGACTCTGCTTCTGGAAAATTCACAGAAGAGGTGATTGCTTTCTCTTACGCCTCAGTTTTTATAGGGAATGAATATGCAGTTCATTGTCTTAACTTTTTCGAATAGTAGCGAGTTAGGAGACAAAAAAATCTGTGTCTGGAACTTAAGTATGATTGAGCTGAGTCAAATTAATTTTATGGACTGGAAGTGTTGGGCATATGAGCTATAGATGAATGTTTCAACCTTAGTTGTTGGTAATGGCAGAATACGGGTAGTCTGGGCACCGGCTGGTAGGGACTGTGAACTGTGCTTGAATTCACACAAGAGTTTAGTTGCTTCTGATCATAGACAGACATGTGCAATTGATTAGAATGCCGAACCATATGCTTTAAATATTACGAAAATATATTTCAGAAAAGCTTCTATGTAATCGGTGTTTATCTGCATTTTAGTTGAGAGGGCAGCTGCATATATTTTCTACTCTAAAATGGAGAGATATGGGTGTTTTCCTTACATCACAACATATACTGTGCTATTGGATTGTCTTTTCAAGGGAATGAGATTCAGAAAGACTTTTGGACTTTTTAGGAAGGCCAAAGCAAAGCAGATTGAGTTGAATTTAGTTACATGTAATACCCTTATGTGTGGGTTTTGTTGTGCTGATATGTCTCAGGACACTCTGCACCTTCTTGGAAAAGTGCTGGTTGGAGGAATAAAGCTTGATGCCATATTATATAACAAAATAATTTATGCCTACTGTAAGCAGGGGAAGGTTAAATCTGCTATCCAACGAAGAATGGCACCCGGACGGAATAGGATACACCCAAACCTCACCACTTGGAACATATTAGTCCACTGTTTCTTTAGCAACTCAGGTAACATGGGGCTGATCCACATTCTCTATTATATCCTGGGTGATCGATAAAAAATCATAGCATGTGTTCAGATGGTAGGGTCAGTTGGAGTTATGGATCAATCTATTTGGGTACTATTATGTTTCAAAGTTGTACCTACGAGGATTGCATTATCACCATATTAAATCTCTTGCATTATCCCAAGCATTGGTTGGCAGTTTTGTTGTTAACTTTTTTGGCTCAAGCGATTAATTTTGGATTCTCTGCGGAAATCATTGATTGTTGTACCCAAAAAGATTGAGTCAGCTAAAAGGAGTACCATTGAGCTTTCCTGCGGCATGATTACTATAGTCAACATATAAATGCACGTGTTGTCAACTAACATGCACAACTAATCAACTAAAAGCTTAGTCAATTCCTTATATAACTCATCTTGGTTTATCTTAAAATAGTACACTGAAATCACAGGGAGTAAAATTCTGGTGACAGTAACACTACAAATATGTAATGAGTTAATGCCTTGTGATTTATCTGTCTGTGGTATGGAGCTTATACATTCACTTGGAAATAGCAGTTAAATATTTGTTGGATAATGTCCAGGAGGAGATGATGAGCCTATTCGTAGAGAGGGATCCCCTCAAGTCTAATTTGGAAGTGGCTGGAGAAGTGTTTCATTAAGTGTGGGGTCATAAATCTGGAGGTCTAGGCCAATACTGTGGATGAATGAGGCATATGAAGAGCTTTTTGAAAGGTATGAGCAAGGACCTTTATCCTTAATTTCTGTATACTTAGTAGCACATTTTTTTTTTTTGGCAAAACTGCTACTTTTCTAATTTACATGGAATTGATAATAGCAAAAGTTTCCATCACCTCTTTGGGAGCTTAAATAAGCCATGGACTTCAACTAGTTTTAGTTCTCTGTTTTATAGCTTATTTTACTCTATTATTCAAATTTACTCAGAAAAAAGGAGGTAATTATCATGTTGCAGTACACATTTAGATAACACTTTCCATCTACTCTTCCTCAAGCTACCATTTTTTATTTTGGCATTTTTCTTCGAGTGCATGAATTTCAGAAGCATTCTTCCAAGACAAGTCAATGCCCACAAATTCATAGCTAATTATAAATTCACTTGCAGTTGGTATGTAAATTATCTGCAGGAAATACTGCTATAGTTTTGGATATATAATGTAACACCCCTATCTTGTTTGATCTACTGTTTACTAAGTTTTGGATATATATATCAGTTTTTGACTCACTTATAGTGTTTATGTATAAGTTATAATAGTTATCGTTGTGCCCATGTGACATTTTCCTTGTGTTTGCTTTTACTAGGGACTGCCAGTGCAAATGTTTGAGTGAGCTTGGGGTTCTTAGTGCAGGCCCGGGGAAGGAGGGGGGGACTTTCCCGGGGCCAGTAGGTTATGCCCGGGGGAAACAAACTCCCGGGGTACATCAGCTTTGAGGTCGGGGTCACTGAGTAGTAACACCTGGGTTTACTGAGTAGGAACCACCTGGGGGGGGAACAAGTCCTGAGGTTACCGAGAGTAGCATGCCTGGGAGCTGTGACACCCATGCACTACTCGGGAGACCTAGACCCGGGATCTTTTAGCATAGGTCCAGGGCATGTTTTTTTAGTCATGTGGGTTGACTAAGCCCTATTTACCCGAGTCCCCTTTTTAAGTTTACTTTTTCTACGTGTCTTAACCATGTGGTGGACATTAAATGCATCCTTACTATATTTTACCTAACCTCTTAGGTGGGGCTTTCTCATTGGCGCATAAGTGAATGTGTTTAATGGGCTGATTGTTAAAAGATACGTGATCTGTGAGATGGGTAAGTGGCTGCTTGTGATTGGCCATGCCTTAATCTTCCGCTGATTTGCTCTACGACCTAGCCTAGAGTATGTAGACTGGCCAGGGGGTAAGAACCGTAAGGAAAGGTAAGTGTATTTACGTGTTTTCTCGTCAGAGAGTGAGAGAAAAGGAGATTGAACTGCACGGCATTAGGAGAAACTGCCTTTGACTGCGATAGAAAGAGAGGGAAAGCGACGTGAATCAAGGATATTGACCGAAGGATAAGAGGAGGAAACGACCAAAGAAAAGGGAGGAGAGTACGAGGAAGTTAGGAAAAGTGAGGTATTTCGGCCTGTACTTTTCTTTCCCTCAGTTTTTGTCTTTTCCTTTCCTAACATGGCGTCTTACTATTTTTAGGTGTCTTAGAATGCAGTACATCAACGAGCTGAGGTAAGGGTGTAGAGTTTGTCTTACATAGGGGTATTGGGAATGTTCGGATTGTGCCTAAAACATGTGACTTTTGTCTTGTCATGAGATGGAAAAGACAAGTAACCCAATCTTATCATTGTGTTGGATCTAAACCAAAGAAAAATATGCGAAGGGCTGATAAGAGAAAGGGCTAAAAGATGTTGAGGGACTACCTAGGGCCAGACTTGACTTTTGAACACACGGTTTTATTTTTATATGGGCAAGCTTTGTTTTTTTTACATGTCTAGGAAAGTCCCTTTATTTACATGCTCGGGGAAGCTATTTTGAAGGCTTTGTTTTACATGCCCGGGAAGGACTTGTTTTTCCAAGAAAATATTTTTCATGCTCGGAAAAGATGTTTGTTTTAATACCGAGAAGACTTTTGGAGCAGTATGTTTGTAGCTTTTCGCAACACTTGAACTGCCTCCAGCTCTGATGCAACTTCTTTCTTAGTTGGTCACTCCTTTCCACTTATATTTAAGCATCTTCTTGTAAGATTCGCGACCGCAGTGATCTCTTCTTTCTCACCTTCTTCCAAAACTCGATTATCAATAATATTATACAAATTATCCTCTTCCATTGAATCGGTGAAATATGAAGCTAAACCTTTAGCTTCTTGTATTATCTTTGAAGAGATTGCTTTTTCTCCAGTCAAGAGCTCAGCAAGAACCACACCAAAACTATAAACATCACTCTTCTCTGTAAATTGACTTGTTCGAAAATACTTAAGGTCCAAGTATCCAAAAGTGCCATGCACTTGTGTGGTCAGGTGGGATTGATCAATAGCAACAGATCTTGAAGTCCCAAAATCTACTATTTTTGCTCTATACTTTTCATCTAAGAGGATGATTGTAGACTTGATGTCTCAGTGGTAAACAGGTGAAGAAGCTGCTGAGTGTAGATAGAATAGAGCTCTTGCAACTTCTGTGGCAATCCGTAAGTGCATATCCCACATTAATGAAAAATCCTCATTGCGGTTATGGAGGTATTGGAAAAGGGTTCCATTTGGTATAAATTCATAAACTAATAGAGGAACTTCTGTCTCCAAGCAACAACCAAGTAGCTTAGCCACGTTCCTATGATTGATTCGTGAGAGAACGACAACTTCATTAATGAATTCTTTGATTTTTTCTTCGCCAATTACCTTTGACTTTTCTACTGCAATGATTTTTCCATTTGGTAACATGGCTTTGTAAACAGTGCCTTGTCCTCCTTGACCAAGTATTCTGTTCACATTAAAATGATCAGTTGCCTTCTCCAAATCCTTTGAAGTAAATAGGTTGGGGTTCCCAGCATTCACTTCATTTGAAGATAATTGTTGTTGTGACAACAATCCACCATTTTGTTTGAAGAACTTCTCCTTGAGCTTCATCATCTTCCTTTTCTTTAGTCCTTTGTACAATCCCCATCCACAAATAAGAAGAAATGGTACCCCAACACCTGTGCTAACACCTGTATAACTCATTGAATTAAGAAAAGATTACCCCTTACAGTTATATTGAGAGACAATTATACTTGGAAGTACACGGCCTGTTTAACTCATTGAAATAAGAAAAGATTACTCCTTACAGTTATATTGAGAGACAATTATACTTGTAAGTGTTTCTCTTTTGATTGCAAGGAAAGTGTGCAGAATAGTTTATGAAAACTAAAAAGTCATCAACAACAAAAGATCAGGAGATAATGATCTTATGGATGATCAATATGCCAATCTTATGAATATAGAAATTATATATGTTTCATGTTTCTATTTGTTTTTAACTTTATTAATTTTATTTTTTTCTAATATTGTCTTGGGGGCCATTTCGATCAATCCACATCACTTTTTGTAGTAGTTAAAGGCCAGATCGAATGTAGAGTCAGGATTTATTCTTTTTGAAACATGAGGGGCGTAATAAAATAAATTGGAACTTGTAGGGAGCTTATTGATTTTTACCCATAGATATACAGCTTGCTATGATTTTTTCCCAAGATTTTTATAGGCGGCAAATTCAATCAGTAACATTTAATAATGTTTTTATAATGATGCAAGGTTGAGAAGACGTACGTACCTATAATGATGCCTTTGATCCTCAACCTGGTGTTCTTAATCGGGTAGCATTTGTAAGATCCACTAGTAATTTTGCAGCCCATCTTTTCATAAGTACTCGTTCCATTCTCGTAAGACGAGTACCTTTTTGAACAAGGGTTGAGATTAGGATCTGCACATTCGGAAACATCTAACATTGCAATGACAAGAAAACCATGAGAATGTGAGATATGCAAACATAAGTATTAATGTGAGATATTCATCCAAATTAGCATAAAAATTGGAAGTTTATAACTAGAAAAAAATACAGTAAATTTGGAGAGAATGTTTATACAAATTGGAAGCTCAAGAGGTTTCTTCTAATAAATTAAGTTGTGGGATTCCCTCTTTCCTTCCCTTCCAGCCTGTCTATCGGAGGCGACTCTGTTATTTCAGACATATACATATATAATACGCGTGGTCTGATGACGCAGGTCGTTTAAAACATCAGCTAATAAAGTTAATTTGAAATAAATGGAGAAATTGATAGACTATTCGCCGAGGAAAAAGAAAAGAAAGCTTACCTTGACATCCTTCAGGAAGATAGGGATTTCCATCGTAGCCGCTTTTTGCAGGAACATATGAAAGCTAAGCTCCTGTTATTTCCAAAAGCAGTCTCATTAGAACAATCGTAGGTTGGGGATGTAGAACTAGGGCTGTTCACTGTGCGGGTCGGGTCCGTACGGGTCAGTTTTTTGTTTGCCTGCACGACCCGAAATAACTGATTTTGTGACCCATAAGGATCGGGTCGGTTTTTTAAACGATTTTTTTTGAAATATTTTTTTGTTAGCCCTGGATATGCCTTATTTCTGCACTTCTCTTGGGAATCCCAGTGCAAGATAGTGGGAGTTGTGAAAAACCAATTGGAAGACAAGCTTGTCATACGGCAGATTCCAATAGTTGCATCAAACCCTTGATCAAATTTTTGAAGGATGGACGTGAATTGAGACATGTTAAAGCACAAAGAGATGGAGCAGAAGTGCTGTTGGCGATACTGAAGGAAAACAGGTGAAAACTCTTGAAAAGAGAAAAGAACTCTTTTGCTTAGAATGAGAAGAATAAAATTGTAAACAGAGCAGTAAAAGGACAAAGATTATAATGCATGCTATTGTATAGATCATACAAGCACAGGTTTACATCAGCCAAAAAGATTTTATGATAATTAGACGAAGATGATAAGCCAACTCAAAAAGAACAAACTTCTCCAAGAAAACAAAACTCAGCAATAACAACATTGTGTTGGGTGCTGTTTGCATCACAACCAAAGGCATTGTCCTTTCAAAATAGCCTCGTCGGGCTATTGTCAGGGAACCATAGTCATGATCAAAAGCTGTAAAAGAGAAAACAAGCAAAACAGTTGATCAGCCAAAGAAACAATGAAAATGGAAATAAATTAGAAAATGCAAAGAAATAATGGTTCCCCCATTCCTACCAATTATCATTAATCTTCTTCATCAACGTCAGTGGGAGTTGAGTTTTCATCTAACACTTGAAAATGTAAATAAATAATGAAAATAAATTAGAAACAAATTTAACATCAATATTATCCAAATGCAATAAAATCACATCACATAGTTACCTGGCTCAACTTCAAAGCTCTCAACATTATCCAATGTCTCACGAAGATCAATTCGAATTGGATCAGACCTCAACCAATTTTGTGCACAAACAAGAGCCTCAACTGTTCTCGGTGCCAACGAACTCCGAAATGGATCAAGCACTCTACCCCCAGTGCTAAAGGTTGACTCAGAGGAAACTGTAGAAACTGGAATGGCCAACACATCCCGTGGAAACCTCGCAAGAATAGGATACTTGGATTCATTTACTTTCCACCAAGTCAAGATGTCAAAATCTTGAGTTCTAGATTCACACACATCTGACAAATACTGATCTACTTCTGACTTATTGTCAACAGCACGTTCGTCTACATTTTGCTCATATTCCTCAAAAAATGCCACATCAAGATTATCATTACCAAAGTCAGATGTGGAAGTTTCAATATTCACACGAGTTTGATTACGTGAAGCAACAGTACTTGAAGTCCCATATAGATCATTATATTCAACAAACAACATAACAACAAGCTTCTAGTGCTCTCAATCATTACGGATGCTTGAGACTCATCGTACATTTTTTTAAACCACCAATGCAAAACTTTCAACTTGCACCTAAGATCAAGAATTGATGCAACAAAAATAAAAAAGTGAACTTTTTCAATCTTCCCCCAATACTTATCAAACTTTAACTTCATGCTCGTCACCATAGCGCTAACAAGAACATTATTAGACTAGCTCATTTTCATCAAGTTTGATTGAATGCCACAAATCTGACTATAACAGTATTTGATGTGACATACAAAGAACCAGAAACTTTCATAGTGGCATCAAAAAACACTTTAGAAACTTCACAAACACCTTAATTGTTTCTCAATCCTCAGATCTCGGTGGTTCGATATGTGCCCCGTCACTAAAATTACGGATATATTGGCCATCATCTTCCGCCATCTGCATAAAGGCATTCTGAAACTTCTTAGCAGACTCTAACATAAGGTAAGTTGAGTTCCATCTAGTTGGAACATCAAGGCAAACTAACTTCTTACACTCAATCTTTGCCATATCAGCGCACTTCTTAAATTTTGCCATTCTTGCAGGAGAGGACCTCACATATCGCACTGCATTTCGAACCCTCACAATTGAATCATCACAATCTTTCAAACCTTCATTCACAATCAAATTCAATATATGTGCACAACACCTCATGTGGAGATACTTACCATCCAATACATGTCCTTTCAAATATTTCTTCAAAAATTCAATTGCAACGTCATTTGAAAAAGTATTATCAATCGTCACAGTAAAAATATCACTAATTCCCAATCCAACAAACAAGATTCCACATGTTTTGCAATGGTTTCACCTTTGTGATTAGGAATCAAACAAAAGTTAATGATCATTTTCTGAAGTTTCCAACAACTATCAATAAAGTACGCTGTGAGACACATGTAGTTGAGATTTTGCACGGAGATTCATGTATCAGTGATCAAACAAACATGTTGACAAGTAGATTTGAATACCTTTTTCAACTCCTCCTTCTCTCTCATATAAAGTTTCATACAATCTCTTGCTACGATGATACAAGAAGGGACTTGAAACCGTGGTTCAAAAGCCCTACACACTTTTATGAAGCCTTGACCTTCCACAACCCTAAACGACATTTCATCACATATAATCATTTCTGCAATTGCCAACCGTATATTTTTAGGATTATATTTATGAACCATTAAATTGGCAACATCATGATCTCCAACATCTTCTGATTGATACTTATCCACTGATTCATTGCTAAATGGGTACTTGGACATGTATGTAACACATGGTTCAATATATTAGATGTCCCATGCCATTTAGAGTGGCAATGGTACTGCTTGCTACAATAGTTACATTTAGCAAGTGGGTCATTTGAATCACATTCATCTAATCTTGTGAAATGGTCCCAAACTACTGATCCCTCTGTATTCCCCTTACGTTTGCGAGAAGGATTACCCGAGGCCGAAGGCCCTCGTCTACATCTATGGTCTCATCATCAGTATTAATGGATGGAATAGATTGATTTGCTGAAGAATCATTAGTATCCATCTAAAACAAACAAACAAACAAACAAACATAATAATTAGTTACTATATAGACAAACAAACAACGAAGCATATGAACCAACAAGATTTAAAAAACAAACAAATCCTCAGAAATTGAAAACAAACATATCATCATATCTTCATCACCCAACAGAACCAACAACTACAACATATAAGCCCTGACCTCCAATCTCCAACAGAACCAACATATGCCCTAACCTTCAATCTTTAATATATCATTTTCTAAATTTCTAATAGGTTTTTAGCTTAAAATTACCTGAATAAGCCAAAAATTTTGTGTAACTTGAACCCATTGTGTTCGAACAAGAAAAGAACAAGATTATTAAACAAATTAGTTAAATCCTTCGAAATACCTTACTCCCTACCCATTTACAAATACTCCCAACGGTTTGAAACTAACAGTTCAAGCTATTAAAGCAATGATTCTTAAACAAATTAGTTAAATCCTTCGAAATAATCCATAGACAAAAATAGGTGCAGAGTCATTAAGACTTAAGAGGAAAAGTTGAAGTGGCTTACCAGAGACCAGGAGGAGTTTCTTCCCCTTGAAGCTCGATTGATTGAACAGAATCTTTTACTGATCAGATTAAAGACTGAAGAATAAAGGAAAGGTCGGAAGTCTGGAGACGTAATGATAGGAGAAAAGAAAGAAAAAGAAGAGGCATAAAGGAGAAGTGGACTTACTGGAGAAGAAGAAGAAGTGGGCTACCGGTTGGGAGGCGATCGAATATAGGGAGGCTAGGAGGCGACGACGATGGCTGGAGAAGGAAGAGTTGGAGGGTTCTGAGAAGTGAGAAGGAGAATCGGGAATTGCAAAGTTAAGCCTTGGGTGGGTCAGTTCGGTTGAGGCCCGACCGAATATAGGACGGGTCCAGTGTTTTGGGCCCGCCTAAGCTTGAGCCTGTGCCTAGCCCGACACTATTTGGTCGGGTGTGGGTTGGGTTCGGTCGGGTCGAGTACATAGTGAACAGCCCTACGAAGAACTGCCCTCCACATTCCCACTTAATCCAAGCGAATTGAATAAACTACTGTTAATCTGCCATTGAATTGCCACTGCAACGGTGTAGTTATCTGGGATTGGCATTCTAAAATCTCCTTGAAACATTTTGTATCTACCAGGAATGCAGACCTCACTGATCCTCCCACCCCGTCATTTAATGGCTTCACAGTTAGGGAGAATACTTGGCCGAGACCGGAAGGTATTGCGGTTTGGCAGCAGTTAATGCCATTGCAATCGCTTGCATTTACAGATCCAAGCCCAGACCAACCAAAAACTATTAATATATAGAACTTTAAAATCTCGAGAGTTCCCTTTATGAAATATCAATTAAGGATTTTAAAATTTCAAAATAAACAAGAAAGAGGATGTAGTACTTCTCTTTGGGATGGAAGATAGATGGTAGCGTTTCTGCATAATCTTTGTTTATTCCGTGCAGAATATATGTGTCTAATTTTGCATGTGATTTTTTTCTCTTCATCGATTAAATCTTTCTTCTAAAAAACAGTGTCCTAAAATCCCTTTCAAGACGGTTTCTGATCTTTTGCAATAGAAAATGTTGAGGATTTTGGTAGACAAGATTTTGTTATGTATACTAGCTATGGCTATTAGCAAAATCGAACAGGGGCAAGAATTATTTTTATTTTTTATTTTTTTTTAGAGGACAATTAAAACTTGAGGAGTACATTCTGATTTTTCTTCAAAAATATGGGGTATACTATGATGTTTTTCTCTAATTGTGCAGTTTAGAAATACTCTTAATAAGCATGCCAAGAATGTGAATGATTTCACTAAATTAGGGGTTACAAATACAATTCAATTGAGGGGTATGGAAGCTAAAAAGCAGTTGTACTTAACCATTATTTTGATACAATGTTTAATCACCACTTAGTGTAATTTGCTAAAAATAGGCGAATCTTAGTATTTAATTTATCCTTCTCAATATATATAGAAGAATGAGAGACTTTTGTATTTGACGATCATAATGATCGAGCTTTGGCTCTTGCTACTCATTAAATGGATTCGGATTACTTCCTTGTGTGTGTTTGTTGGTTAGATGAGACTAGCAGGACTCTAAACAAAGTAGGAAATCATGACCATTGTCTTCCATGATGATAATGAAGCATGCCGATAATGAGCAACAAAGTCATCCATTTCCAAGACCTGCTGATACTAACTCGAAACTTAAGTGGGCTTGAAAACTTAATAGAAGGTAATAAGAAGTAGGAATGCTAAAGAATATAATTCAAATAATAAAACCTACCTTTTCTTATTAGCTTAAACTTTTGAGATATGTGGTAGATTCACATGGTATGGTCTTGAGTTCGAGACTCTACTTTGCACTTCACCACAATTAATTAAAATATTACACGTAAATTCTGATAAAGCTTATTAGATCATGATATTCCCATATGTCATTATTGTGTCTTCTCTGCAGCTAGTCAACATGCAGCAAGACATAAGAAAAAAAATAAAACATATACTACAAACAGTAGAGAATATTCCATTGAAATTCAAGCGTTTTAATCCTACCAACATATATTCAAGTTTGTACAAACATATTCACATTTTGCCCAAAGAATTTCTTCGTAGAGTTTTTACAATAGATCGTTATGGTCAGTTGGTCTTATCTAGAAGCTATGTACATTCTTTACATCTTCTTGTCACGCATCTAATTTACATTAGGGCCAACTATATACATATTTATGGGTACATCACAACTTTCCTAACCCTAGTCTAGGTGAAAGGGTACTTCAGGAGGGGGTTTTGCTGGTGGTACCATCTCTCTCAGAGGCCTCAACTCAGTGGCCCTACCAGTTTGGTCATACTCTGCTCTGGTGCAATAAGATATGCATTGCAACATAATGATATATATCCATATATATGTTCCAATTTCGTTTTGTAAAGTAAGTTTTCTACTTATTGTTTGAGCTTTGTGCAAACAAAATCTCTTGACGTACAACACATCACATCCATGACTAAATTCAGCTTACCATCACAACCACCAAGTCTAATTATTCTAATAAACTAAATATGCTAACCAAATACTAATCTAGAACTCGATTCTACCATTTCACTATTATTTCATGTGAAATTGGTATATTCAACCCTGATTAGTATTGCTTTAACTAGTCCACATATATAATATTTATTTCAACAAATCTAACCTTATAAAATCAAGGGATAAATACAAAGTTAGTCCTTGTGGTTTGCGCGAAAAATAAATAAGCCCTTGAACTTTAAAACCCATCAAATTAGCCACTGAGGTTTAAAATCCATCAAGACTTTAGTCCTTCGGACCTTTCAAATGTGAATGATTTTAAACTTCAAGGACTAATTTGATGGGTTTTAAAATTCAAGGACTTATTTGATTTTCGCACAAACCACATGGACTAACTTTGTATTTATCTCTAAAATTCAAATTAAACAAAACTTAAATTAACGTCTATAACAAAAACTGATTTTCACCAACTAGAATCTAATCTAGCATAAGCTTCATGAAACTATCATTTGGTTCATGCGTGTACACTAACTTCTACAATGTGTCATCAACATATACTCTCATACACTTCGTCATAGACATGTTCCTAAGAATTTGAATTGAATAGAACTCAAAAATATTGAAGAACTTTCAAAGAACTAACCTGAAGATCTTAAGTTCTTTTTTACACTATAGCTTTCACTCGCTCTCTCTACTCTCACTCTAACTACCTTTAAGTTGCCTTGCTATGAAAAAAAATTATTTTCCACACCTTATGTTGGCTTTTAGTCACATCCATATTTTGATGATAACAATAAAGAAATTGAACTGGATAATCAAGATCCAAATTAGCACAGAAATACAAATCAATCAAGTAACGACAAAATCATATGAAGCGACTTAGAAATGAAGACTCAAAACTCTAGGGTAAACTTTGTAACTCTAAGGTCTCATTAGCATCAAAGAATTGAATCACACACTACATATTTTTCAAAACCAAGCATAAACCTTTCTATCTCGAGTTCGGTAAATAAAATATGCCTTAAAGTATTTTCAAATCATAGCTTTATGACTCTAAAATCTCTTTTGTATCCTTGGGGAGTTAGGTTTTGAGATAAGGTCTTAAAATGGTCAAAATCGCGCTTTAAAATCAACAAAGGCTGCATTTTTAGATATAGTGGTTGACCAGGTTCATATACCGGTTCACCTAATATCGATTGCTTCATATAGCGGTCGACTGAAACAGTCTTCCAAATGTTAGCGCGCCTACATTTATGATTGTTGAGACAACAGACACATGTAGCAGTTGACTACTACAAATACTGATCGACCGGTACAACTGAAGTTTTGACAGACTCGTCCCAAATGGCTAAAAACGACTATTTTTGCTTGGAGGCTTATATATAAACCACTATTAAGCTTGCAAAATGTGGTAGAACCACCATTGATCATTTATCAAGCTTGAGTGATATCAAAACCTTCAAATCTTAGCATTTTCATCTCATTCACACAAAGCTCTCACTTTCACTTCCTTACTATTGTGTGAGATCAAAGAGATAGAATTTCCCTGTAATATCCACTCAATTGAGGGAGTCTTGTTGTTGTAAAATCACTCTACTTCATTATTAGAAGAGATGGATTCTCTTGTGACCTTTCAGTGGGGTGTGTTCATCGAAAGAAGAAGGTTTGTGAGGGTGTTAAAAAAACTCGGTCTTGAGGCTTGGAGAGACGCTTCTCAAAGCTCAAGTGTAAGAAACCATTCCTTTAGTGTAAGGAAACTAGTGGAGAAACCTCAAGGCTTGGAAAGGAACTTGAGGGGTGGACACATCCGGATTTGCAGAATCACCTAAAAATCTTGTGTTTACTCTCTCTAACTCTTTCTTTATTTTTAGCACTCTTGTATTAATTATTGCATATTGGTTGTGCTAAAATTGTTATTACATTGCAAACACATTTTTGGAGTTAAATCGAAATTTTTTTTAAAACCCAATTCACCCCCCTCTTAGGTTGTCTTAATCCTAGAACTTCACCTTCCTCCTATTTATAGGCATGGGTTCAGCTGAAATTTAGAGAAAAACAAAGTCAAATTGGCTTGTTAGGCAATCAAAATCATCATTGAAACAAGCTAGGTTTTTGGCATATAAGGTAATTGGTTTTTGGTGAATCAATTCAACTTCTTTTCTTCCTCTATTCACACTCGAAATTCCCTAAATGTTAAGCTTAACTTGTCCTCAAATGGCAGTGAAAAGCATAACATATCTTGAATTCAACTTCTCATCCAAAAGGGCAGCAAAAATTCAATGTAAAACAAGCTAGTTTTGGTTCATTAGGCAGCTAGTTTATGCTTAACTCCAAATTTTTTCGTCCTTTTAATAGTAAGGGTGGAAATTCACATGAAACAAATCTTATTTGATATATTAGGCAGCCTGAGATCAAATCCCAATTGATCTCCTCATCTCAACCGAATTTCAAGCAAAATGAACTCAACTTGGCTCACGTTAGCTCATTGGGTATCTAGATTTTAGCTTGAATCCATTCAATTCCTCCTTTTGATGTTGTTAGAATATCTGGTATATTGATCATCAATCAAGGAGCCTTGATTGAGTCATTTGATAAAGCCACAAATTAGGGGCTCCAATTTGTGGAGATTTGCCTCCTCCATTTTTTGTATAAATACACCCTCCCTAATCTCTTGAAAACATACACTTAGAATCATTTTAAATAAAAGAAATCATGTAACCTCTTTTTGGATGTTATTTGTAATATTTATGTACTTGGATATTAAAATTAATATCTTTTAAGTCATCATATGTCTAATTGTTGATTATAAAAACTTTTATTTATTTATTTTTGAAAAATGAAAAAATAGAACCCTGTTCCAATGATAGGAAACGGGTTCGAACGCCCATCAGTACTACCGTTCGTTCGAGATTGCATTGATCCAAAGTTAGGATTTGAACAACAACGAACATTATCTCCCATGTGTTCGAACTATGTAAAATGGTTTCGCCGGACACTGTCGAACGATAACAAACTATTTCCCTCTTTGCGTTCGACTACTATAGAATGATTTTACTTGATACTGTTCGAACAAATGTGAACGTTAAAGAACGCGATTGTGACACACCATTTGAACCCTATGTAATGGTATCGAACGAATAAACATTGATCCTTCAATTCTCATTCGGACGGTATAGAACAGAAATTCTGAGTACGTCCGAACGGTAATATGTTTGTTCGAACGCATTTTTTTGGGAAAGATTGTCCATTCTGTTGCAAAAAAATTTGATACACCCCATATGATGGTGTTCGAACTATAGTTTTTGGGACAGAAAACTTTGTATGTGATGCCATTTGTTGCCTTTCGGGACGATTTTTTCCATCCCAAAAAACTACTTTTTGGGATGGATTGATTTTTCCATCCCAAAAAAACTTCTTGGGACTGGGTTATTGGGACACCTCTTGGGATGGTCCCATTCTGTTCCCAAAGACATTTTGGAGCAGATTTTTTATTTTTTGGGACTGAAAAAATTCTTCGAAGACACATGGTTGACCGCTCAGATAAATATCATTCTTCTTTTGGACGTTGCCCGGCTCATAGCTTACAATCTTTACTAAGGCAACAACTTTTTCCATAGATGAGTGCTGGCTAATTACAATCTTTACGAAAGTAACAGCTTTTTCCATAGATGAGTGCTGGCTGAGAATAATGGTAGAAACAGACCACTTTCAATAGCAACCATGCATTCCACGATATTAGCAAAACAGGCCACATGGATTGCTATCATGCCCATGCTACTTTGAAGAACTTTTAACATGTTTGCATCAAGCCAAAGAAGATTTGCTTGCTCTATTTGGAGTCCAGTACTTGATATATATCTAACCCTCTGATGAAAGGATAGTACATATACAGGTGGAAAGGAGAGAGGGAGATTTAAGTGACCCACACTGTCGACCGTTGAGAGTTCTGTTACTGAATTTTTACTTTAAAAAAAGGCACAAATAATTAACCAAGCAGGCCTATTCCGTCAATAGATCAGTATCCGCTGTAACAAAACCGAAACCACGAACACGAAGCTCCCATCGAACAATACAAGAACTGAATTGACACGCCCGGCCCATTTCTAACCTTTTTTGGCGACTACCTTCTTCGAATTTCATTTTTGGGTAAAGGGTTAAGTGTATTTATGAAACATTAATTAATTAAATATACAGAGGATGGCAGCAAAATAACTAGCTACGTACCCCATACATGCAGTTAGCAGAATACAAAGGTACACAGTACACAGATATATAACTGAACCGCAAGAAATTAACTATCTGCACCAGCACAAACAAAGGTTCACCTTCCCCAAATTTTGAGACAGCTAAAAGTCAGACATTTCTCGCAGCTAAATACTCTCGTGTTACCACCTCTAGGTACCCTCACGTTGGTTAAGCTTCTATTTCTATGTCTGTTTGTAAAGGCGACGTACTCCATAGATTGAGAAATTTAATTCCAAAATATTTTCATGCCAAACAAACACAGATAATATTTTCATGCATACATATTGGGATAGGAACTCTGTCGTCGGAGTTCATTACAAAATCTGAGGCGCTTTACTGTATGCAAAAGTAAACAAATACTGTATTTTCTGTAATTTTCTTCCTTTTGGCTGCATTTTGACGCCATACGGATAATCTTTCAAATATCAGAAGAAACGATGAGGATGTAGAAGAAGAGAGGAAATTGGGGAAGACATCGAGAAGGGACGAATCGATGGGAAGCCCACGAATCCAAGAACAAGGAGAGCCATTTATCAGCCGCTGAGGACTTTTAATAATGGAGGCCCACTAAGTAGCGGAGTGCCGTGTAGAGGTCAGGTAATGAGTTTAGAATATTTTAATAATGGAGGCCCACAAAAAGAAGAAGCATTTTTGGAATATTTTTTTTTCTATCTTTGGTCCGGTTATGAGTTTGATTACATCTTTTGGGGCGAAATTGTCATTTGCTTCTTCCGATGTTTGATTGGTAGGAATCTGTTTAGTGTTGAGAATGGGAAGGTGATTGGTCCATTTTCCGCCGGTCGTGTCTGGTTACCATGCAAAAATTGTGAGAAATTCCATTTTCTGCTTATTGACATGAACTGCGACTACATAATAAATTTAACAACGACATAAGATTTTGCAATTTTGATTCTTTAAATTTTTTCGATACAACTGCCGCAGGGTGAAAGAGTAAGCATATGGAAGAAGAGCCAGAGGAAGAGAATTTTTTTTCCCTAAAGCAGCTTCTCCTCTCCCTCAAGGTTGAGGCTTGTCGATTCTAATTGGAAAGATGCAAAAGAAGCACAGTCGAGGATTGACCCAAGATCGCTCACATACCACGTTTTGGACTTAATGAGTTTGGATCCCTCTGATTTTGCTTACGACTTTCTTGCTCCTAAAATTTTTCCCATCCTCATAGAATTACTTTGTTCATCTGCAGTTGACTCTGACAGCGAAGGCATTGAATCTAAAGACAACGAGAGCCATATGTCAGCCCCTGACTTAGAATGGTGTACAGTCGCTGAGGTTGAGACGCCATGGAGATCCATTCCAGAAGAAGATAGAATTGGCCAATAAGTTGCCAATTGGATGTACTTACAGCAGTTGCAAACAAAAGAGATAGACTTTTCTATTATTATCTTTTCTTTTCTTCTCTTTCTTTCAGTTACGAGGTTGCATCCTTTTGATGTTTGTTTTAGGTGCAATTGCACTATTTTGAAGGTTGCAGATATAGGAGGTTACAGTTCATTCCCACATGGTCCCAGGATCCTGGTGAAAATCATGGGAAGGTGATTGGTCTCTGGTCCGTTTGGTCTTGTTTGGTTACTGAGAAATTTATTCACTTCTGTGTTTTTGCCTCTGAAAAAGAAAGCTCATCTCTTGGTAGTCACTTGGTTCTTTAAAGGCTCCGTGGAAAGGTGGTCTGTTCATAATTCTCTCTTACCGAGCCAGTAATGCGATTGGAAGTTGCAAGGTTTCTCTCTAACTAGTAGCATCAAGCCACACTCCATATGCGATTGTCTGGTTAAGCTTCTATTTTTATTTCTCGTCGCCAAACTCTCACCCTATTCAGGTGTATGTAAAAATAATATATAACCTACATTGATCGTGCACACGATGGCTGACAATTATAGGAACATAAATGAACGAGAGTTTTTAGTCACTTCAGCGTCCAAAAATTAGAGGAAGGTGCCGCATAAAATTTCAGAAATTTGGCGTTTCAATTATTCAGTGGAGCATCGTATTTGTGCTTTTTTGTTTTTGCAAATTTATAAAATATTGTTTTTGCTACTTGTGGTGCTATCTAGCATATCTGTTTGAAATATGTCTCTTTATTTTAGCCCTGTGCGTTGATATGCATTAAAATTGAGATTATACTAACACTTTTGATAATATTCGACATAAATTAATGACCTGGAAAAACACTCCATATGAAAAAAAAATATCAAAAGGTACAACAAAAATGCGGGGCAAAATAACTTTAAAAATGAAAAATTAAGGAGACAACAAAACAGTTAACAATATTGGAGTTCAACAAAGTTGTAAGAGAATGAATTCACAACAAACAACGTAAAAAATGTTAAGCATCAAAAGAAGAGGATTCAATGCGGTCCGTACTTTAACATTGTTGATGAAGAAACATCCCATGTTTCGTACATTTCAGTTTTTGCAGCTTTAACCACGTTGTAGGGGAGCTGAAGGTTTGTAGCTTTTCGCAACACTTGAACTGCCTCCAGCTCTGTTGCAACTTCTTTCATCGTTGGTCGTTCCTTTCCTCTTATATTTAAGCATCTTCTTGTAAGGTTCGCAACCGCGATGATCTCTTCTTTCTCACCTTCTTCTAAAACTCGATTATCAATAATATTAAACAAATTATCCTCTTCCATTGAATCGGTGAAATATGAAGCTAAACCTTTATCTTCTTGTACCATCTTTGAAAGATTGCTTTTTCTCCAGTCAAGAGCTCAGCAAGAACCATACCAAAACTATAAACATCACTCTTCTCTGTAAATTGACTTGTCCGAAAATATTCAGGGTCCAAGTATCCAAAAGTGCCATGCACTTATGTGGTCAGGTGGGATTGATCAACAGCAATAGATCTTGAAGTCCCAAAATCTGCTATTTTTGCTCTATACTTTTCATCTTCTAAGAGGATGTTTGTAGACTTGATGTCCCGACGGTAAACAGGTAAAGTAGCTGTTGAGTGTAGATAGAATAGAGCTCCTGCAACTTCTGTGGCAATCCTCAAGTGCATATCCCACTTTAATGAAAAATCCTCGTTGCAGTTATGGAGGTATTGGAATAGAGTTCCATTTGGTATAAATTCATAAACAAATAAAGGAACTTCTGTCTCCAAGCAACAACAAAGTAGCTTAACCACATTCCTATGATTGATTCGTGAGAGAACGACAACTTCATTAATGAATTCTTTGATTTTTTCTTCGCCAATTGCCTTTGACTTCTTCACTACAATGATTTTTCCGTCTAATAACATGGCTTTGTAAACAGTGCCATGTCCACCTTAACCGAGTATTCTGTTCACATTAAAATTATCAGTCGCCTTCTCCAAATCCTTTGAAGTAAATAGGTTAGGGTTCCCAACATTCACTTCACTTGAAAATAATTGTTGTTTTAACAACAATCCACCATTTCGTTTGAAGAACTTCTCCTTGCGTTTCATGATCTTCCTTTTCTTTAGTACTTTGTATGATCCCCATCCACTAATAAGTAGAAATGGTACCCCAACGCCTGTACTAACACCTGTTTAACTCATTGAAATATGAAAAGATTATTCCTTACAGTTATATTGAAAGGCAATTATACTTGAAGTGTATTCTTCTCTTTTTGTTGGAAGGAAAGTGCGCAGAAGGATTTATGAAAACTAAAAAGTCATTAACAACAAAAGATCAGGAGATAATGATTTTATGGATGATCAAGCCAATAGAATGAACATTGAAAAATTGAAACATAAAGAATAAAAAAGATATATAAATAAAAATATTGAAATTCTGTTTCATGTTTCTATTTATTTTTAACTTTTTCTTTTCATTTTTTCATTTTTTTTAAAATTTAGTCTTGGAGGAGCATTTCAATCAATTTACATCACTTTTCGTCTGATTTAAAAACAAAATCCATTGGAGGGTGAGGATTTATTATTTTTAATTGAAACATGAGGGGCCTAATAAAACAAATTAGAACTTGAGGGAGGCTGATTGATGTTTTCCCTAGATTTTTATAGGCAGTGAACTGATCAATCAGTAATATTTAACAATGTTTCTGTAATGATGCAAGATTAAGAAGTATCCGTACCTATAATGACGCCTTTGATCCTCAACCTGGTGTTCTTAATCGAGTAGCATTCGTAAGACCCGTTAGTATTTTTGCAGCCCATCTTTTCATGAGTACTCTGGCCATTCTCGTAAGACAAGTACCTTGAACAAGTGTTGAGATTAGGATCTGCACATTCGTCAACATCTGACATTGCAATGACAAGAAAACCATGAGAATATTGTGAGATATGCAAAAATAAGTATTCACATCTCATGCAGATTGATATAAAAATTGAAGTTTATAGCAAAGGTACGTAACTTGATACAATATTTATACAAACTGGAAGTTCAAGAGGTATCGCATGTCGTTTAAAATCTCAGCTAATAAAGTTAATTTGAAATAAATGGAGAAATTTAATTTCTCCTTCCAAAAATGGAATTGACAGACTCTTCGCGGGGGAAAAATAAAAGAAAGCCAGCAGAGTATTGGAAGCTTACCTTGACATCCTTCAGGAAGATAGGGATTTCCTTCATAGCCTGGATTGCAGGAACATGTGAAAGCTAAGCTCCTCTTATTTCCAAAAGCAGACTGATTAGAACAATGATAGGACGTTGGGGACGTAGAACTGCCCTCTGCATTCCCACTTAATCCAAGTGAATTGAATAAACTACTATCAATCTGCCATTGCAATGCCTCTACAACCATGTAGTCATCTGGGATTGGCATTCTAAAATTCTTCTTGAACCATTCTGTGTCTACCAAGAATGCAGACGCTGATTCTCCGACCATCCGACCATCTATTGGACTTATATCTAGGATGAATTCTTGGTCGAGACCTGAAGGTATTGCGGTTTGACAGCAGTTAATGCCATTGCAATCGCTTGCATTTAGTACTGATCTAGTTTTATCACAGACGGACATGCACCCACCAATTGTTACTGACACATCGTTAGGAGACTGTATTGAGGCAAAGTTGTTGCAACCCACGGCAACGAATCGGTTTTTGGTCTGGGAGTACGTGAAAGGTCTTCCTCGCTGAGTGTAGTTCATATACCCGACTCCACCAGAAAAGGTCTTGACGATCCGAACTTTCAAGTACATAGTGCCTCCTAACTGAATGTCCACCACCTCCATGCGACTGATCCTCAAGTGAGGCGTGGCAGAGCCCGAAGACTTGTTAATATTGCAATCAACAGCAAACCAGTCGGCAAGGTAGCAATGATCTGCTCCCATTCCAAAAGGGTATGGAATGCTAACGTTCCCACAGTGATCAGGGCACGAGCCTTTTGCTAATTTCGTGGCATGTGAGAATGGGTCAAGTGTAGACAGTAGAAACATGATCCGGAACACCATTTGCAATGCCATCTCTCTATGATCTTACGATAATGATGCTTTGAGGTGTGAAGCAGAGGGATGCCTCGGCCTCCAGCTTTTAAAATTCTAGCGCGTTCTTAGAAACTTTCCAGGAAAGTCTCCTCCACCAGGATTTTATCAAATACACATTTCACCCCATCAACTTTGGAGTTTGACACTTTGCATCATAAAGTATGACATTAACACATTGTACCCTCCAATTACTAATATAAGACACCTTGCATCCTCGGTCAAACTTTTAGACCAAAATGATGATAATATTCTTTATTAATTTTGATAGTATATATCAAATATTGGTAGTTGGATGGTGTAATATGATAAAGTTGGTATAATTTATATTTAATGTGTCAAACTCCCTATAGCTGATGCTTGCCAAACAGCAAAATCTCAATGTTTTGGTCAACCAAATTGTTACCTTTCATAAATCAAATCATTTCTCTCTATACTTTTTTAATAAATTCCAATTCATAGAAAAAAAAATTCCATTAAATCATTTATCTTATACTTTTTCACAAACTTCAAAATTTATTTATACAAAAAAAATTCTATCAAATTACCTCTTTCAACACTTCTTAACAAACTCTCATAAAAATTACATAAAATCTAACACTACCTCCAGTAAAAAAAAATCATTAGAGAAATAAAATTTTCTTAATTTTTTAGGCATTTGGTGAATCACGTGGTTAAAGTTTCTATACTTTTTCGTGTTCACTCTTGTCGGCCCGTGTTTGAGAATATGTTAAACAGTTAAAGTGATAAACTTTCAATGTCCCACATGTTGGAAGCCGAGAGGGACACAAAGAACTTTAGCTACTGGAAAATTTTAGTCTCACTTTCAGCGTCGCAAAATTTGAGAAAGGGAAACTCTGTATTAGCTGGTCAGGTCTTGGGTTTACTCTCTCGTAATTACTTCATCAAATTTATTTAGGGTCACTAGAGGCTTACTCTGTCGTTGACGTCAAGGCCTTTAAGATTAGTCGAGTAGCTAGCGCACAAGTTGGCCTAATTAATTTTAAGAAATATGCACTCAAAATCATTTGTCTGGATAATTATTTATTTAAATATCACATGTTTATATTTATTTATTAGGTATTATGTTGTGACATAAGATGTTACACGGATATTATTGAGTGACATTGTAGAAAAGTCATGTAATGATTAATGAATCAAAAGGGGATTATGACTTTTTTTGTTTCTTACTTCATTGACAGTTGTTCTAGACCAAGATACATGTTTATTTATAATATGTCTACACTTATTGTGCCCTATTAAATAGGATGATTAACTCTTCATTGAGATAGTGACCTTAAGCAAATGAGTTGCTGCACTGTAAGAGTACATGCACTGAATGTGATCAAATATGATAACTTCTGGAAGTGATCACTAATGTTGAGAAAGGTATCAATAATTAGTTTATTGTATCCTTAGACCTAAGAGGTTTATGCAGGTATATTTGTTGTGTACTTGTGCTTTGTGAGTCATTTGGTGATGATCTTTCTAGGTCAAATATTCAGATAACGTTGGGTCTTGTACATAATAAATAGTTTGTATAAATGCTCAATAAGGAATCCACCAGTCTCTTGATGATAGTATATTCGATATATCTGTATAGGGTTGGACTCGAAAAAAATCATTGGCCAATGAAATTTTGTGAAAATGTTTTTCAAAATATATATAATATATATTTATTTGTGAAATTATTTTGAAACAATTTAGAGTTCAACGGTTACAGATTGTGAATTAAGAATTATATGAGCTAGGACTTAATCAGTGATATATTCCAGTCCTATTGGCTCATGTAATATGGTATAGTGGAAGATAAATAAATAATTGTTAGCAAAATGGATTTCACAAATCAATCTCAAAACTTCGGGGTGAATTGTGATATGTTAATGGACATGATTGCAATTAGTAGAAGCCCAAAATTCGAATAAAAGAATATAAGAGAAATAATGAAAAAAAGAGTTTTTCATGTGATCCTATGGCCTGAGATCTGAGATTCCTAACGATCTCATGCACTATCACAACTAGAGTTTTATTTAAAAGGTTAACTATATGATAGTTAGTCATACAGTTGGCCATCAAGACTTTAAGAAAATCCGATGACGGTTGTGAGATGTGGAGAGGAATGAAGCAGAACATTTAAGCTGTTAAATTGTAAAATAAAAAAGACTCAAGGTGTGAGATCGACAAAACTTGAAAATTAAAGAAGATTAAAGAGATAATAATGCAGAGATCGACAAGATGACAAGAAGATAAAGACTGTTTATTAGAAATCAAGTAATTTTCTGCAAACAAACTTTCATTAATGCCCAAGTTGCCCATGCTTTAATTGTCGTTTTTGTTTAATATAGTCATTGTAACATATATCAATGTCCAATAATATTTATCGTGGAAACCAATATTTAAAAGTTTCTTTAAAGTAGCATGCGCATTAGCTAGTGTCGGCCACCGGGACTTTAATTGGTCAAAAAATGAGAACGTTATTATCAGCCAGCACATATCGATGAAAAAAGTTATTGCATTTGTAAAGATTTTAAGCTATTGGGCAACTTACAAAAAAAAGATTATTTTTACTTTACGTTCTTTTGTCGTCTTGGATTGCAGGTGACTTTGGAAGAAGTCTTCAATGTTAAATTTTTTCAAAATGTAATTAATTAATAACTAATATTTTGGGATTGGAAAAACTTTATGAAATTTTTTTTATGGGGAGTGTCCCATATGAGAAATCCCACAAAATGGAAAGTCATTTATGAGTAATGACTTTTCACATGCATTTGCTAGTGTAATACAAGGAGGTTATGATGCACTACACGCACGTGGCATATGCAACGCTTTGGTTGCGCATCGAAGCTAGGATATGAGCTGTCGATTATTGATCTATTCGAAAAAGCATTAAGAGGTTAAAGGTATTTACCGAAATAACCTTATTGACGGAGACTCTCTCTAGAGAAAGTCGTTGTGCACCTTGGCTGACTGACCCACTCCTCCCCCCTCCTTCTCTGGCGGTGGGAGGAGCTCCTGCTCCTCCCGCCCCCCTCTTCTCCTCTGTCCTTGCTCTCTGTGACTGGAACCATCAATAAACCCCCATTTCCGGCCACTTTTAGGAGATTTTTTTCGGCGGATTTGGTGATTAAATCTACACTTTTTTGGAGGTTTTTGAAGACCACGACCGGCAAGGATGACATCTACATCGACTGGAGAATTTTTCTCCACTGGCCAGCCAGCGACGGGACGGCACATGTGCTCACACGAGCCGCCACGCACGCTGGTGGATCTTACGCACCTGCCCATTTCTCTTCATTTTTCAGTCGTCAATGGTCCTCTCCGATATACACGCGCCAGATGGCTGGCATCTAGACGTCCAGACACTCCTCGTGGTCATCTCCGATGACTGGCCGAGCGGCGCGTGGATCTCACGCGCCTCCACCTTTTACAATCTGGCCGGTTTGTCGCCTCCAACAGCTAGTCCTGCCACCATATTCCACCATCACCTTTACTTTTCCGTTGGTCATCTCAGCTTGCTATCCTTTGTAGGCTTTCCACCCTTTATGGGTCTCTACCAGCCCTTTTGGGCTTGGGTTTGTAAGGCCGCTTTTTGGCCCCTTAGCTCGTTGGCCCGTCGCCTCTCCAGAGGGTCTAACACGCCCCTTAGAGCATGTATTTGAGGTTTTCAAACCTCCTTAATTTTACTAAAAGCTTGTTGTTTTGACTAAAAAAAAAAACAAAAAAGAGGTTAAAGGTATTTACGCATATATATTTTTCTTATCCAATATTCAAAAAAAAGCATCAAGAAATTAAGGGGTCATCTTCATTAATCGTGTGACGCAGTTTAACAAGTGGATTTCAAAATCCAGGCTCCATTGTATTAAAGGAAAGCAAACCCAGGCTCCATTGTATTAAAGGAAAGCAAAGCTATTTTGGGGGGGGATCCCCAATATGGGAGGCACGAGAATTCTCTGTAACCTATAAAGGAAACGAACCATAATTAATCTAATGCATAAAGAATCAGAACACAATGGAAACCTCAAAAAGAATAAGAACACCAACGTCTAATTTCACCGTGTTGGACTGCTTATAAATTCAAGAAGTGCAACAATACCAATCGCTTACATTTACTGATCTAGTTTAATCACAGATGGATCACATGGCACCGGCCACCAACTGTTAATGACAAATTGAAAGGAGACAGTATTATTGAGGCAAAGTTGTTGCGGGCAACCCAAGGCAAGGAATCAGTTTTTGGGCTGGGAGAACATGGAAGGTCTTCCTTGCACAGTGTAGTCGACACCCCCTCCACTATTGTGGATCGGAGCTTTTCACGGGAATAGTGCCTCCTAATTGAATGTCCAGCACGGCCTCCATGCTCAAGAAAGGCTTCCTAATCTTGCAATCAATAGCAAACCAGTCGACAAGGTAGCAATAAGCAGCTGCCATTCCAAAAGGGTATGGAATGCTAACGTTTCAACAGTAATCATGGCATGACCCTTTTCCTAATTTCGCGGCTTGTGCGAATGGGTCAAGTGTAGACATGAGTTGCCATCCGGAACACCATTTGCACTGCCATCCGGAACACCATTTACACTGCCTTCTCTCCATCTTACGATAATGATGCATTGAGGTGATATGTGAAACAGAGATAGATGTCCTGGTCTCCAGCTTTTATACTATGATTCCAGCGCGTCCTTCAGATACTTCCGTGGAAGTCTTCTCGATCGACCAAGATTTATCGAATGATCAGACGAATTTTCCAAGAGAAAAAAAAAAGAAAAAAAAAAATACACATTTCAACTATGGACACGAAAGAGTTTGACATATTGTACTATAAACTACTAGTTTTGACACATTTCACTCTTCAAATGCTAATTTATAAGGTTCCCACATTTTCATAAAAAATTCCATTAGATCATCTTTCTCCATACTTCTTTATTAACTGGAACATTTATTCATAGAAAAAACTATATGAAATTTTCTCTCTTTCTATACTTTTTCACAAACTCTCATCAAAGTTAATAAAATCTAACATTGCTCAATAAAAAACATTTCATTTCTATTTAATTAGAGAAATGAATTTGTTTTTTAATTTTTGCGGCATTTGATGTTAATCACGTGGTTAAAGTTTCTTTATATTTCAAATTCATTATCCATAGCCGAAGTATTTTTCTCGTTAACTCCAGTGGGTTCGTGTTTAATAATATTTGAAAATGAAATTTTTTTGGCTTAATTACAGTACAGATCCCTGTGATATACTGTTTTACAATTTAGCTTCTGAGGTACAATTTTCATCAACAAGGTCCCTAAGGTTCATTTTTTCGACAAATGGGTCCCCGTCCATCTACCGTTACCCAACTAATGGTACAGTGCCCGTGTGGCCTTCTCTTGCCACATCACCTCCAATCAGGGTTTGACATGTGTTTTAAAAAGAAAATCACAGCCCCCAAGCCCCCTCCCCAAAATTTCCGTAATATCCCACAATTGAACACTAAATCTGTCAATCACAAAGGAGGAATGCAACCCCTGCGATATCCAGCTGAATCTGCTCTCCATTGTCATTCTCAAATTTGAAATCCCCACAAATGTATCCATTTCGCAATCAGGAATGAACCTCGAAGCTTCCGCGGGTCCTCCATCAAGCTTCACTTCATGACTATCCTGTTTGAAGTTTTCACCGAGGGAAAGGGATCTGTAATCGGGTACGTAGCTTGAGTTGTGCAATTTTAGCAATGAATTGTGCAATTTTAGAGTTTGCTCTTCGTCGAGCTTCACTTCACGGCCATCCCATATGTCCTCTTGATTAAATTTCAATGAGTGGTAATTTTAGAGTTATAAACTTGAACAACAACCCTTTTGATGTAGATGGATTTGAATTCGGATATGAGAAAAACGACAAACTCCAGGTGATGGCAAGATGTAAGGCAGCTCCTTGTTGCACATGGAGGATACACACTACTAGAAAATTGAATTTTAGTGACGAAATTCTCGGTGACGGAATGAATTTCGTCACTAAAAGCAATTTTTAGTGACGAAATGCTATTTTTGTCACTAAAAAAGATTTTTTCGTGACGAAACTATTTTTCGTCACCAATTTCGTCACTAAAGGTTTTATTTGTGACAAAATAAAATTGTCGTCACTAAAAGTTAATTTTTTGGTGACGAAAAGTTTCGTCACCCACTGATCGATCGGTCATACACGATCGATCGATAATTTTGTGACGAAATGCTTCGTCACTACATGCAAAGAGTTTAGGCGACGAATTTACGTCGTCACTCAAAACGATCGATCGTGGTTTATATACCAATCGATCGTTTATTAATAACCATGTGGCTTTGAAAAACGATCGATCGCTATAGTAACCGATCGATTGGTATAGTAAACCGTCTGCAAACACGAAAGGTCGATCGATCGAACATATATGCTGATCGATCGGTAAGCGTAACCGTCACTTTTTTGAATCGCCATTCGATGACCGGGTTGGCGATCGATCGTAGTTTCAACGAATGGAAAGACGCCACGTGTTAGAATATAGCAATCGATTGGCACTTAACTACCGATCGATCGGCACGAACGATTATATGAAACCGCCGAAGTCATTTTTACCGGTTATCTCTCCACAAAATCTCTCGAATCCTCTCAAAGTGCAAGGAGCCATTTCGTGCTGCATTGTCTTCCAAAGTGCGTGGAATCATCCTTCATTGTCTTCTACGTCAAAGGTACGTACTTATATTATTTTTTAAGCAATATTAAGCGGTTGTTCACTAGCGAATTTTTAGTTTACGTTTTCTAATTTGCTATATCATCCATTTAGGTCCGTAAAATGTATTTATTTTATTGTTGATGTATGTTTTAAGAGTTTAGGATTGTTTTGGGATCAATTTTGGGTGATTTTGGGCCTGTTTTGGGGTTTTGTAACGTCTGTGTGTCTTCATTCCCGTACCGATCGATCGCCTTAATAGGCGATCGATCGCTTTGTAAGTGCTAGGTCCAATGATCGATCGGTTAAATTCACCGATCGATCGCTGAATTTGGTACGGAGCGATCGATGCTTTAGTGAGCGATCGATCGTTCCCTCGAAACTGTGCGTTTTAATTCGGGACCGATCGATCGTTTATATTGCCGATCGATCGATATATGTCGTCCGATCGATCGATCACTTACACCTAAGCGATCGATCGGTAAGCTACAATGTGAAGCGCAGCGTTTTGATTAACTAGCGATCGATCGTCTTTGTGGCGATCGATCCCTTTGTGATACTGTGCGTTTGGTTGCATGGACGATCGATCGTCTGTGCACTGAAACGCGTCGTTTTACCAATAGCGTTCGATCGGTCAAATTGATTGATCGATCGCCATTTCACGATCGATCGCTTAATTACTAACGATCGATCGTGTTTATAATCGCCCATTTTTAATTTATCGATCGATCAGTACATAATTAGTGATCGATCGCTGTGGATGGCGATGGATCGCTTTTGTTTCAACTTCATTAATGATTACGTGATTGTGATTACTTTTTTTTTTTTTAAGTAATACGTTATTGTGATTACTTATTAACACATATTTATATACAACTTTTGCAGTATACATAAAATGTCAGGAGTTAAGCGCACGCACAACGAGAACCGGGACGGGATCGTCGTCCCAAGAGCAGGAAGTCGCTGATCCAATGATGACCTTGGAGAGGCGAATGGAGTACCTGAGGGGGCGGCCAGTGGCCAAAGAGCGTCCTGTGACGCTCTCTGATTTTGACCAGTTATTGTACGAGGAGCACTCCCTCTACCAGCTCTTCGAGTACCAGGGATTTCTTCATCAGCTCTCGTGGACTGAGGGTTTTGTGTGGACACAGTTGTGCAAGATTTCTTCTGTGCACTCGTCTCGGTAGATAGAGCACCTGAGGTGCAGCTAGAGGTGCGAGGCGTGCAGTTCTTATTCTCGGCAGACGTCATTGCCGATTTCTTAAACTGCCCCCGGCCCGAGAGCCCCTGTTTCCCGGCGGTACCCTGATGAGCAGAGGACATCAGAGCAGGATTTGTGGACGCTGATGACTGGGAAGACCTCTGCAGTGGTGGGCAGCATAATCAAGCAGAGTGAGTTCAGTGAGTTTTGGCGGATTTTGCACCTTATCTGGACGCCGAACGTCGATGGCAGAACTCATTCCACCGAGTGCCCGTTCACGAGAGCTCAGTGCATGCTCTTACTGGGTCAGCAGACGCGGATAGATTTTCCGCTGTACATGTTCGAGCTGATTATGGATGAGGCTTGGGGAATTAAGGAATATAGCCTCCCATACGGCGTGTTTCTGACTCAGTTCCTCATTTCTCGGGGAGTCGTGATCGCTGCCTCGGATACACGTAAGGATGTTAAGAGTGCGCTGAACAAGTTCACTCTGTCAGGAGCCGGGGCCAGGAGGGGGCATTGACTCGACGGTTCGCTCGTAGAGCAGCAGCGGCCGTAGAGGAGGCATCACGGCCTTCGACATCAGCGTCAGAGGCACCTCTGGAGACGGGAGCACCTGCAGTGCCTCCTCCATGGGTGGCCCAGCTATTTGCGGACCTCGACAGCCGTGTCAGCGCGACTGTGAAGGCCACTCTACAGCCTGTTGAGAGGCAGATGCAGTCATTAGAGGAGCAGCTGAAGGAGCTCCGGACCGCCTTCGATGGGGAGTGCACTGTGACAATGCTGCGCAACAAGTCGGTCGTGGCTCATATGGCGGACGTCAGCGAGCAGTTGGAAGAAATTAAGAAGACTCTGGATGATTTCAAGACGGAGGCAGATCCACAGAGGATTCCCGGAGATATTCCTGATGACGTGGCCACTTTCCGTGATGCTGTTCGACGTTGATGAATTTTTATGTTATTTTTTTATATCTATTTGGGACATACATTTTGATTTATGGTTTTATTTATCTGTTTGAGACATTTGTATTTGGATTTAGTTTTTTTATTTACGTATTTGAGACATTTCTGTTTATCTGTGGATATGCAGAAACTTTGATTACAGTTTACGTGTTTTTCTATTTGTATTTCTTTCTCGACACTTATATAAGTAAAATGACCAATATACCCTTTGGTCGGCAAAAATAACGAAATAAGTGGTTTATCAAATAAGTAATATATGAAATTAACAAGAAATCATTTTTTTTTTTTTTTTGTTTTTGTTTTGCAATTTTTGGATTATCGATCGATCGGTGTTATCCGTCGTCGTTTGGGTGCACTAACCGATCGATATCGTTTTTCGTTTTGAACCGATCGATCGTTATCTACACTAGTTTTTCACCTAATCCTCATTTTTTTAAATAATGTGAGTTTAAATGATTAGAAACATAGAAATATATATTAACAAAGTATGTTAGGATGTATTTAGATTACATAAAAACATATCAAGTACATATCATTAATTTTTAAGAAAGCATGTATAAGTTATACATGTTGCACATAGATGCATTTTGTTTGTGTTAGTATGAGTAAGGTATTAAGATGTTAGAAACTAGTGACATAACGCTTATTTAACACATGATTATAATTCATTAGTATGAGGTATGTATTAATATGATATTATAAGTAAATTAATTTTAATAATTAAGTCATTTGTTAGGCTAAAAACTTTTTTAATAATTAGGTTAACCGATCGATCGCTTTGGCGATCGATCGGTACGTAACGGTGTCGTTTAATATTTTGGTACCGATGGATCGTTAATTTTGGGGCTTCATGCGACGTCGTTTTTAACACCGATCGATCGCTATTTTAACGATCGATCGTTCTAAAAACTGGGCGGGAATTTTAATGCTTGGTAGGCGATCGATCGGTAATATTACCGATCGATCGGTGTTTATCGCGCTTGAAATGCCAGGATGCTCTAAAGCCGTGGGTGAAGCAAAAACACACCCACGGCAAGGAGGAAACTAGAGACTCGCGGCAAGGAGCTATTTTTCCCTTCAATTTTGTCAAAATACCGTCCTTTTAGTTGTGAGAGTGTTTAGAAGTGCTTAAGGTTAAGCCCAAGCTCAAATTCATTGGTTTTTTAACCGGGTGAATATTGAAAAATTTGGGCGACATTTGTGAGATTTTGGTGTGGATTTGGTTCGTTTTGGTCTACATTTCATGCAAAAGGTAATTGAATCAACCTACACTACGATTTAGAATGATTTCGTTGGTTATTTGGTGTTATTTTTATTTGTCTATTTGTGGGTATTGTGGATTGGATTTGTGTTGATTAGAGCTTATTAGAGTATTTTTAATATGTATATTAGAATTAGTATTGCATGAGGATGATTTGTGAGTGTTTTGGGCGTGGATTTGAGTGTGTGGGAGGCTGGCAAGCTGTTTTGTCGATCTGGGTTAGTCACGATCGATCACCAGATTCGGACGATCGATCGTGTGTTAGATGGAGGTTCAGCGATCGATCGTCTATATAATGACGATCGATCGGTCTTGAAATCGATCGATCGTCTATAGTATCGATCGATCGCTGGTTAGGGCAGATTGCAAGTTATTGACCTTGTGTAGCATTTATTCTATTCTCATGTTTAATTATTGAAGTGCTTGAGTTCTGGAAATGAATCATGAAGTTTGAGAAGACTGGAGGATGATTATAGGAGTGTTTTTTTAATAGTGATACATGTATAATATTTGAGCTTTATATTGAATGTTTGATTATTGAAGTGCTTGAGTTCTGGAAATAAATTATGTAGTTTGAGAAGCATGAGGATGAATATTGGAGTGTTTTTACTTGTTATGTTTGAGTTTATTTTTGGGATATAATGTGTGTACCCTTAGACCCGTTCAAGGGTTAAGACGAGATAAATATGCGTTTATCGCGTAATAACCCTTGAATTGTCCACAATATGGACAGTTTGAGATTGTGTATTCGTGGTTGGACGAGTTCGGTACTTGTGTCCTGTCCAGTCTTAGAGGAAATTCGGTATCATCTACCTTTTGTCTTCTGGGTATACTACTAGCATTGGTGTATGACGTCATACAACTATCGTTGATGACGTTTGCCTCCAACGCTGGTGCGTGTACTTGGGGACTGGGGGGAGATGCTGCCGAATTTTTTTCGAGGTATGGATGGACACAAGTTGAACTGATGTTCAACTCCAAATGCACAATCTTGAATGGGATAGGACCTATCAGCTGGGCTTAAAGTCAAGTTACAATGATTGGGTGTTTATGAATTACTTAATTCGTGTATTTTTTTAGATTGGTGGCGATGGATAAAAGTTGGGTTTACGAGAAAAATCGGTTTGGTGAAAAGTATGCGGAGGGGGTCCGTGGGTTTGTCGGTATGGCTGCTTGTTGTGTAGACTCTCGGGGTCAGATCAGATGTCCGTGTCGGAAGTGCAGAAATGTAGTGTTTCAAGTGTTGGATAAAATGGAAGATCATATATACATTAATGGGTTTGATGTGAGCTATAAGTCATGGGTGTTTCACGGGGAGGGTATTCAACTTACTTCAAAGTTGAGTCAAGAGTCCGGTGCGAGCTTACCATATAGTGATGATGATTTAGAGGGAGATAACTCTGATAGAATGGAGGAAATGTTAACCGATGTTCGTGCCGGATTAGATGGTGGGGCGGCAAGGGTTGAAACGGAGAACCCTAATATTAAGGAAACCCCCACTTGGGGACCGAAGGCTTCGACACCACTTAATAAATTATGGGAAGAGGCAGAACATGAATTGTATCCTGGATGTACCAAGTTTAGTAAGTTGTCATTTACGGTCCGGTTGTTGCATGTGAAGTCGGAGAATAAGTTGTCGGTTAAGGCATTTGATATGGTATTACAATTGATTAAGGAGGCATTGCCAGAGGGGGAGACGTTACCGGGATCGTATTACGAGGCGAAACAATTGCGAAAGGATCTTGGGTTTAGTTATGATAAAATCCATGCATGTCAGAATGATTGTGTGTTGTTTTGGAAGGAAAACAGTGAGTTAGACAGATGTCCGGTATGTGGGGTGTCCCGGTGGAAATTCGAAAATGATTTGCGCAATCGAATTCCCAGAAAAGTGTTGCGTCATTTCCCTTTAATCCCTAGACTTAAACGTTTGTTTACCACAAAAGATGTAGCAATTGACATGAGATGGCATAAGGAAAAACGGGTCGATGATGGGGAGAGTTTGAGGCATCCTGCAGATTCATTGGTTTGGAAGAATTTTGATAAGGACCACGATTGGTTTGCTCAAGATGCCCGCAACGTCCGCCTTGGTCTTGCTTCTGACGGGTTTAATCCGTTCGGAAACATGAGCAATGCGTACAGTATTTGGCCGGTCGTTGTGTTTCCATATAATTTACCCCCATGGAGGTGTATGAAGGTCCCATTTTCACTAATGACTCTTCTGATTCCGGGTCGAAAGTCACCGGAAATGATATGATGTATATCTTCGACCCTTAGTGGAAGAGTTGAAACAACTATGGGAAGATGGAGTTGAGACACATGACGCTTCAGATGGGACGACATTTAAGATGCATGCAGCTTTGATGTGGACCATAAATGATTTTCCAGCATATGCCAATTTATCTGGATGGAGTACCAAAGGGAAGTTGGCATGTCCAACGTGTAATTTAGACACTGACTATAAGTGGTTGAAGCACGGGAGAAGAATGTGTTATATGGGTCATAGGAGATATTTGACACCGGGGCATGCATGGAGATATGATGTGGATACGTTCGATGGGAAAGAAGAACATAGACTTCCGCCTGAGGAGTTAACTGGTGAGGACATATTGGAACAATTGACGCATGTCGGGGAGACTATCTTTGGTAAAGCGTCAGGGAAGAATAGGGAAAGAAGAAACAATCGTCGGAACGTTTGAATTGGACGAAGAAGAGCATATTTTTCCAACTGCCGTATTGGAGTACATTAGGGTTACGGCATAACTTGGACGTGATGCACATCGAGAAGAACATATGTGACAACGTGATTGGGACGGTGATGAATATCGAGTTCAAGACCAGAGATTCAGCGGGTGCACGTAGAGATTTAGCTGAAATGGGGTCAAAAAAGACTTGCACTTGGTGCATGACGGTCGGGTTGAATTGATGCCTCAAGCGGTGTATACTTTGATTCGGGAAGAGCGAAGGAGGGCCTGTGAGTGGTTAAAAGATGTGAGGTTCCCCGATGGTTATGCAGCCACGATGAATCTAGATGAGAAGATTTCTCAAAAATGAGTCTTGTCTCATGATTGTCATTGCAGAGGGTTCTTCCAGTGATGATCCGAGGGTTGTTGAAGGAAGACGTGTGTGGCGCAGTGACTGAATTATGTTTGTTTTTTCGAGAGTTGTGTTCTCGTACGTTGAAGATTTCTGTATTGCAGAGGATGTCAGAAGATATCGGGATAATTTTATGCAAGTTGGAAATGATTTTTCCACCCGCTTTTTTTACAGTAATGATGCATTTGGCGGTCCACTTACCGCGCGAAGCAATGCTTGCTGGACCAGTACAATACAGATGGATGTATCCAGTTGAACGGTTGATGGGTCGCTCGAAACGGAATGTGAAAAATAAGTCTCGTCCCGAAGGGTCGATTGCAGAAGCGTATATTGAGAATGAGTGTTCGACATTTTGTTCCCAATACCTCCGAGGGGTCGAAACAGTGTTTAATCGCAGAGATCGAAACTACGATTCTGACGGCGATCCCGAGATACCAGAAGGTCATTGGATGTGTTCACTCAGAGAATTAGATTGCTAGGGGCTGGAAAAGGACATGACATAGACCGAACAGAGTTCAAGAAAGCTCGGTGGTTTGTGCTGAACAATTGCAAAGGCATCAGCAACTACTTAGAGTAAGTAAAATAAAATTTCATAGGTTTTCTATAATATACAGTCGTTGATTAACCTTATCATTACAGTGAACACATGGACGAACTTCGCGCGCAAGGAGTTGGTAACATTTCTCGTATGCATGAGGAACAATTTCCGGATTGGTTCTTAGGGCGAGTAAGTGTTATTGACAAATAATTCAAATTAATTTCGTGTCTTTGTTTTTAATGACCTTCTAATATATTGTTGTAGGTTCAAAAATTACGTTCTCAAAATCCATGTACATCGATCGATGAATTGTATTCATTGGCACGTGGGCCTGATACACGAGTGATGCGTTATTCTGCATGTGTTATGAACGGATGTAGATATCATACAGTACAACGGGAAGAACGTCGGAGAACTCAGAACAGTGGTATTGTAGTACCGGGATCACATGAGGGAAATCCAATAGAATTTTACGGGAGGCTTGTAGACATTTATGCCATGCAATACTTGCGGGGAAATACTGTATATTTGTTTAAGTGTGATTGGTGGGACGTCGGAGATCACCGTGGAATTCGTATCGACGAGAACTTTAAGAGCATAAACACTTCCCGACTGTGGTACTTAGAAGATCCATTTGTTTTGGCTAATCAAGCAAGTCAAGTGTTTTATCTAGTTGATAATCTGCATGGACCTACATGGCGAGTCGTGCAGAAGTTGTCGTGTAGAAATGCATATGACATTCCCGGCCTGGATCCGGATGGTGAAGTTGATGTAAACGTTGAATCGGGAGCAGCCATCGCGAATGAAGCGTATCAAGAGGACGATGCCATTGACTTGTTTATAGACTTCCGACAGTTTAACCTTAATCCACTACGGAGGGATGACGTTACGCCAAACGTTATCCAAGCTTCTGAGGCAATTGATCGGCCAAAAAAAAGACGTATAGATAGTAATGATGTTTCAGAGGGGATGAAGCAGAAATTGAAGAGAATACGAAGAAAGTGGGGACGAAGATTCGTTCGAAAGTGATAGCGACTCTACTGAGGATGAGGCATCGGGCGATAACGTGCAAGAATCAGATTCTGATTAATAATTTCTTTCATGTATATTTTCTTTCTAATGTTGATGTTTGCTGAACTATTTTTACTGCTATTTTTACTGTTACTCTCGTTTACCATATCTTTATCGTTTATTTTGTTATGTCACAGCTTCTACGGTGAAATGAAGCGTGGACGAGAATTTCCTTCAGTTACTTCTGGACAGTTGCATAGTATGAGTCCGATCCCGAGTCCTACACCGAGCGCTCCTTCTCCGAGAGTGAATGAAGGCATGAGTCAAGGCACGCCAGCTTGTCCTAGTAGTTGTGCATGTAAGAAATTATTCTAAGTTATATTTCAATTTTTTTAAGTTAACCGACCGACTAACTTTGTTAATTTTATTTTATGTAGCGACATCAGCTTCTAAACGTGGGCGAGGTAGGACACGTGGAGTCAGTTTGGAGAAGAGTCTTGGGTTCGGGTCCGGGAAACTATCGGTGCATATCCCGGAGGGAGAGTGTGGAGGAGTGTCTTCCACTGCTGCCACTCTATCGACGAAGATTGGAATGTTGGTCCGAGGGCTGATTCCGATCTCAGTTAACAAGTGGGTCGATGTTCCTGCAGAAGTGAAGGAGTACATTATGGATCGGGTGTTGGTATGATTAAATTCGTAAACATAGAATTTTTGGTGGACGCATTTCGTTTATCATTGTAATATTGTATGTTTTGGTACTTATGCAGGACCACTTCGACCTTGACTACACCCGTCATGAGGACGTGAGGACGGTGGTCGAGACTATGATGACGGCACGTCGAACGCACCGCAACCGAATGCATGCGTATTTTAAGAAGTTCCCGAGTAAAGAGGCGGCGTTGCTGAAGCCGCACCCTGATACCACAGAAGAACAGTGGAAGGAGTTATGCGATCTGTTCACCAGCGAAGCATTTATGGTACGTGATTACAAAAACCGTTGCTTAAATATTACATTCTTTTAATATTTAATTACTTAAAATATCGCAGAAACGAAGCGAGCAAAATAAGAAGAATAGATCAAAGTTGACTGTGAACCACGCTGCTGGTTCGCGCTCGTTCCAGCGCACACGAGCTTGCATGGTAAGTTAACAACTAAATCTTAGACTTTATTGATATTGTTTGTCAATAACTTTATGCTATTGTCATGTAGAAAAATCAAGAAAGCGGCAATATCAATCCTGCAGAGCTGTATAAAAAGAATTATACAAACAAAGATGGGATTTGGACCTCGGAAGGAGCGAGAGAAATTTATGTAAGTCGCTTTCATTTTAATCTACTTTATGTAATTTATGTATAGTTTATCTACTTTAATGTTTCTGGTAATTATTGTCATTTTTTCAGGAACGGATGGATGCCTTCCAGCGTCAGTGTGATTTAGAAGGGAAGACTTACACCGAAATTGAAGTATATTCCGAGATATTGGGCAAGAAGTCGGGATATGTTCGGGGATTAGGACGGGCGGTTAAGCCTCCACCTTCATCAACTTTGACTACACAGTCTTCTGATCTACAGCACCAGCTAGCAAAGGCAAGGGATGAGATAGAGGCGATGAGAGCTGCTAGAGAAAAAGCCTTGCCTTCATCAACGTTTCATCGCTGAATTAAACGACCGATCGTCCATGGCATAACGATCGATCGTGATACTTAAGTGATCGATCGCTTATATAAAGCGTTGATCGTCGTTGCTGAAGCGATCGATCGTCTATTTCTTACCGTGCGATCGTTTAAATGTGTCGATCAATCACCAAACGTAACCGATCGATCGTCAATACGTACCGTTCGATCATCTCAAATGTATATCGATTGATCGCCTTTCCAATCGATCCATCACTTCATTTTCTTCGACCGATCGTCACAATTACCGATCGATCAGTAATTTAGTGACGAAAAATTTCCGTCACTAAAAAATTTTCGTGACGAAATTCGGGTTTCGTCACGAAATACATTTCGTGATGCTCATTCGCTGACGGAGCTCGTGACGAAAATATTTCCTCACTAATATTTTAGTGACGAAATATTGACTTTTAGTGACAAAAAGTTTTTGTCACTAAAAGTCAATTTTTTTGTAGTGACATGTTTCCAGAACTAACAATAAAAATGCCTTTCAAATCAAGACAATCCATCCCCGCATCGGTGTAGGACACACTGCAAAAACAAGTACGTCAATTTGAGGTGGATAGATTGGCAATAGTTGGAGATGATCCGGGACACTCCACGGATGTCTCCCTTGGCACTTGTTGAGCACATTTGCAGAAATTGGATGGTTAGGATTTAGAAGCATACAACATATTGAGAGCTTCGATTGGAGATAGAGATGGCGAATGGTAAGTATGCCGACCAATACAAATATTTTGGGGACTACAATGAAGTGGTGTTGAATTGGAATCAAGGGTCATGGGAAAAAATCAGCATATACGAGGGGTATTTTCAGCACAGGTATGTGTGGTTGGAAGCATGCAGGCCAGGTTTTTTTGGCTGGTTGTAGACCGATCATTTTGGTCGATGCATGTCACTTGAAGGGGGCTAGCTATTTTATGCTGTCAAGAAAGATGCAAACGATGACATCTTCCCTCTTGCATATGTGGTAGTCAAAAATGAGTGTAGGGCGTCCTGGACTTGGTTCTTGGAGATGTTGGTGGAGTATGTGGGAGCCGAGTACCCGCAGCTATGGGTTTTCACCGATTATAGAACTAGATGTTTACCTCACAAAGCACGTAAACATAAGACCGCACTTACTAGTTGGTGTCAAACCACTTGGTCATTTCCATGGCAGGTACAGATGTGTTTCCTCTAGCCATAGAGAAGTAGGTGTCAAATCCAATCTCACCCCCCATTCCGACCGTATCTTGGTGGAACAGCACCAAGCATTGTAGGGGTGTCAAGCACCTGATCATAGAATGAGAAAGTGTTGCTGGGGATGTGCTTGGTCCCAGCATCAGCCATCTGCTTCCAGATGAACGACCTGAGATCAGCAGCCACCTTTACCAAATCCTCAACGCTGCTTTTCTTATCCCAGAATGATTCCAAAGCAAACTTGAGCTCTCTCTTGGGGCCCATGCGAGGGTATCCAACAATGTGTGACGCCATTGCTCTAAATCACAGGATCAAGACCAAAAAGAAACTTCAGTTCCATTTATTCAAACTACTGGAAGCAAATGACATGCTTGGACATATGATTGATTCTTGAAATCTTCCATTATTAGACTTAAAAAGTATATAATGGAGTCTAATAAAGGAATTCAAACTCAAGCACCCTAATAAAAAGCTTCATAATACAATAATTTTCTACTGGTAGCTACTCAAAATCTTACATTAACTGACAAAATGATGGCTAAAAAATTTAATCCCACAATTTGTGACAAGATACAACTGAGGCTGGTATAGGAAATTCATATTTGTGACACATTGGCCTTAAGGAAGATCGATCGAGGCAACCCTCATTTTGCGTCTAATCAACTTCCATATGTTTCAGCCGTAAAATGTTTTGCATTGTGTTCACTAAAATCAGACACACTAGTGCGATTTGCAGGCTTAAAAAGGAGTTGTTTGAGGAACCATCCACTTTAGAAATGCAAAACACTATAGAATCTAAGGATCAGATTGAGTACTTATTCGTTCTACTTAAAATCCATGTTAAACAATGCAAAATTTCTGGCAATTCACTCAAGTGACGCCATAGAATACAGTTCTAACATTCGCAGCAGAAAATTTTACCTGAAACTGAAATACAGAGCACGATCAAATTGTTGGCGTGAGAAAGTAAAGATTTGCAGCGCAAATCTTGACAAGTTAAAAGGCATGAAGAGTCAAGATTTGCAGCTGCAAATCTTGACAAGCTCAGCGCGAAATCTACACCCCACAAAGTTAGGATTTGCGAACCGCAAATCCTGACAATTCCAGCCACATCTGACAGGAGTAATTGCACCGAAGAGAAATTTGCAAGCCGCAAATCTTGAAGAAATTTTCCTCCATTTAACATGTGATGTTTGCTCTATAAATGTGAACTCTATTGAGAGAGTTCGGTGTGCCTCTCTGCGTAGAGCACCCGTGGGTTGAGAGAAATGAGAGAAAGGTGCGTGTGAGAGTTGAGAGTTTGTAAAGTTTTGGTTTTGCCAGTGAAATCAAAATACTCTCCTCTGTAGACGTAGGCAGTTGCTGAACCACGTTAAATATTGGCCTCCGTGTGTTTGTGTTTTTTCGTTCTGTGCTCAACAAGTGGTATCAGAGCCAACAGTACCCGGAATTTCGTTTTTGTATTCGGCCGAGACCCGATCTGTGTCCAAATGAAATTTTGGAGCTAACTGGAAATTCCTCGTGACGAGACGAGCACAACGGTACAAACCAGGAGTCAAAAGGACACCGCAAGCGCCCACACGCGCCAATAGAAGTTTCTGCGCATGTGCCCACTCTCCCCACGCGCTAACACGCGCCGCCAGCCGCCGGAGAAAACTCCATACGCGCTATCATGCGCTTAGAAGAAGATCTCCACGCGCTCCATGCGCCCCGGTGGAAGGTACGGTCCGAGTTTGACCGAGTTGCCTTGTCAACTCGGCGAGTCAAGTCGATTGACACCGAGTCTAGGCGAGTCAACTCGCTGAGTTAACGGTCATGATAACCGTTAACGTCGACAGCATCTCCGGCGAATATTCCGTTAATTAGACGGAATATTCCATTTCTGGAAGGAATATTCCAAATTCGAATTTTGTGCATTTTGGGCCCAATTTTTGTCCTTTTTGGGCCGGACTGGACCTGTTTTAGCTATTTCGACCGTTCCAAACGCAATTGTGGGCTTCGTTTTGCGAGATTCTACTTTGAACGTAGAGCAACAAGCCATTTGAGCCTCAGATATAGGCGAAATCAATGGCGAATTCAGGTTCCGGTGGAATGATCAATCTTACGGCGTCAACTACACACTTTGGAGACCCAAGATGGAGGACCTCTTAAACTGCATGGATCTGTTTGATCCAATAGAGAGAAAAGGTGTGAAACCAGCCGCGACGCCAAAGAAAGATTGGAGAAAAATGCACAGGAGAACTATTGGTTAGATCAGACAATGGATCGACCTATAGTGTGTTTCATCATGTTGCCCAGGAGACAGATGCATACGTCCTGTGGCAGAAGCTGGAAAGTATGTATCAGGCCAAGACCGCTCGGAATAAGGTGTTATTGATGAGGCGTCTTGTCAATCTAAAGTTGAAGAGCGACACCTCTGTAGCAAAACACACCAGTGAGTTTCAGAACCTGGTGAACCAACTTCCATCAGTAGAGTTGAAAGTTAGGGATGAAGAACAAGCTCTGCTCCTTCTCAGTTCTCTACTAGATAGTTATGAGACATTAGTTGTTTCTCTCAGCAATTCGGCTCCAGCGGCAAACTTACCATGGTGATGGTGAAGGATGCCTTGTTTAATGAGGAAGCCAGGAAGGAAAGAGGCTGGTATGGACCAGTCAGATGCCTTCGTAACCGAAGGAATGCACCAACGAAGTGGTAGAGGAGAAGTAGAGGCAGAAACATGAGCAGAGGCAGATCCCAAAATCCAGGCAGTTACCAAAAGGGCAAGATAAAATGTTTCCACTGTGGCATTGAAGGCCACATTAAGAAGAACTGCCGGAAGTTACAACGGGAGCAAGGCCAATCCAGCAACAGCCAAAGAAGGCCGATGGTGAAGCATTAGTCACCGTTCTAGGAGATTGTGCATTACTCTCCACCGGTGAAGAAGAATGTCTCCATGTTGCGAGTCAGGATGCAGAATGGGTGGTAGACACAGCAGCTTCTACCACGCCACTCCTCGCAGTGATTTCTTCACCACGTATAAAGTCGGAGATTATGGTACAGTGAGGATGGGTAACACCAGTTCCTCAAAGATCGCGGGTATTGGCGATGTTCGTATAAAGACAAATATTGGCTGTACCATGGTGTTGAAAGACGTTCGACACGTGCTAACCTTCAGTTAAATTTGATATCCAGGACAGCCCTTGATCGATTGGGCTATGATAACCACTTCGGCAACAGTACTTGGAAGCTGACGAAAGGTACCATAGTTGTCGCCCGAAGACATATTTGCGGCACATTATACAAGACCCATGTGAAGATATGCATTGATAGCCTCAATGCAGTTCAAGATGAGGCATCTCCAAATCTGTGGCACAAAAGACTCGGTCATATGGGGGAGAAAGGGTTGTCAACATTGGCAGAGAAAGTGCGCATCCAGGAGAACCGAAGGAAAGCGCCCAACCCTTTGTAGAAAAGAGTCTAGTCCATCTGTCAGGAGAAGATCAAAGTTGTTGAGCCTAGTATACTTTGGTCTACGGTCCTTTTTGAAAGCGATATCTTTGTGATAGTAACAAGTATGCAGCCTGTTACTTGATGAGCAGAACACTATCAGGTTTGTTGAAGCTTGAGGCTCCGGAGATAGTGTTGTCTGACAGAAAAATATCCTCCTCTCATTGGAGAGTGATTGGGTGCAAAGTGTTTGCACATGTATCCAAGCTGCAGAGATAGGTGTTGAGTATTACTCACTCCACCAGAAGATTTGGATACAGGTTATGGGATCCTAGAGCTGATTGCTTCAGAAGGTTATCAATCCCAGGTGAATATGAAAAAGTGCTCCAGATATTATTCAGTCTTGGAAGACTTCAATTTGCCACAGACACTGAAGGAACGCAAGACGGTTCCCCAGAAGAGGAAGGTGATGGAGGGTGTTGAGCGAGAGAAGAAGATACTGCTCCACCAGAAGTTGCAGAAAAGAGTGTTGAGCATAGGGCGCAGCTACCCGCTCCACTAGAGGCTGTAGAAGAGGGTGTTGAGCAGGGGGAGATATACCCACTCCACCAAAGGTTGCAAAAAGGGGTGTTGAGCATAAGGAGTTACCTGTTCCACCAGAAGCTGTATGATCATCACAACGATCAAGTGATGATGAACTTCCTCTAGTTGGCGATCCTCCACAGAGAGAGAGGGTGGTCACTGATTCCGTCGAAGAGATTTTCGGAATCAGATTATATACTTCTTATTGATGAGGGGGAGCAACAAAGTTGTTGTGAAGTCAGAACTCACAGGTTGATTTAGGAGATGCAAGATGCCTTGCACAGGTGATGCAAGATGAAAAGAGTCCCTTGCACAGGAGATGCAAGATGCCTTGCACAGGAGTTGCAGGATGAAATGATTTCCTTGCAGAAGAATCAGACGTAATTTGGTAAGACTTCCAAAGAGAGCACTGAAGGTTTCAGCTGACATGTTGTCGTAGGTGGAGCTATGTAGACATAGCTGGGATGAACACCTCCAACTGAAGATGTCAGGATATATTCTCCTTGTGTGGCATGGAGGGGGAGAATTGTTGGCGTGAGAAAGTCAAGATTTGCAGCGCAAATCTTGACAAGTTAAAAGGCGTGAAGAGTCAAGATTTACAGCTGCAAATCTTGACAAGCTCAGCGCAAAATCTGCACCCCACAAAGTTAGGATTTACGAACCGCAAATCCTGACAATTCCAGCCACATCTGACAGGAGTAATTGCACCGAAGAGAAGATTTGCAAGCCGTAAATCTTGAAGAAATTTCTCCTCCATTTAACACAATGATGTTTGCTCTATAAATGTGAACTCTATTGAGAGAGTTCAGTGTGCCTCTCTGCGTAGAGCACCCGTGGGTTGAGAGAAATTGAGAGAAAGGTGCGGTGTGAGAGTTGAGAGTTTGTAAAGTTTTGGTTCTGCGAGTGAAATCAAAATACTCTCCTCTGTGGATGTAGGCAGTTGCCGAACCACGTTAAATATTGGCCTCCGTGTGTTTGTGGTTTTTTCGTTCTATGCTCAACACAAATTGCAGCTCAATCCCACTAATCTGAAATACCCAGAAGCTATTCCACGTCAGATTATGGTAGAAAGCAAAGACCCAGTATTAGATCTATGACGAACAAACCTGTTAGTGCGCGTGTCTGCGTGTTCCTGTGTTCGTGGTAAAGTGCTAGTGATCACACACTAACCAATAGATCTCAGCGAGAAGAAACAGAATTTCCAGAAAAACAAGGGACAAGGAGCAAGAACAATAGCTCTTAAATGAGCTCAAAAGACGCCAACTATATCAAAGAAAGCTTGAACCAACGAAGCAGAAGAGGGCGAGCGAGTGGCAAGTGAGTATTCGTTTTGCATGGGAAAGAAGTGGACTGGGAGCAACAACAGGAGCGTACCTCTCGGAAGAAGAATCGTTTCTGCTTCTTGCAGTAAGAGAGACTGGTTCTCACGTTCTCGATAGATAGATAGAGGGAAGGCAACAGAATGGGAGATTTGGAGCCAGAGAGGAGCGCGAGTTGAACGGAGAGGGATTCGGGTTTATTTATAGCCGAGTCTCTGAATGGTATTGGTATGGTGGTAGATCTGGGGCTGGCCCTTTTTTCTATGTTAAACCACGAATGGGTTCACTCAATCTCCTTCTGGCGCGTGTGGCGAGGATGCTTGTGAGATGTATTTCCGAGATCTTATTTTTTTATTTCTTTTGGTTATTGAGATATCTACGCGCTTTTGTGACGCCTGTGGTGAGAATGTGGAGGTGAATCGGGGCCCTGGTGGCAGGTGACGAGAGGGAATTGGGGGTCTAATGGCTGCCGTGATCAACACCACTTCCCAAGAACAGTGATAAAAATTTACACCAAGAAAAAAAAAACATAAAAAAATTTGCACCAAAAAACATATTCACAATTGTACCAGCGAAACAGAATGGCAAACAAAAACAAAATTTGAAGGAAACAGAAAAATTCGAATTTATCATTTTGTCTGAAATTACAATTTCTATACCAAACAATACAGCTTTAATTACTCCAAGTGTTACGATTAAGTCACACAGAAAAAACTAAAGGACAATTAATAAAATTTTTAAAGTGGTAAGAATTTATTTGAAACAAGAAAAATTTTTAATTTTAAAAACATTAATTAAGGCGGCATTGAGTTAGACTTAAATATAAAAACAAAGGACAATATGAGGCACTACCTATACACTGGATTAGACTTAACCCAGCTTGATCGCATTGGAAACTTAACGCCTTTGCAAATTCTGAATAAATATAATACGCATTATTTAAGTAACAAGTTTTGTTGACGTGGGACGTGGAATTATAGTCAACCGCTGACTAACAGAACATCTAACCAACTCATCTACACTTGAAGTGTAAAATACTATTTTATAAAGGAAAAGGCTGAAACTTCATAAAAGTTTATTGATATCTTTTTTATTAAAAAAAAAAAAAATCTAACTTCAATTCTTGAGTAGGAAATCCTTCTATACTTGATAAACTTAGGAGGTGTTCATTTTGTAAAAAACTGTATGATTTTAATAGAATTGTTAATATTTATATAGATTAGAGTTTTATAGGTTTTTGTGTAAAGGTCAGTGAAAAGTTTTAAAGATATTTAATTTTTGTTGAAGTCTGTAAACAGGTGTAGAGATAGATGATTTATGTGTTTAATAAAAAATATTGGAGTTAGGTGAAAAAGTATAAAGAGAAAAGATTTGTTATGTATTTTTTTAAAAAAAAAAAGTATTAGAGTTTGTGTGAAAAGTTATTGGAGATTGTGTAAAATGTATTAGTGTTTGTGTATAAATTTTTAAGATTTTGAATGTTGATTTTGTGAATACATTTGTATTCTATAAAAATTGTGAAAACGAACATGCCTTAAATTTTCTGTAAACTCTATTTAAGATTTTTCGTTCATATATATGGCCTGCTCATTTTATATATACAAAATTAAGAAAATATGTTATTCGAGAATATATTCATGCAAAACAAATGCAGCCGAAGATTTTAAGAACTGGGGCAAGAATAATCATTCTATCCATTTCAGTGTTTGCAAAGGAAAAAGTAGGCAGTCTATGTTGGGGTATGGATGCAGATTGGGAGAGCCTAATTTGCCCCCTAACTATGCCCTTGCTTATTCCATATGCTTGCCCCTAGCTTTCGCCATAGGTGTTTGGTAGAAGTTTACATACTAGGGGGTGCTTTACGCCTTATGTTTACGTGTTTCATCTTGTGATGTTACTTACTAGAAATACTCGCTATTTATCTCATGAGTTACATTGATAAC